>JBBNAF010000014.1:17500-385324 GCA_039657365.1 Stephania yunnanensis
CCCTAAACCCTAAACCCTAAACCCTAAACCCTAAACCCTAAACCCTAAACCCTAAACCCTAAACCCTAAACCCTAAACCCTAAACCCTAAACCCTAAACCCTAAACCCTAAACCCTAAACCCTAAACCCTAAACCCTAAACCCTAAACCCTAAACCCTAAACCCTAAACCCTAAACCCTAAACCCTAAACCCTAAACCCTAAACCCTAAACCCTAAACCCTAAACCCTAAACCCTAAACCCTAAACCCTAAACCCTAAACCCTAAACCCTAAACCCTAAACCCTAAACCCTAAACCCTAAACCCTAAACCCTAAACCCTAAACCCTAAACCCTAAACCCTAAACCCTAAACCCTAAACCCTAAACCCTAAACCCTAAACCCTAAACCCTAAACCCTAAACCCTAAACCCTAAACCCTAAACCCTAAACCCTAAACCCTAAACCCTAAACCCTAAACCCTAAACCCTAAACCCTAAACCCTAAACCCTAAACCCTAAAAACCCTAAACCCTAAACCCTAAACCCTAAACCCTAAACCCTAAACCCTAAACCCTAAACCCTAAACCCTAAACCCTAAACCCTAAACCCTAAACCCTAAACCCTAAACCCTAAACCCTAAACCCTAAACCCTAAACCCTAAACCCTAAACCCTAAACCCTAAACCCTAAACCCTAAACCCTAAACCCTAAACCCTAAACCCTAAACCCTAAAAAACCCTAAACCCTAAACCCTAAACCCTAAACCCTAAACCCTAAACCCTAAACCCTAAACCCTAAACCCTAAACC
The DNA here is from genome assembly GCA_039657365.1 of Stephania yunnanensis. NCBI lineage: Eukaryota > Viridiplantae > Streptophyta > Magnoliopsida > Ranunculales > Menispermaceae > Stephania > Stephania yunnanensis. The sequence continues at coordinate 18,285 of JBBNAF010000014.1, forward strand.
CTAAACCCTAAACCCTAAACCCTAAACCCTAAACCCTAAACCCTAAACCCTAAACCCTAAACCCTAAACCCTAAACCCTAAACCCTAAACCCTAAACCCTAAACCCTAAACCCTAAACCCTAAACCCTAAACCCTAAACCCTAAACCCTAAACCCTAAACCCTAAACCCTAAACCCTAAACCCTAAACCCTAAACCCTAAACCCTAAACCCTAAACCCTAAACCTAAAAACCCTAAACCCTAAACCCTAAACCCTAAACCCTAAACCCTAAACCCTAAACCCTAAACCCTAAACCCTAAACCCTAAACCCTAAACCCTAAACCCTAAACCCTAAACCCTAAACCCTAAACCCTAAACCCTAAACCCTAAACCCTAAACCCTAAACCCTAAACCCTAAACCCTAAACCCTAAACCCTAAACCCTAAACCCTAAACCCTAAACCCTAAACCCTAAACCCTAAACCCTAAACCCTAAACCCTAAACCCTAAACCCTAAACCCTAAACCCTAAACCCTAAACCCTAAACCCTAAACCCTAAACCCTAAACCCTAAACCCTAAACCCTAAACCCTAAACCCTAAACCCTAAACCCTAAACCCTAAACCCTAAACCCTAAACCCTAAACCCTAAACCCTAAACCCTAAACCCTAAACCCTAAACCCTAAACCCTAAACCCTAAACCCTAAACCCTAAACCCTAAACCCTAAACCCTAAACCCTAAACCCTAAACCCTAAACCCTAAACCCTAAACCCTAAACCCTAAACCCTAAACCCTAAACCCTAAACCCTAAACCCTAAACCCTAAACCCTAAACCCTAAACCCTAAACCCTAAACCCTAAACCCTAAACCCTAAACCCTAAACCCTAAACCCTAAAAACCCTAAACCCTAAACCCTAAACCCTAAACCCTAAACCCTAAACCCTAAACCCTAACCCTAAACCCTAAACCCTAAACCCTAAACCCTAAACCCTAAACCCTAAACCCTAAACCCTAAACCCTAAACCCTAAACCCTAAACCCTAAACCCTAAACCCTAAACCCTAAACCCTAAACCCTAAACCCTAAACCCTAAACCCTAAACCCTAAACCCTAAACCCTAAACCCTAAACCCTAAACCCTAAACCCTAAACCCTAAACCCTAAACCCTAAACCCTAAACCCTAAACCCTAAACCCTAAACCCTAAACCCTAAACCCTAAACCCTAAACCCTAAACCCTAAACCCTAAACCCTAAACCCTAAACCCTAAACCCTAAACCCTAAACCCTAAACCCTAAACCCTAAACCCTAAACCCTAAACCCTAAACCCTAAACCCTAAACCCTAAACCCTAAACCCTAAACCCTAAACCCTAAACCCTAAACCCTAAACCCTAAACCCTAAACCCTAAACCCTAAACCCTAAACCCTAAACCCTAAACCCTAAACCCTAAACCCTAAACCCTAAACCCTAAACCCTAAACCCTAAACCCTAAACCCTAAACCCTAAACCCTAAACCCTAAACCCTAAACCCTAAACCCTAAACCCTAAACCCTAAACCCTAAACCCTAAACCCTAAACCCTAAACCCTAAACCCTAAACCCTAAACCCTAAACCCTAAACCCTAAACCCTAAACCCTAAACCCTAAACCCTAAACCCTAAACCCCCTAAACCCTAAACCCTAAACCCTAAACCCTAAACCCTAAACCCTAAACCCTAAACCCTAAACCCTAAACCCTAAACCCTAAACCCTAAACCCTAAACCCTAAACCCTAAACCCTAAACCCTAAACCCTAAACCCTAAACCCTAAACCCTAAACCCTAAACCCTAAACCCTAAACCCTAAACCCTAAACCCTAAACCCTAAACCCTAAACCCTAAACCCTAAACCCTAAACCCTAAACCCTAAACCCTAAACCCTAAACCCTAAACCCTAAACCCTAAACCCTAAACCCTAAACCCTAAACCCTAAACCCTAAACCCTAAACCCTAAAACCCTAAACCCTAAACCCTAAACCCTAACCCCCTAACCCTAAACCCTAAACCCTAAACCCTAAACCCTAAACCCTAAACCCTAAACCCTAAACCCTAAACCCTAAACCCTAAACCCTAAACCCTAAACCCTAAACCCTAAACCCTAAACCCTAAACCCTAAACCCTAAACCCTAAACCCTAAACCCTAAACCCTAAACCCTAAACCCTAAACCCTAAACCCTAAACCCTAAACCCTAAACCCTAAACCCTAAACCCTAAACCCTAAACCCTAAACCCTAAACCCTAAACCCTAAACCCTAAACCCTAAACCCTAAACCCTAAACCCTAAACCCTAAACCCTAAACCCTAAAAACCCTAAAAACCCTAAACCCTAAAAACCCTAAACCCTAAACCCTAAACCCTAAACCCTAAACCCTAAACCCTAAACCCTAAACCCTAAACCCTAAACCCTAAACCCTAAACCCTAAACCCTAAACCCTAAACCCTAAACCCTAAACCCTAAACCCTAAACCCTAAACCCTAAACCCTAAACCCTAAACCCTAAACCCTAAACCCTAAACCCTAAACCCTAAACCCTAAACCCTAAAACCCTAAACCCTAAACCCTAAACCCTAAACCCTAAACCCTAAACCCTAAACCCTAAACCCTAAACCCTAAACCCTAAACCCTAAACCCTAAACCCTAAACCCTAAACCCTAAACCCTAAACCCTAAACCCTAAACCCTAAACCCTAAACCCTAAACCCCCTAAACCCTAAAAACCCTAAACCCTAAACCCTAAACCCTAAACCCTAAACCCTAAAAACCCTAAACCCTAAACCCTAAACCCTAAACCCTAAACCCTAAACCCTAAACCCTACCCTACCAATGTCAGTCAAGAAAATAAGTTCCAAGACACATTAAAAAAAGTGCTTGCTCTAAAATTGGACAAGTAAATCACAGCAGCTTCTATGCTGATTATTGAAGGTTCGTATTTAAAAATAAATAGGTAGGACACGAGAAATACGTGAGGAATTTATACGATTCAAATTTTGTAAAATTTCGTACATACAGGAATTATACGAGAATCATACGCTAGAAATTACACGAGCTGTACTACGACATGGGGTTCGTACGCGGGTGATACGCAAATCATACGCGAATTGGTAAAGATAATAATCCGAACTGTTAATATGCTGATAATCGTACGTTCGTACGATGAATTACGCTGTATCGTACGACGAATTACACGATAGTGCTTAAAATTATACGCGTAAGTCACGTACGCAAATTATACGCCATAAGTCCGCTGTTAATACGCAAGTCGCAGTTCGTACGAGTTCGTACGCGTTTATACGCGGTTCGTACGTACGCGATATATACGCGATTCGTACGCAGAATATACGATGTTCGTATGCGGTTCGTACTCGTATTATACGCGGTTCGTATCCGAATTGTACGCGGATTATACGCGGATCGTACGCAAAACGTAAGCGAATTGTACGCAGTTCGTACGCGTTGATACGCGATTATACGCGATTCGTACGCGGATTATACGCGGTTCGTACGCGGATTATACGCGGATTATACGCGGATTATACGCTGTTCATACGCGGATTATACGCGGATCGTGGGCGGATTATACGCGGTTAGTACCCGTTTGATACGCGCATTATATGCGGTTCTTACTCCGACTATACGCTGATTATACGCGGATTACACGCGGATTACGCGGATCGTACACGCGCTCGAAAAGTTTATACGCGGCTCGGACGCGTATTATACGATGTTCGTACGCGGATTATACGCGGTTTATACGCGGTTTATACGCGGTTTATACGCGGACCGGGCCGGACCGGACCGGATCGGACCGGCCGGACCGGACCGGATCGGGCCGGACCGGGCCGGGCCGGACGTAACTGGTCCGGTTCGGCCTTTTCTCGTTACGGTTTGGTTTAACCGGGTCGAACCTTTTCGGCCGGACCGAACACGGTTGGGCCGGGCCGGGCCGATATTAATTTTCTTCTTCCTAGGCCTGGTTTGAACACCTCTTTCCTGTTGCCTTGTAATTGGCCGGTTAAATTGGGTTTAGGGGCCCAAAATATTCACATAACAATTAAAGATTAAACAATTAAGATAAACTAAAATAACAATTTAAAATACATTAAGATAAAACATTAAGATATCTAATATTTAAAATACCTAAAGATGATTTTAAAAACACGTAACACAGAAAAACAAAAATAACAATTACGTACTTCAAATAAATTATCAATTGATTGCTTTTTAATTAAAGAAAAATGTTTTATGTTAAATTTTAGTATTTGTGTTAAACCTTTGATGGCAATCAAATAACATTAGTCCATATTTTTTCTTTGGATAATCAACGATAACCAAATAACATTAGTCCATAACTAAAAAAAAACGCCTACTAACCATATGAATAAAACGGTTACCAAAAAATATATATATAACAAAAAAATATATATATTAAAGAAAAAATGTAATATACCTGAAAAGATTTTCTTAGCATTGAAGATATTAAGCCACCAAGATCGAAAGTCATAGTTATTGAGCACCTTGTCATGAAAAAATAGGAGTAATGAATAGTAAAAATGTGAAATAGCAAATAAAGACCATTAATTAGACGAAAAGAAGAGAAGAAACATTATATTGGAAAGGAAAGCAAAACAAAAATCTATGAATAAAGATTCAAGACTTCACTTTAATTGATAACCACCAAAATACTATGTAAAACAAAACCTTAGCTTTATAGCAACACCAAACTGAACCTAAGCTTTGCTATGATTATTATAAATTAAACCCGCCACAGAGAGAAGCGAATCAAAACAGTTCCTTTTAAATCAATAATTTACAAAAATAATTTAAATTTAAAACAGTTCCGTTTTATTAAGCAAAAAAAAAAAATTAACAGAATGAAATAAAAAAGATAATACAAAAAATAACACAAAGAATGGATTTAGAACCAAAACATTTAAAATGTTGTTTCACAATTTCAAAGAAAGAGGTCAATACTTAGCTTGATAAACTCGTTTTAATGTTTCATAACCTTCAATATAGACACAAACAAACAAACAAAAATACTCACTTGGTATTTCATGCCTCGTAGCCCCCAAGCAACTTCCTAGTGAAAACAATACTCAACGTCAAAAACTGCAACATTAAGAGAAAACTGTGAAGTCCATCAACGCAACCAAATTACCACCCTAATGACAAACCACAAAACTCAAATCGGAAAAAAAATCAGACACCCCAAACCTGATGGCAACTGATATACGAAGAACATCTAACCTTAAAGATCGAAAACCAAATCATGTATGTACCGATCTCAAAAACCTCAAACGAAAAACAAAGGAAAGAACGAAATCTGCAATTCTACAACTTCATTACGAACATCAAACCCTCGAGTAACAATGACGATAAAACACTAGGATGAGACCCCAATAGTAAACCATTGAGATAAACAAAAGGAAGCATTGTGGAAGAGAAGGGTTAAGAAAGCACCACTGAGAGAGACCAAATTGAGAAGTTGGAACAGTTTACTGGAGTGATGAAGGTAAGTAGGCGAGAAGGTGAGCAGGTGAGAAGATGAAATGAAAGGATAATAATGAGACAAGACAACTCACACTAGTGATGTCTTTTGGAGATATCGAAGTTGCGTGCGTTCGAACAGAGTGCCTGAAATGACCTCACGCTCGGTGATGTCTTGTTTAGAAAAGTCAAATTGAATGCTACAAACACAGAAAACAAATGTATTTTTGCATATGTAATAAAAATCAGAGAGTTCTCATCTCTAAATTCAAAGTTTGTTGGCGACTTCTGCATTACCGCCGATTTGTTTCAATCGAGTTATAAGAGTTGGGACTATGTATACTGTCATTCTCCGTTTAATTTGGTTGGCGTTGCTCGCATGATGGAGAGACATTTCAATCGTCCCAAAATTGATATTTTTTAAATAGGTGTTTCACGTATGTTGTTGATCTCACTCATGTACCCATTTTTTAGTATGTAATGAATTTGGGATTGTTTGATCTAGTTTCGAGAGAACTTATGTTTCGTATGTGAAACTTTTGGAGTTGTTCATGTAATTTTAAAAATGATTTAGTTGGGAGAAATCTAATTGATCTCATTGTATTGGATAGCTAATTTGCTGTTCGGTTTTAGAGGCAGAATTATCAATTTAGTTCAAGTGGTTTGTGGAGTAAATCAGATCATTCAACTTTTTTTCCGATCAGGCTCTCTGCCAAGTGTCCCATCTTCCCATCAACTGCATCCGGACTATCGCAAGTGGTCCCATCCCATCAACTGCGTCCTATCACTCTCCATCTACCTCAAGCTAGCTCTTCACATTGCTCCACTTGCTTGTAGCAATTAGCGTTCAGACCATGTCATACTTTCTTTCTTCCATAATTAACTACGTAATCTCTCCCATCAAAAAATATACCTATTTTACCCATCTTTTAACTTGAACATTTAATTACAATCAATGCTTAAATAAAACTAAAATTATATGTGAATAAGAATGTAAAAGTCACAATCAATGCTTTTTATAATATTTGTGTTTTGAGCAAAAAGTTATATATTTTTTTACCAGATGGAGTATTTTTTACAACTTGAATATGATAATCAGTACATCTTTTGAGATTATAGATACAATAAACTAACTTTCCCTTCCGCCTTCATCCCCATCAAATCTAACCAATTGCTCATTTCCCCCAACTCTAATTGCTTCCCAAACTCAAACAATCAAAAGCACGTTTACCTCCATTGTGTATATACAACCTACAACGCCCCCCACTGTATACATCACTCACTATACATAAACGTACATTCCGAAGCCTTTCAATCTCTTTTTTTTTTTTTGTCAACTGAATCACTCCTTACCATACAACATTCACATTCAAGATACAACTGAAGCCTACATCAGAGACTTCGCATTGGACAGGTGTGGACTCTGCCCTGATTCATTCATTTTGACGAAAGGATTTCCAAAAGCATCCACATCAACAACTGCAGTGTCGCCAAGCTTGCAGTTCCCACTTAGAAGTGCTTCACTCAATACATCTTCAATAAGTCGAGTAATCGCCCTCCTAAGCGGTCGAGCGCCATAGCTAAGGTCGCACCCTTACTTGCGTACCAGCTATATCATTACTTTTGATACCTCAAGACCAATCCCCAAGGACATCACTCTCTCCTTCACCCCCCTCAACATCATGTGCACAATCTCCACCAACTAAAACAGGAGCCAAATGATCACAATACGACTAATTATGTAAGCAACAATTTTGATCTTAACAAGAATTAGTACTGAAACGTAATTACAAATAAAATAAAATAAAAACTCATCTATTATTAATTCTTTGACCAAATAATTTACCAAAAAATCCCCAAATACGTAATTCTAAAGTGGTCCAGTCATGGTTGCCCGCCCTATCTAACCACTACTTTGCTTTGCAAGATGACCAAGTACCTAATTTCTGAGATCCCCTTTTAATTATCCATCTCCAGCAGCAACTCAATATCCTTTCCTTCAACTTCAATTACCCTATTTCCTTTTTAGCTTTTTTTTCATTATTATTCCTATGTAGATTGGTGAATGTAATCATGCAAATGCTATATGAAGACATTGGCAAAGAATTTTCTTATGCTTCTCACAAGGAAATAGGTTGCACCTCTAGAGACAACTTTTTCCTCACAATGGTCAATGTCTCTCACCCGATAGCTATTAAAGCAGTATACTGCGCGTATACTGCGTACCAAAATTTTCTTTTGCTTCTCATAAGGAAATAGGTTGCACCTCTAGAGACAACTTATTTCCTACACATTAACAAAAGTGCAAAAGTGCTTGCCGAGAATTAGGCAAGCCCATGGTCACCATAATCATTGGACATGAATTGCAAGAGTGAGAGACATTGGCCTTATACGCAGTATATGTTAGATTATCTTTTCCTAATTAATCTCTATTATATGTGACCCATATTATGTTATTACGTACTTCATGTTTTGGGCCCACAACTTGATGGTAGTTTGGGCATAATTGTTTTGAGTACGGGGTTTTAATTCCCTCCCTCTCTCTTCAAATTAAACGGACCCCAATAACTGTAAAACAGTTATTGGGATATGATTTATTTAAAACCGCATTGAGATCTCGCCATCAAGAACAAGTGGTATTACGGAAGAAGGCAGAGAGGGGAAAAACATCTTAAGTTTATTGGCAATGGAATGAGGTATGTTTATATTTTATGATTTATGATTGAATTAAAAGTGTTATATAGATCAGAAAAGACAACATTGGTATCAGAGCATGGTTGAACACTTTTATTCTTGATAATAGTTTCCGCATTATTGTTTTAATTTGGATCGACATTATTGAAAATAATTCTTGAAGTCGATTGTTTAAAAGGGTATAAAAGGTAATTTATATATTTTAAGTTTTACCTATTCCGGTGCCGAAATTGTTAATTTTGGATTTCGGCAAACTTGCCAAATTTTCGTTAATATTAATATTATTATTAATTTTTCGTTGAATGGCTTACTTGTTTATAGTGGTATCAATGAACTAAAATTTGGGTTTTATTGATATGCATGCGTAGTTTGCTATTTGTTTCTTTCGGTACAAATTATTTCCTACAAAATAGGTGCATGGCCTAATCTTTCCTATTTGTTAGTGTTGATTAACATGACAGTTTGTTTATTCCTTGTTAAAGTAATTATTCACGTTGAGAATGCTATTGTCACGTTTGACTTTTGGAATTAAAACAGTTAGGCAATGAATATGTATATAAATTAACGTACCAGTTTGTTGCTAACCGCGTATCATATTGATAGTATACATATTCAGAGTATGTATACAAATTATATGATATGCAAATTATACAAATTATATGATATGCAGAGTATGTATACATATTGCATATGATTAGAGTATGTGGATATATACATTACGTATACATATTATATGATATCAATTATAATTTGTGATATATGTATATATATTATTTAACATATGCATATTAATGTATGTCACATTATTAATTGATTAATTTATTGTCATGCATGTATACATATGATTGGCATGTATATCTTGATTAAAATAATAATAATAAAATTAAAGTATGCTTAATTAAATATTTATTTAATGAAAAGCTTGTTAGTCACCAAAGTGGCCTAGCTTGAATAAATGTTAAATATTTAATTAAGATCAATTAATTATAACGCTAGGAGGTCACCCAAAGGTGGACCATTGCTTATAATTAATGAAACTTAAGAGATTTATCTCCATACTTAATTAAAATAGGTATGTTTTATCCAAAGATATCTTACTTATTTTTCTAAGTATGATTGATTGTCTATGAAAGTATGCTTATTGAGAATTTGATATAGCATGAATTATGTATTAAAGTATCACCCAAAGGTGAACTTAAATACATAATAAAAGTATTGTATGTCTGAATCTATTAGATTTAACTCAAAGCATTAATGTGAATAATTTTGTTATATTTGCAGCGTCCTCTAATATGTTTGCCTTGGGTAATATGATGGTTAAGTTCAATGGGCTTAACTACAATGATTGGTCTGAACAGATCCAGTTTCAACTGGGTGTAATGGACCTTGACCTGGCAATCATTGTAGACGAAAAGCCCGCGGCCATTACTGAGGCCAGCTCCGAAGAGGAAAAGTCTTTATATGAGGCTTGGGAGCGGTCTAATAGGCTAAGTTTGAATTTGATGCGAATGACGATTGCAGAAAATGTCAAACCATCTATGCCCAAGACAAGCGATGCAAAGGAATTCATGATCCAACTAAAAGAGTACTCACAATCGGACATTGCTGACAAGTCCATTGTGGGAAGCTTGATGAGTGAGTTGACCACTAAGAAATTTGAGTGGTCACAACCCATCCATGATCATGTGACTAGTATGTCTAATTTGGCAGCGAAGCTCAAAGCAATGGGTATGGACGTGAGTGAATCATTTCTGGTTCAGTTCATTATTAATTCCCTTCCCCCTGAGTTTGGTCAGTTCCAGGTGAATTACAACACCATAAAAGAAAAATGGAACTTGCAAGAAATCAAGGCCATGCTCGTACAAGAGGAAGGGAGATTAAGGAAACTGAAGGGTCACTCAGTTCATCTCACTATGCATGATGGAGCTAGCAGAAGCAAAGCTATCCCAGGAAGGAAGGACAGAAAGAAGGACAAAGCCCCAATGAAAGTCCATGAGGGTCGAATCCATAAGGAGCTGAGGTGTCACTTCTGTAGGAAGAGTGGACACTTCAAGAAAGACTGTCCGAAACGAAAGGCATGGTTTGAGAAGAAAGGTATACATTACATTTCTGTATGTTTTGAATCAAACTTAATTGAAGTGCCTAATAATACCTGGTGGCTTGATACTGGTGCAACTACTCATGTTTCACATATTATGCAGGATTCCTTTCAATCCATCCCATGTTTGAACCGAAAAGTTCTTATTTATGGGGAACAGAATGAAGGCACGCATAGAAGGGATCGGGACTTACAGATTAATCCTGGATACCGGATACTTTTTGGATTTAGAAAAGTGTCTTTATGTTCCTGAATGTTCAAGGAACCTTGTTTCTGTATCAAGATTGGATTGTGTAGGTTTTAATTTAAAGATTGGAAACAGCTTGTTTTAGTTTATTTAAACAAAAATACTATTATGGTTCTCGTATTTTAATTGACAACTTATATCGTTTCAATCTTGATAGTATGTTTGTTGAATCCTTGTTTAATGTTGAGCATGTTATTGGAAATAAACGTAGTGCACATGATGAGTGCTCGCTTTTCTTTGGCATCAAAGATTAGGTCACATATCCAAAGAAAGAGTAAAGAGGTTAGTGAAAAGTAATATCTTACCTCAATTGGATTTTGTTGATCGGGATGTATGTGTGGATTGCATTAAGGGAAAGCAAACCAAACATATATCAAAACATCCCGCCACAAGAAGCAAGAATGAGCCTCTTGAATTGATACACACCGATATTTGTGGTCCTTTTTGATGCTCCATCTTGGAGTGGTCAAAAGTATTTTATCACCTTTATTGATGATTACTCACGATATTGTTATCTATACTTGTTGCATGAAAAGTCTCAGCCAGTGGACATTTTAGAAGTGTTCATTAATGAGGTAGAAAGGCAACTTGATAGAAAGGTAAAAGTGGTGAGATCTGATAGAGGTGGCGAATACTTTGGAAAGTATGATGAAAATGGACAATGTCCAGGTCCATTTGCAAATTTCCTTAAAAGTCGAGGTATTTGTGCACAATACACAATGCCTGGTACACCTCAACAAAATGGTGTAGCTGAAAGGCGGAACCGTACTCTTATGGATATGGTTAGGAGTATGTTAAGTTGTAACACTATACCTTCATCATTGTGGATGCATGCCTTAAATACTGCTGCATATCTGCTAAATAGGGTTCCTAGTAAATCAGTTCCTAAGACTCCTTATGAACTTTGGACTGGTAGGAAACCTAGTTTGAGACATCTTCATGTTTGGGGATGTCAAGCAGAAGTACGGATATATAATCCACATGAAAAGAAACTTGATGCAAGGACTATTAGTGGTTACTTCATTGGTTACCCTGAAAAGTCTAAAGGGTACATATTTTATTGTCCTAACCATAGTACGAGAATAGTTGAGTCTGGTAATGCTCGGTTCATTGAGAATGGCCAAAACAGTGGGAGTGAAGAACCACTAAATGTGGATATTCATGAAATTCAATTGAAAACTCCTACATCTAGCATTTCTCCTCAAATTGTTGTTCCTCTTGTTGTATCAAGGTTACGCAATAAACCCGGACAACAAATCATTGTTCCAAATGAGGAAAATGAACTTATTGTTAATGAACTAGCTAATGATGCACAAGTTGTAAATGATCAAGTAGAACCACAAGAAATAGCATTACGAAGGTCTGTAAGGACAAGAAGACCAGCAATTTCAAATGACTATGTGGTTTATTCACTTGAACATGAATGTGATTTGAGCATTGACAAAGATCCAGTCTCGTTCAAACGAGCCATGAAATGTGATGATTCTGAAAAATGGTTAAGTGCCATGAAAGATGAGTTGAAATCAATGGATGACAACAAAGTCTGGGAATTAGTCGAGTTGTCTGAAGGTGCAAAGCAAGTTGGTTGCAAATGGGTCTTCAAAACAAAAAGAGACTCACATGGCAATATTGAAAGACATAAAGCCAGACTTGTCGCCAAAGGTTACAATCAAAAGGATGGCATTGACTATAAAGAGACATTCTCTCCAGTTTCAAAGAAGGACTCTTTAAGAATTATAATGGCTTTGGTAGCTCATTATAATCTTGAGCTTCACCAAATGGATGTGAAAACCGCCTTTCTGAATGGAGACTTAGAAGAGGAAGTTTACATGGACCAACCCGAAGGTTTCTTGACCACAGGAAAAGAAAACTTGGTGTGTAAGTTGAAGAAGTCAATATATGGATTGAAACAAGCTTCCAGACAATGGTATATTAAGTTCAATAATACCATTACGTCTTATGGTTTTATAGAAAACACTGTTGATCGGTGTATATATATGAAGATCAGTGGGAGCAAGTTTATTATATTGGTCCTATATGTTGATGACATTCTTTTTGTTGCGAATGATGTTGCTTTGTTACATGATGTAAAGAGATTTCTCTCTATAAACTTTGAAATGAAAGATATGGGTGAGGCATCATATGTGATAGGAATAGAAATATTCCGTGATAGATCGCAAGGATTGTTAGGTTTGTCTCAGAAAGGATATATCAATAAAGTATTAGAGAGATTTCAAATGGACAAGTGCTCTGCAGGAATAGTTCCAATTCAGAAAGGGGACAAGTTCAGTTTAATGCAATGTCCTCAAAATGATTTGGAACGTCAGCAAATGCAATGCATTCCTTATGCGTCATTAGTTGGGAGCTTAATGTATGCCCAGACTTGTACTCGACCGGATATCGGTTTTCTTTGTTGGAATGTTGGGTCGATATCAAAGTAATCCTGGAATGGATCATTGGAAAGCCGCAAAGAAAGTACTTAGGTACTTACAAGGCACCAAAGATTACATGTTGATCTACAAACGGTCGAGTCATCTCGAAGTGATTGGGTATTCGATTCGACTATCTTTGGATGTGTGGACTCGAGGAAATCTACATTCGGTTACTTGTTCCTATTGGCTGGAGGAGCAGTTTCATGGAAGAGTGCGAAGCAGACTGTAATTGCTACTTCCACTATGGAGGCTGAATTCGTGGCATGCTTTGAGGCCACTATTCATGCATTATGGTTGCGGAATTTTGTGTCAGGACTTGCTATTATTGATAGTATAGCTAGACCTATAAGGCTATACTGTGATAACTCCGCAGCAGTTTTCTTTTCGAAGAATGACAAGTATTCAAAAGGTGCAAAACACATGGATTTGAAGTACTTGTCTGTCAAAGAAGAAGTGCAAAAACAAAGAGTGTTGATTGAGCATATTGGTACTGATCTGATGATAGCGGATCCGTTAACTAAGGGATTACCGCCTAAAACGTTTATTGGCCATGTTGAACGTATGGGCATTATAGACAAGTCCTTGTTAACATAATATTGTGGTATGTATACATACATTTATAATTGTATTGCTCATATTATTGTCATGACACTTGTGAATTCTATTAAAGCTTTGTTTTTGCTTATGTACTTGTTATCTTCATTATATTTAAGAGAGATAACATTATAGTTAGAGGGTTGAATTATCCTTATTAAAGTTATACTGGTTGAGTTGATTGTGATACATGGAAGGAATCATGTCGATTAAATGACTAGTGACCGCCATGATCTAACCATTTTAATTCAGTGAAAAAGTGATTTGATAGATTCAATAAAAGTGCGCAATTATATTTTATTTTGAATCATCAAGTTATAACATGGGTCAAGTGGGAGATTGTTAGATTATCTTTTCCTAATTAATCTCTATTATATGTGACCCATATTATGTTATTACGTACTTCATGTTTTGGGCCCACAACTTGATGGTAGTTTGGGCATAATTGTTTTGAGTACGGGGTTTTAATTCCCTCCCCTCTCTCTTCAAATTAAACGGACCCCAATAACTGTAAAACAGTTATTGGGATATGATTTATTTAAAACCGCATTGAGATCTCGCCATCAAGAACAAGTGGTATTACGGAAGAAGGCAGAGAGGGGAAAAACATCTTAAGTTTATTGGCAATGGAAGGAGGTATGTTTATATTTTATGATTTATGATTGAATTAAAAGTGTTATATAGATAAAAGTGCCTAACGCATATAGGTATGGATCGTGTACGTGGAACATACTAGGTTCGTATGCTAAACGTACACATGAAAATACCCACGTTGTATGAAGTAAATACATGGGCCAAACGTGGTTTATAAGCTGTTCATACGTGGGTTATTCGCACGCTGCTGATACACGGTTCGTACGCTACGCAGTAAGTTCGCCGTTCATACGCAGGTCTACGCTGATTGTACGCAATTCGTACGCTGATTGTACGCAGTTCGTACGCTGATTGTACGCAGTTCGTACGCTGTTTGTACGCAGTTCGTACGCTGATTGTACGCTGATTGTACGCAGTTCGTACGCTGATTATACGCTGAATATACACGGTTCGTACCCTGATTGTACGCGGTTCGTACGCTGATTGTACGCGGTTCGTACGCTGAATATACGCGGTTCGTACGCTGATTGTACGCGGTTCGTACGCTGATTGTACGCGGTTCGTACGCTGATTATACGCTGACTATACACGGTTAATACGCTGAATATACGCGGTTAATACGCTGATTCTACGCGGTTCGTACGCGGTTCGTACGCTGATTATACGATGACTATACACGGTTAATACGCTGACTATACACGGTTAATACGCTGAACATACACGGTTAATACGCTGAATATACACGGTTCGTACCCTGATTGTACGCGGTTCGTACGCTGAATGTACGCGGTTCGTACGCTGAATATACGCGGTTCGTACGCTGATTGTACGCGGTTCGTACGCTGATTATACGCTGACTATACACGGTTAATACGCTGACTATACCCGGTTAATACGCTGAATATACGCGGTTAATACGCTGAATATACGCGGTTCGTACGCTGACTATACGCGGTTCCTACGCTGACTATACACGGTTAATACGCTGAACGTACCCGGTTAATACGCTGAATGTACCCGGTTAATACGCTGAACGTACCCAGTTAATACGCTGAATGTACGCGGTTCGTACGCTGATTGTACGCGGTTCGTACGCTGATTGTACGCGGTTCGTACGCTGATTGTACGCTGACTATACAAGGTTAATACGCTGACTATACCCGGTTAATACGCTGAATATACGCGGTTAATACGCTGAATATACGCGGTTCGTACGCGGTTCGTACGCTGACTATACACGGTTAATACGCTGACTATACACGGTTAATACGCTGAACGTACCCGGTTAATACCCTGATTGTACGCTGTTCGTACGCTGAATGTACGCGGTTCGTACGCTGAATGTACGCGGTTCGTACGCTGAATGTACGCTGACTATACACGGTTAATACGCTGACTATACACGGTTAATACGCTGACTATACACGGTTAATACGCTGACTATACCCGGTTAATACGCTGAATATACGCGGTTAATACGCTGAATATACGCGGTTAATACGCTGAATATACGCGGTTAATACGCTGAATATACGCGGTTAATACGCTGAATATACGCGGTTCGTACGCGGGTCGGACCGGGTCGGACCGGGTCGGACCGGGTCGGACCGGGTCGGACCGGGTCGGACCGGGTCGGACCGGGTCGGACCGGGTCGGACCGGGTCGGACCGGGTCGGACCGGGTCGGACCGGGTCGGACCGGGTCGGACCGGGTCGGACCGGGTCGGACCGGGTCGGACCGGGTCGGACCTGCGGCGGTTGGACCGGTCGTAACTGGTCCGGTTCGACCTTTTCTCATTACGGTTTGGTTCAACCGGGTCGAACCTTTTCGGCTGGACCGAACACGGTTGGGCCGGGCTGATATTAATTGTCTTCTTCCTAGGCCTGGTTTGAACACCTGTTTCTTGTTGCCTTGTAATTGGGCCGGTTAAATTGGGTTTAGGGGGCCCAAAATATTCACATTTTCAGCTGCTTTTTAGGTTCCTTTGCAATACTTTCAGGTTATGCCTGACTTTCCTGGGCAAATTACTTGGGCTTTACGTGGCACACTAGGGACTCATAAATGGCAAAAGACAATAATAAAATTATGTAACACGAAATATATGTTTATGTTGCTAAATTAGTCATTTATAAAAAAAATAACTAATTATTTCGATTCGGACAGACTTGGAAACAATTGCTGGCTCGGCAGGTCGGACGTTGGATGAACGGGCACCAAGAACAGAATCTTATATGGTGGCATGAAATTGGTTTCAATGTAAAGAGAAAGGGACTGTAATTTTATAGTTCTTTTATTTAAAGAATATCATAAAAATTGCTTTTTTTCAAAAGTTTATTTTTCAAGTAAGTCAAAAGGAGTCAAGAGGTCGGTGGGGAACGGTGATTCGATTCTGGGTTAGATATTGAAAAAAATACTGCTTCTACCCAAGAAATAAAAATCTAAAAAAAATTACCCCTTAACAATGATAAAGCTGAAAAATAGTTTACCTAAGAAAGAAAAATTTTAAAAAGGTTACCACTTACCAATGATAGAGCTGGAAAATAGTTTACAGCGCGCGAGACGCAAATCCACCGAGGTATGGGACAAAGGACTAGAAAATTAAAATCAGATCACGCACGATAATGAGCTGTTGCGCACCTAAGAAGCAAAAAATACAATGAAATTATTTTCAGACATTAATCGCAACAAAAACGACACCAGATCGAAGTGTAAAAAAACACTTGTAAAACTTAGCAACCCATTCTTCATATGCAAAACTTAACAATTGGAAAACAAAAATTCTATAGTTTTTTAAAAAAAAAATAGAAAAAAAAACACAAAAGTCTTTACCGATAAAACTTTTTTCGATGAAAACGAAGGTTTAGCAAAACTAGGATATATAAGCAAAAAGATTGGCAAAAAATGGCCTAGCGGCCAAACTCATTAATTAAAGCCGCCAGATGATCCCATCCATTCATACATGCAAAAATCAAGCAAGCACAAAATTAAAGCTCCCCAAACATAAGGCAAAACACAAAAAGTTCCCTAAACATAAGGCAACCCACTTCGATTAGAACTCTTAACCAAGATTGAAAACATCGAATTTCAAACCTAGTATCCTAAGGCACCAATTCCAGCACAATGCAGAAACAAGAACAAAATGACAAAAAAACTCTGCATAATTACATATTCTAACGAAATCTAACCATAAAATATCAAAAGCCACATCTTATATTATCCGATATATACATGTATATATATGTACCTTCCATCAAAATTATAAAGGAAGCATAGAAATCTACGGATCTACGAAAAATGAAGAACATCTAATCCTAAAGATTCAAACACAAAATAAATCATCCAAACACCGATCTCAACAACTTCAAACGAAAAATCTAAGGAAACAAAAATAAATTTTTAGATCTACTACTTTATTCGACAAATGAAAAATTAAATCCTAGAGGTCGAAAAACAGGTTATAAAAACACCCATCCCGACATCTTCAAATTAAATACGCGATAACAAACATAAATCTACAGACCTACCAGTCCAAAATACATGCAAAGAAGAAAATCTACCGCTACTCATCAAAAACCAAGTCATCTCAACCAGAAATCGACAAAAGAAAGTGAGCGACAGAACTGAAGCAAAAATCCCTCCCTAAACAAAACTGAAGTAAAAGTCATTCGCAAAAGGAACACACGCAAAGTAGACAGCTACTCATGGTCTCCAAGTAAACCAAAGAGAACAAAAACGAGGACACTCCCATACCAGTAGCTCGGCATCTACTAGAAAGCACAAGCCATGCCCCATGCAAAGAAGAAATGACGGAATGAAGAAGAAGATCATCTCTACATAGCAATTATAGTGGTTTCCGAGCATAACAGTAGTAAATCGAGCCACTCAAACGCTATCTTAATCTCTATTGCATTTAATGCCATCTCGAGCCACTCAACATGAATAGCCCCTTCTTTTTTGCATTTAATGCTAACTGACGGCCCCGCCATTATAGTGTCAGCTAGCTAGCTATTTTGATAAGGAAAATTGTATTTGTTAGATGACTTGTTAAATTTGCATGAGGAGGCGGATCGATAGAAAGATTTGAAGAGCCCACCAACGACTTTTGAAGTGACTACAAAGTGATTAATTAAATCTAAAGGTCTTATGATGACATAAAGATTGTAAAATAAGTAGTATCATATATATATATATATATATATATATATATATATATATATACACTAAATTTAAAGACTGAATAGAAGGTCGGAAAGTATTTCAAAACTACTAGATCTCAATAGAATATATAATTCTTTGCCTAAAAAAAAATTGAAATTATTTCTAACAGAAATCTACTGTTCAAATAGTTGCAATTTGCATGTATGAGATGAAGTTAGAATTTATATGAAAGAATCGAACTCATAAGGAAGTTTTTAAATTTTTTGTAAATATTTAAAAATATAATTAAAATTTTACTAGTGATTATGATTGTTTCATTAATTACTCGAAGGTGTATTTAAAATTAAAAAAAGTTTTAAGTTTGGACTCACGAGTCCAAATAGCAATACCATTTTAAAATATGTCTTCAATTCAAGCAAATCATTGTTTAGAAACAAAATTTTTTTTTAAAGCGAATTGATATCGTACTTTCAATTATTATGTTTGTCTTGATTACCTCACGTGGCCTGCTTGCATTGATTTGCTCACGTGGCCAAAAAGTCGTCAGTTGGCAAATTAAATGGTATGTGTATCAAAAGTATAGATCGTTGGTCACCAAAGAATTGATGAGCAAAAAAATGAAAAACCATGCGATACACAAGAGGTGACGTTTAGTGCAAATGGGTGCGAAGAAATGTACAAAAAAAGGCAAAAAAAAAACAACTTTTCATATTGGGCGCTTCAGGGCCAAGAGACAGAGAGCTTCTGGTGTTGGGCACTAAATCTGGCGTTGTAGCGCCAAGCTCAACGCCCAACAACATAAACCCTTTAATTCAACTTACACTTACCCCATAAAGCCACCTCCTCGGTCTCACGTCGACACGCAGCTCGAGGCACGCCCCTGCTCATGTCTCGACTTACCGAATGCCCTGCATATACTTTATTCGCAAATTCGGCACAACAATATAAACATACACTTGAATATTAGAAATTCACATTTTGGGTATAAATAAATAATACATACACCACGAAAAAAATATATTTACCTTGATGTCAATTCTAGAGGTTTCGACAAGTACGTCAAGTCATGACGTTCCAGTCCACAGTCTTTAAACGTGACACGTGGCACATATAAATTTGAGGGTCGTTATATGAGGAATCTATATGGGGAAAAAAATTTCCATTTCATTCCCCTTTAAAGATCCTCACAGGGATTTTGCGAAGAATCGCCGCAGTAAAAAAAAATTTCCCACTTAATTTTTTCAAATAGATTTATAAAAAGTATGATACACATACATTGGATCACAATTGTTGAAAAATTCAACTATATAAAGTATAACATATAAATATAGTTGCAAACAATCCAAAACAAACACATATAATTAACCAAATAAGTAAAAATTATAAATTACATTAAAATTTGTTTGTCACTAGTGTTTTTGGTAAAAACCTTGTAATATTATATAAAAGTGATATAATATGTGTATATCTATCATATATATAAAAGCACGAATATCAAATTTTTGAGTGGTAATGAAATTTACTTCTTTCCCCATATATATCTGTGATATATATAAAAGCAACTATATATCTATCTATATACGCTACCTTTTCAACATCTTGAACACTGCATCTTCAAATCGATCAACAACTCAGCGACTCTCATACCTCTTCAAATTGATTAACAACTCAACTGATCAACGACCTTCCTTCCTCTTTAAATCATTAATTTCCTGCTTTCCTTCATTGACTCATTCGTCGCTTTCTCTTGCTCTTCGATTCAAATGTGAATTAATCCACATTTCTTCTCCAATTCTTTTTTTTTTCGGAGAGGTTCGATTCAAATGTGAGTTAATCATTTGGTCTATATGTTTCAATTTGATTTATGGTTTTTGAAAAAAAATTGGGTCTAATCCACCCTTGATTCAATGTTGAATTTAACATAAAAAACCTTCTTTCATTTGGTCTATATGGTTCAATTTGATTAATGGTTTTTGAAACAATACCTTTGAAGCTAATATGATCAACCCCTCGTTCATTGTATGGTTATTAGAATTTATGAGATACATATATGTTTGACTATTTGTAGTGAGCCATTTTTGAAGACACTAAGTCGAAACTGAATTGGGCTTTAATATCTTGAATACTAGATGTTTGTTGAAATACCAAAACAATCTTCATCTTCTTCTTTTATATAAAAAATATATAGATGTTTGATTTGTCTGTCTTTTTACAAGTTGGAATTAAAAAATTACATCTTTTATATTAGCATACTTAGAAAAAAAATAAGGACATGAAGGAATTTGAATATTTGTTTGTTGAACTTGTTGTGTTGTTGGCAACGAACTAATCTCTTGGTTCATTAATTCCTACACAAATGAATGTAAAGTTTTTGTGCTTATTTGAGATAAATGAAAGCCTCCAATAAAAGCATGTAGGAGATGGAAAGTAAGCAATGAAATTCTTGTGTCCTTTTATCTACATCGAACTTGCGGTCGATATTTTTTTTATTTTTTTGCTAAATTATGTATTTTATGTCTTGCTGAACAAGCTCTTCGAAGTAATCTTTGTGATACATAATTTATGATGCGGAATTCTTTTGAGAGGTCACAACCGCAATATATGCTAATCCTATTATAACTTGGAATTGAAATTGAACTAAAAACACAAACTGTCTCCAAATTATGTTTTCAATAATTGTGGTTTATCATATTATAATTCGATATCGATAAGCAAAGCATATTGCATTTGCTCGATTATGAAACATTATGATATATGTTCGACACTCTCGTATGCATACACTATTTGATTGCGGTTTTCAACCGATCGGTTAATTTTCGTATGTGCAGAAATACCATCTTAATTCATAGTTTAGATGAAATGATGGACCATCTTAGTTTTACAATTATGTTTGTCTACCATCTTAATTTTACAATTATGATTGACACATTCTTCTTTGGTTTTCTGTTTCAGTTAATTTCATCAAAGTAGGTCTTGACGATAAAGCGACTAAATGAATAATAAAATAAGAATAATTTGTAACATCAATTGAAGTATAATGAGAGAACCCCTTATTGAAGCAGTTGTCATCCCTATTTCCATTTTTTTTTAGATTATTCTCGAGGTATCATGGGATTTGCCCCTGCCAATTTTGGACTTAAGGATGTAGGACTACAATAATTTGCAAAAGTTTTAAAGTTTTTCCATTCCTAGAGTTCTCATCCATCTTTTTACTCGATTTATATTTTGAAAATGTGTTCGTAAGCAATTCTTCTCAGCAATCCGACTTCGAAAAACTCGTGATAAATCTTTTTTAATAGGTAATATGAACTCGAACTTGTAATTTGCTCTTTCTATGCACCTACTTCCATTTGGTGAAGTTTTAAATATCTGATTAAATTTTAATGTATTTAACGTATTTAAGTTTTAAAGGTCTAATTAAGGTAAAGTTACACATAAGAATTTCAATCCTCCAATGGGTGGCTTAAACTACTTGCATTTGGTGGCGGTAGCTAGTTATAACTTAACATCAGAAAATTGAAAGAGTTTCTTCTAGATTGAGTTAACTCATAAACAATAATTTCATAATCTTTTGTTTTGATAAGAAGCCAACTTAATTAGATACGACATACTTGACTCCAAAATGAGTCAACCCCTAACATTTCCTTTGACATCTGCATCAATATTAATTTATTTAATTAGAGATGCTTTGGCATAACTCTCTAATATTTCATTCTTGCTTTCCACTTTATTCATCAAACAAGTCTAATTTGTAAAGTTGGTCATCTTTCAAATTTTAGGCTAATGTTTCTTTTTTATTTTTTAGAACAAATAATTAAACATTATAAAAATTAACAAGACATTTTTGCGAGTTGATCAAAAGTCTATTGTATAGTTATATTTTTTTTCAAAAGAAGATATTTGCGAGTTGTGTGCTAATCTTTTGGAAGATTATGGAGGATTAACAGTCAAAAGTCATTAACCTCACGACTAAATATTGATGTATAGTTCTTTTTTTTTTTTGAAAAAAAAAAAGTATTTAGATGAGCGGTTCATGTCGTCAGTATATTTTATGTAATGTTTAACAATGTTTATAGTATATGTGTCCACAATTGTGAATTCAATTTTGTCACGTCTTTTGCTTTGATATTTCATTCCTATGGATCATTTTTTTTCCTTTCTATTTTTTTTCTTTGCTAAATGATGCTTCTTGAATTGCACTTTTACTTCTTATGTATTCAAATTATGTACGTTTGGATTTTATATTACATAGTTTGTTCAAACTCATACATATTATTTAAATTAAATTTTATATTTAGTTGCATATTAAATTACCATTATTTATTTTTTTAATTACTACTCTAATGTTTAATGTTTGTTTCATTAAATCGTAGTTTAACAATCTCATCTAAAAATCCATTAAGTATAATCATTTTACATGGCATTAGTGAGTTACCATGGTTAAAAATTTAGGAGTTATCAACAATAGTGAATACGCCGTATAAAAAGCAATAAATACTAATTGTAGGGATGTGGATAATTTGAAACATAAATGTGCAATGGAGGAAGAAAAATGAATGAAGCGGACTCGCCAAAAACAACTAAGGAGTGAAAAGAAAGAGTTGAACGATCACAATATGAATTTGAAACTTCACAAAATATTATATGAAATATTGAGTAGGGTAAATGATATGAAACAAAATGAATGGTTTTAATTAATAATTTAGAAATTAAGTTGCATTTATTTATTTTTTATGTATAGGTCCCCGGAATGCAAAACCACGTTATGTTGCTATGGGTTTTGAGCATGTTGCAAGTTTAAGAGATGTGTTACCATCTGTAAACTCTTGTCGAAATTGTAGTGCGGAGAGGTTTTTCATGAATCTAATAGTTTATGTTGTTCAAACGGTCAAGTAACACTCGTTCCTAATGTTGTCCCTGAAGAAATGTTCGACCTATTCACTTCAAACACTGAAGAGACACGTGAGTTTTTGTTGTACATCCGTACTTATAACACCAATTTTGATTTTACATCTTTTGGCGTAAAGTGCGAAAGAGAGTATGTCAAAAGTAATGTGGGTGTATATACGTTTAGAGTGCAATGCCAAATTCATCATTTTATAAATAATTTACTTCATGACAATGAGCATCCATCTTTTTTGCAAATATACTTTTATGATACCGATCGTGAAGTGCAAAACCGAATGCATTGCGCGCTTTGATCAGATGAAATAAACAATTTTGGCAAGTTTAATTAGTATGCTTGCGAAAAATTCATATGCAAGTTTTTTCCGCACTTTACAAAATAAGGAAGATTTAGAAGATCACGTTGTTTAATTAGTTTTAAGTGCTAGTTGCATTATACTTATTGTTTTTCATGTTTTCTATTAATTGTAACAGTTCTTTTCAATTTTGATTAATTAATTATAAATTAATTCTCGCGAGCTAAACGAGCGGGTCAATCGTGCGTATTCAAACTAATATATATATAAATGTATTTGATATACATAAAGATCTTCAAAGTGATTCATAATTGAGATACATGCAGATATCTTTATGGGTAATCCCTATGAGATTACCAATGAAGTTTCCTGTCCTTATATATATACCCATAGTATGAGATTTTAATTCATCCACATCTCCCTTTCCGTTTGAATTCCCTATCCTGCCCTGCTTGCATCTTTAGCTTGGTCATACCTTTGGTGTGACTTCTTCGATCATTATGTTTCCCGCGCCAAGAACCAAGATTTCAGTTTTCCCGCCAACCCCAGCGGAAAATCAAGGAAGATGAAATGAAAAAGAATGGGTCTCCAACCGTGCTTTTAGATCATACTGTCCAGGGTTCCGAAATTCTAAGCTATCATGCCGGACTTCAGCTGCGTCTGCAACTCGTCTGCCTCGTCAAGTTCTCATTGTCCCAAATCGAGCAATTCATACTCAAAATCCCAACATGACGAATACGAGGGTTGGCATTACAATTGGGATCGAAAAGTTATTTTTCAGAGGACCTGCATCGGATTTGATGTTTTGCAGAGAGATGAGAAAAGACGCGTTTGCGGAGGGGCATCCGACAGGAGTCACCGATCTGCTGGTAGCATATCTCCTGGATTTAGCGCTAGGGCTTGGTTAGACAAGAAATTGGAATTCAGGGTTCCTGAAAGTGAATGTTTTCTCCCCTTTCTTGTTGGAGCTCCTAAATCGGTAACTCTATTTAATTAATCGATTTTTCCTGGAGTTGACCGTTCGCCGTTTTGCGACATTTTTGTTCAAAAGCGTAGACTCTCCAGTTCTTTTTTCTTCTCTCATATTGAGTTGGTTGGCTCGAATTTTTTCTGGTAGCGGAAAATCTATTATTACATTAGTGTTTATTAATGCATATCTGGCTGCTTGTTATTTAAGCACAGATTTTTATCCCATTGTAAAATGGAGCGAAGAAAGCAGATTTATATTTCAATAATATATTCGATAGGGTTTCATTTAGTTGATACTTGATAAGATGTTAAATCAAGTTAAGGTTTTTTTCTTAATTAATCGATTACTCCTGGAGTTAACCGTTTCGCCTTTCTGCGACATTTTTGTTCAAAGGCGTAGACTCTCCAGTTTTTTTTCTTCTCTCATATTGAGTTGGTTGGCTCGAAGAGGGGTTATTATTAATGCATATTTTGCTGGTAGCGGAAAATCTATTATGCCACTAGTGTTTATTAATGTATATCTCGCTGCTTGTTATTTAAGCACAGATTTTTATCCCTTTGTAAATTGGAGCGAAGAAAGCAGATTTATATTGCAATAACATATTCGATAGAGTTTAATTTAGTTGATACTTGATAAGATGTTAAATCAAGTTAAGGTTTTTTGTTGCTTGCAAGATGTTGAACTAGTCGTTATGCTGGTTTTTATGCAAAACATCTTTGCAAAACTTTTCTGCCAACTAATTTGATTCATGCACTAGTTTTGCTAATAGCTAATTTCGATTCTTTTAACTTTGTTGGTATTTTACTCCAGGTTGACTGTCGCATATGTGGTAAAGTTATCTGCTCAGGGGAAGGAGTCACATGCTCTGTTCATAATTGTCGAGAAGCCTTTCATTCATTATGTGCCAAGGAAAGTTTAGGATTCTCAAATTTAAGCAGTTTCAAGTGCCCCCAACATGTAAGCATATTCCCACTCGCTATTAATGTTTATTTATGCTTTTTTTTTAATTAAAAGTTTTCTTACTTTCTGGTAAGAAGTGACGAGCTAACATACTCTTAATGCACACGTTGGCAACATGCAACATAGCTGTTGGAATTCATTGGAATTGGACACACATTGGGATGTGCCTGCGCATACCTTTTTGGGTTATCCAGTGGATCCCAACTTTTGATATCAATAGCATATTAAAAGTATGTGGAACTTTCTCCCAAGAAATGTTTTTCATTCTGAAAACCTGAATTAACTGCTGTGTCTCCCTTGTTGGTTTGAAAGAACACAATTTGGGGATGCATATAACGTTTTCAGAGATAAAAGATGATGATAAAGAAGTGATGAGAATTGCAATTGCTTTTCTCATGGCTAGTGTTACGTTTATCTCCAAGATACTGAAATTTTTTATTTCTTATTTGATTTTATATTAACTATCATCAAGCAACTTATGGATTGTGCTAAGATTTCTGAATGAAAAAATGATCAAATTTCTTACTCTTATAATTGTTACTTGCATAGTCAAATTAGCATACACGCGTTGCAATGTCAATCTAAGATTTGCTTTATGAATCTTCTTTATCTCTGAAATTTGCATCTTTTGGATATTCGCCAAGTCTGTGTCTGCATGAATGTCGTTGAGGTGTCATCATATCGATACAAATCCATCCATTTGGGTTGTGGTCTCATAGGAAATATTTGCATCGCTTGCTAATTAAGTTGATTTATGTGATGAGTCATGTTGAGCTATTTTTATTTATTTATTTTTGAGTAGGCTTGCTTCAAGTGCAAACAAAAGGGATTTTGGCGTTGCACACGCTGTACAATTGCATCACATTCTAAATGTGCACCTTGGCAAGATAAGGTAATTTACTTGACAGATCAACCTGGTCGAGCAGTTTGTTGGAGGCATCCTATAGATTGGCGATTGGAAAAGAAGGTCAAATTTTCTATCCCTCGTCTTAAAGGTTTCAGTTTTTTATTCACTTCTTATTATTTTTTTTATAAGAAACAAACAACAACTTGCCCACATCGAGGCTCGAACTCTTGACCTCTTATTCAAGTGACCGTACTGAATCAATGAGCCATCCACTTGGCTGGTATTCACTTTTTATTATTGGGGCGACTTACACACAGATATATATATATATATATATGTTTGCACTAACACTAAAAAATCACCATGGATGGTGATAGCATTTATGACCGTTGGATTAAGATTCAATAGTCACTTTGCTAGCTATATTAATGAGTCATTAATAATGACTTAAATGTGTGCATTAACACTAAAGAATTATATTATCCATTTGATTTAAATCCAATAGTCAAATATAAAAATCACCATCCATGGTGATTATTCCCAATCACTTGGGTAGAATCACCATATATGTTCCTAAACATCGCATACCTTCTTCCGTATCAGTCTTTCTGAGATATGTAGTTCACGTGTGAGGTGGTCCAAGGCTTGTTCAACCCATCTTTTTATCTGTTCAATTCTTTTTAAACATCATCTGCTTTAATCAGAGGTTAAGTTGTCACGACAATCTAAACATGTTAATTGGGAGAACTCTTGCAAAAACGTTGTAATGGTCAAGTAGAATGGAGCTATTGTAATCCCATATTGTTTAATGATGAAGGAAAAGAATGGCTTACAAAGTGGACCCTTGTACACTACTAAAGATGAGATAAGTGCAAGAATACACTCAAAGAGTGGATTCGAATCTTGATCTAACCTATATATTCTCACAGATACGAAATTTAAATTTGGCATGTAAAAAAATGATCCCACCATACACCCATCTTAAACACAAAGCGCGCAGCAGGAAAGAGCTATAACCAGACGCCAAAGTCACATGTATGCTGCCTAATAGATTTGGACCCTTATTGTATATTTTCATGGTTTTGATGTTAATCATTCTTGACAGTGCTGCTGTGCGCAACTGTTAGCCCCAATGAGTTTTAAGTATAAGTTGAAGGTTTTACTATGCCAGGAGGATGAATGGGTATAAAGAATTTGGTTAAAGACAAAAGTGGCAAGAATATTAAAAAAATTGGTTCATTATTTCTCTTGCCCACTCAAACTCTTCCAGTCTGCTCTATTTCATAAAACTTGTAAAGAAAGTAACTGTAGAAGTGTCTGAATGGCAGGGGATTCCATGTTCAGGTCTTGATTATTTTCTTTTTAATTGGTTCCTTTATATATATATATATATATCTTTGTTCTTTCATTTATATAGCTGCTCGACAGGGCTGATTATTTTTGTTAGATGAGCAGCATGCAGTTCCTACTACTGAAATGGAGGTTAGAACTTTCTCCATTTTTAATTTATATTCACTCCCACAGTATCATTTCAATACTTCAATGGAATAAGGCATTTCATTTTTTATTTTCGTGTATCTGAACTTATTTATTGCAACAAGTTCTCATCGCTGAACTATTTGTACATTGGAGGATTTGGTTTTATTTGCATCAATTATAGGAGTGCACATCGCATGTAAAATTGAGAAATAAGATATATGCATTCCGTTCGTACATCTTTTAGTTACATCTATGAGTGTATCTTTTCTTCTTGGAAAAACAAAGAAAAGTTACTGTAAGTCGGTAGCATCATCAAACTGTAATACAGACTAAACTGTTCAGTGATTAGTTCTCAGTTACTGACATTTCTATTCAAAATCTAGGAAATATTTTTCCATCTTCCTCTTCCTTACGTATACGAGGACTTCAAGATCAACTTGTTGAGGAAGGATGTGATGGGAAGCAAAATGCAACCAACTCCTTATGCCCATATCAAAAGAAGTATCCTATAAATAAGTAGTAAATTATTAATTTAAGTGAACTTCTGGAGAAATGTGGAGAAAAGTAGAAAATGTTTGTCTGCCAGGCGCTAGGGAAGATTTGCTTGATTGCCAATGACTTGAGTTACTTGTAAGGTTAAGAATATCTGAAAAGTGGGTTCCCTTTCTCTCCTTTGGTTCATTTTGGATGAAAGGAACAGTAGAACTTCCAATGAGGGAGCCACGAGCAAGTGAAATTTGACAAAATCTCGAGTCTCCTCTTCGCTGCTGTAGGAAGGTGTGCTCTTGGTTGCTCTATCTTTGAGTGGCCAAGGAGGTTGGCAGCTATTATCCTTGGACAAAGTGGTGTTCTAGGTTTGAAAGATTCATTTAGGGATAGTTTCTTTGTATGGTGTTGCTTCTTGTTATTTGCTGGAATGTGGTCCTCGACTTTTGTTTCCGTAATCTTTTCAACATTAATTAAAAGCTTTTGTTCATACAAAAGAGAAGCCGAAAAGATTTGGGACTTGGTCTTTTGTGAACTGTATGGCTGATGCCACATGGAGCACATTTATTCTTTATAATGTTTGAGAACTTAACAGAATAAGACGTTTATCTGGTTAAAAAGAAGCGTGGGTATCTTGATGCTGACAATGGATGCATGAATTGCTGTGCAACTGTGTGCTCTGAAGCTTGTGTTTGCAGGTAAACGTCTATTTTTTACAAACATTAATAATTTTAACTAGATTTGTGTTTTCAGTGAAATGAGTCTCGAGTAGTGAAATTCATGGTACTATGCTTTGTTTTTTCCCGTTTTATCAGTTTTCTCTTCTTGTTAACTTAATCTATGGCCTTAGTGCCATGCTACGTTATGGAAGTGTACTAATAGTTTCTTGAGCCTATATTGTTATTAAATACAATGTCTTGCTTACAAATCAGATGCATGCTACAACTTTGTGTTGGCTACTTGTTTGGAGCTACTGTGTTCAGAACACCTTATGCATATATGGCCTTGAAGAATGTGACAGTTTTTTAGCATTTGATCCAAAATGCATGATTATGATTGCCAACAGGGTGGGATGCAAAACGTTCTAGTAGTGAGAAATGAAGATATGTGAAAATCTATGTTAATAAACCAATATGAGGGGGTTCATATACTTTGTCCTATTAGTTATCCATTGCTACTGATGGTATGCTTGTTATTAGTGATGTAAATCTCTTGTATATTGGGAAAAGAACATAGCTATAGAGGAAGGAAAGCTGAAGTTAGGAAAAAAAAAAAAAACCCAACCAAGTGGTAGCTAAGTGGTCTAGTATGTGGTTACTTATGCAAGAAGTTGAAGGTTCGAGTCTCACTGGGGGCAATAAGTTGGTTTCTTTCTTATCGAAATTAGGGAAAAACCATATGATATTTGTGGTCTTGGGAAAATCATATGGCAGGGTTCCTAGAGATATCCTTGGCGTGGTGGGTGTAGGAAAGAAAAGACACACATGATTCAGGCATAAACACTTATATAATTCGTTTAAGGTAAGTAGACAAGAATTAACGCAGCTTTACGAGTGTAATTTACATGTATGTCATTTGACATTAAATGAATTGAAGAATTGAAGAATCATAAACGTTTGAGTTGTATAAGGGTAAAATGGGTAAAAATGTAAGAAATACACTCTTGAATTCTGAAAACGACTTACAATTTTGAACAAGAAGTTTTTGCTAGAAGGACTTATATAAATGACCGGAGGGAGTATATATACGGAGTGTTAACAAGTATAAAAACAATTACATGAATTGCAAATGAATTTCCTTTGCCATACGCTGCATCAAGAATTCTCCTTTAGCTCATATCTCTTTGCTTTAATTATAGACGAACTAATGATTACAAGGCGACGCTTAGGCATCATCTAGGCATTTTGAGGCAAAACCACCTAGGCTGGTGGCGTCCCTCTAAATAATTTTAAAACAAATTGAAGGAACAAGTTACAATTAAGTTTGTTACAATGATACCTACCAAACAACAAAATCTTAACATGGTTAATGATACATAAGGACCTAAAGGCTTATTAGTATCCTTCAATTAAATATTGAATGCGGATTATAATGACTAATTTAAATTATTGTTAATTAAGGACTTATAAATAAATAAATAATAATGACTAAACCCTAAACTTCTAATGGATTAATTATGGAGGATTTAAATAATTATGAAAGTATGCAATTGCATTGAATCGAGCTAAATGGAAGCCTTTCCTTGTAGACGATCCCAACTAATTTGCAGTGGAGGCTTTGTTGTTGTATCAACTACGTAAAAATAATGATAAGCCATAAATTGCATAAACCGTTGTAGTGTTTAACTTCTCCTAAAGCTTTACTAGACATCTAAGTCTCAATTGAAAATGTACTCGCAACAAATTAGGGGTTCCATATCATTAGTTTTTTTATGTTGATAATCGGGTTTCTGTAGCTATAAGAAAAATTATTAAGCTGCTTTAATTTAGTTTAAGCAATTTAGGTACTGTATGCTCCATGTAGTTGTGGACGTTAACTTGGCAATTTAAGCATTTGAATATTTTTTTTTTCTTCCCCTTTTTTGTTGGGTTTGAGGGATTCTGAAAAAGCTGAATATTATGATATATGTGAACGTGAATCCAAACATTTTCAGTAACTGTGATTTCAATACACTTATATGTTGTTTTCTAAATGTAGTAGTTGCACAATATGAACTAAATACCATAAAATGGTTCACCAAAAAATTCGATAAAATGTTTTTGGCATTAATTGTTTTATTACGATTAGCTTTTTGCGTTAGTGGCAACTAGTGGGTGCTGAATGAAGTTTAACTAGTTTATGCTATAGAAATATTTAATGCTAGCAGTCTATAATGAGTAAGTGCATTACTATTGATTATTAAAAAAAAAAGAATAGAAAAAGTAAAACACATGCTTTTATGAGAGTATTACTTTCTATTAGTTGAGAACAAGGTTTAAAAAATCGACAAACTTCGCTGAAGTTCTAGCGAAGTTTGCCGATTTTGAGGTGAGCGAAGCAAATTTCAAAGGCAATAGAAAAATTGCAAAAATTCGACTCAACTTCGGCTAACTTCGACCGAACGTCGAAAACATCAATGACAATTAATAAAATATGAAGTAAAAATGTTATGTTTCGTGGAAGTTGAGCAAACTTCGACTAAAACTTCGTCTATGCTAGAAATGTACTTAAAATTCAGAATATCCTTCGGTGACAGGGTTTCGTGCATTATTGTTGTATGATTAAGTATAGTTCTAACATCTCTACATAGAAACTTGAGTTTTGCAGTATTTAAAGTGAAATTCCGCAAGCTTCGGTAAGCTTCCGTACACAAGTGACAGGAGTTTTGTGACACAATTTTTGAATCTTTGTTTTAATAGGGTGCAATCCATCAGCTGTTCAAAGTCCTGTCATTGCTCAGACTTGTGTACAAATAGGCCTTTTCGCATAGAGAAAAAAGTTAACGTCGTGAAGGTAAGTTGCTTTCTAAATTTGAGAATGATTTCTTTATCCTGATTGCAAACTTTGCAGTTGTAAAATTTTTGAGAGTGATTCAAAAAATAGTTGGCAGTACCAAAAGAATCTTTTCATTATCCTGACCGCAGTTGACATAGTTTTAGAATAATTCAAATAAAAGTACGAGTAGCACCGAAGAGAAAAATATAAGATACAGGCTTGCGAATGCTTGAAGAATTCAAAGAAGACCTTCAAATGTCCCAATTAGAAAACATTATGAGATATAAGTTGAAGTGATACAAAGGTGTAGGGATAGACCTAATATAACTTGGGTTAATTATAAAAGATTTAAAAGGTTATCAAATGACATTGTTTACTGCATTTGATTCAGCTGAATGGAAACTGTTGGATCCATGTAGCTAATCCCAACTAAATTGGGACTTGACGTTGTTGCTGTCATTGCTGATTACAGTCGACAAGTTTTTGACTGGCAAAGAGTATTTTATCTGTAAGATGTGGATGACTTAGATTGCTTTGTTCTTTATATCGCATATGTTTTCTTGAGAAGTCATCTGTGATGCTTAAATTGTTTGCATATAGATAGACGTTTTTTCTGTTTCAGACAGAGTGCTGTGGATGGGGAGTGGAGGCAGCTGAATCAATTAAAAAAGGAGACTTCATAATTGAATACCTTGGAGAAGGTATTTTCTTTTTCTTTGTACTTGAGTTGGTCAACTTTGATAATAACGATTGCATTGAAGAATTCTATTAGTAAGGAAAAATATTCGCCAAGAAAAAAGTCTAAGCAAAAATCAATCTACCCTACACTTCCATCAATGAATTCTTTGGGGTAAGGTATTCAGCTACATCGATGGAAGAGTTTGATCAAATGATTTCATCTAGAAAAGGCTTTGCAATTATGTATTTAAAATTTCCAACATTTGTTATTGTGATACTGCATGTCAAAAGCTGCTTTGTAATTTCTGAAAGTCCATATTCCGTTCCAGGTTCTCTTCTTTAAAGCTTTAAGTTATATCCACTGAAACTTCGGATCCTGATTGAACCTTAAATCTGACCATATTTGTCCTTTGTGCCATTGATGAAGTGCATTATGCAAAGTTAATTGAAGAATCCGATTTTGATTGGAGTATGGAGATGTTTCACTACATATGCTCATAGTGATATTTGAAAAATCACCCTTTCTGTATATTGTACGCCTTATATGCTCACAGAAAAAGAAAAATGGACAAATTTAAGTTTTGAACAAGGATTTACAATTTTTTTTTTTTCATCGGAGAACTAGGATTTACACTAAATTATATCAGCCATTGGCATGTAGAAGATGGAGCAACAATATCTCAGCCAATTTGTTTGCAATGATTGCGAAGCTGAAACACACTTTCTTCAGTTTCTTTCTTCTTTTTTTTTTTTGACAAGAAAGAAACCAATCCAATTTTTCGGTTTGGTATCTAGTATTCTATTATTTTCCTTATAAGAAGATTGATGATAAAATATAGAGAAAAGAAAAAAGCATATGATAATGATTCTTAGATATGTTCTTTGGTGGATTTTACAAAGAAAAATGAGTGCATGCTCGGTACGTAGACGGTAGATACTATAAGATATGTAAGGAGTACCTGGAGTAGTGACAACTGACAAGTATAAAAACATTTGGAGGAATTAGTAAAGAATTTCTTATTACCATGGGACTACATCAAGGATTGAAGTTAAACACATATCTCTTTATTTTAGTTATGGATGAACTTACTTGACATATGCAAAAGGATATACCATGATGTATGTTATTTGTCGATTATATTGTTTTAGTGGACATAATAAATTCTAATTTTAGAACTTTGGAGGAATAAATTAAATATAAGAGCTTCAAGTTGAGTAGGCCTAAGACCGATTATATGTAATGGAGTAGTAAAATACGGATACGTAGAAGTTCTTTAAGTAAACCATTTTAGAGATTTAGAATCGATTATACAAAAAGGCGGTTATATTAAGGATGTCATTACTCATTGAATTCAAGCTACATGAGAGAAGTGGAGGAGTGCAACAAGTGTGATATGTGATCGGAATATTCTTAAGTTAAAAGGAAAATTTTGCAAGACCGTGTTATGATTGAGGCTGACTGCAGAAAGAGGGGATCTCCTCGTAGCTTTATTGATAGAGAGAAGAGCAAGAACAAGTACAACGAAAGGGAGAGGGACAACTCTCCACAGTCGCCCTGAGAGTTTACTCTCACTAGACCTTTAGGTCACACAAGAGTTCACATCGACTGAATAATCCCCAGTGACCAAATGACTCTACTATTTATACCTCTTATTACAATACTTGACTCATACTTGACTCACGCTTGACTCACACTGACTAGGACCACTCACACAACTCACTAGACTTACTCAACCTAACTCGGTGCCTGGACCCCCTGGGCCACCTCACTATTTGATCCCATGGTCCTGCGGTGTTTCCTGATGTAGAACTTATGGACTGGGAGCCCATGGATCGTAACAGACTGCAATTAAGCTAGCTATGCTTTATAAAAGTAAATGTTAGGCAGTAAAGAAACAACTCGTACATAAATTGAGTGTATGAAAATGAGGACACTTTATGAAATTGTATGTTGGGCTGTGACTATTGATCACTGTGATTTGTTGATTTTTCATACCCGCGGCACTTCTCCACGAGCCTATGATCTCCGCCAGTACCGATACTGTCCCCAACTTGACCACCTTTCAATTTTTATAGGTGCGGGGTTTTATCTCAAAAGGCCTCGGTACTAGTTAAGAGGAGATCACCACTTTTATACTTCACTATGAAGTTTTAATTATCCGATGTGGGACTATTATTTCGGTCCACACATCTCAACATGATTAATAATTTAATGATAGTAGTTATGGACAATATTGAGTTGGGTTGTATTCGATTGCACCTTTTTAAGCTCAAATTGTTGTTGGTTCACATATGTATTTATCTTTGATAAGAAAGAAACCAACTAACCCCCCATTGAGACTCGAACCTGCAACCTTTTACTCAAGTGACCCATACCAAACATGTAAGCTACCAACTTGGTTGGTAATTCACATATATTTTAATCCAAATTTATCTATATGAGTGGTTCAAGGCTGGTTTCAATGTTTGCATTTGTGCTTATTACACATTTTCATTTTGTATAGCCACACTTTCAATTTAACTTTTGATTGACGGATATTTCTCTAAGCTCGAGTAATCTTCATACTATTAGCATATTTTCTTGTCTGGTTGAGAGTTGAACGCAGTTTGATTGTGCAGTGTATCTGTCTAGGACTACTTTTGAAGATGAATTGAACCATGGATTCCATGCATATTTATTTAATTTTCGC
Organism: Stephania yunnanensis; assembly: GCA_039657365.1. Classification (NCBI taxonomy): domain Eukaryota; kingdom Viridiplantae; phylum Streptophyta; class Magnoliopsida; order Ranunculales; family Menispermaceae; genus Stephania; species Stephania yunnanensis. The sequence goes on from JBBNAF010000014.1 coordinate 53,387, forward strand.
ACCTAATTCTTTTTCATTATTTTATCCATTTCTGAGAGGTATTTTTTGGCCCATATTGTCACAGGTTATATTAGCAGAAAGCAGTTTCAAGTCAAACAACCCTTATTACATGTTATCTTTTATTGTGTTTTCTTTTTTTAATATTTGAGCCTTGTGCATGTTCTCATGTTTTTGTTTTATTTATTTTCTATTTTTGTTATTTACTCTAATATTTGGTTCACCTTTCAGTTATTGATGATGCTTTATGTGAGCAAAGGCTTTGGGATATCAAAGATAGAGGCGATCAAAATTTTTACATGTGTGAAATTCGGAAGGACTTCACCATTGATGCAACTTTCAAGGGAAACGCCGCTCGTTTTCTGAACCACAGTTGTGATCCGAACTGCAAACTGGAGAAGTGGTCAGTAAATTTAGTTTTGCTGCCATGATTCTTTCGAACAGTTATATTAAATGACATATGCTCTATATTCTGCTCGAAAATGGTAATCTTGACCTTTGACTGTGTCTCTGCATATGTACGGGATAAATGCATCAATTGTTATAAATATCCACATTAATTATGAATGCGAGATTTATTGGTGATTTGTAATTTTGTTATAATGCAAAATGCCCTTAATAATGTCAATGTGTCATGAGCAGCTAAGGATGTTGTAACTGATAAATAGAATTAAGCCAGACGGATGCTCTTGCCGTTACGGTTTAAACACATTGAATATATTGAGGTTAGTGTATTTGCTTTAATAGAAAAGCAAATATGGATACTGTTGTGAGAGCTTTGAGATTCATATTGGAATTGTGCCGCTCCTTCTAATAAAATAAAACATTAAATTGCCATTGCAGAAGGGTTTATGCGTTATAGGAAACATCCTTGGACACATCCCTTCTAGGTTTTAAGTTTTAACTTCATTTTGTTAAACAGTGAAATGGGCCTTTACAATTTGCAAAGTTGGGTGGAGGAAACAAAATCATTTGAATGATTGCATGTTCGATATATCTTTCTTATTTCCAATGTTTTTCACTACATAGAAAAAAACTATATTTTGTTAAACAGTGATCCTTTCCTATATATCTCATGAGCTTAGTGCTCACTTTTATTTTGTTTAGCTCTTTTTTTTTTTTCTACAACTCTTTCTTTAATTCTTCTTCTTTCATCACTACCCTTGAATCAACTACTCAAACACAATGGTGCATTTTTCCTTTGCGGACAAGTTGCATTTTTCTTGATTTTGTTGTAAATCTAAATCTATTTTTTCGAAAGCTTGTATCTATTTCTTGTATTACATCCCAATTCTTTGGGATTCTAATATCAATATATCTTTCATTCTTCTAGTTAATCAAATATAGTTAGAGTTTCCTCCCCTAAAAAACCAAAATTAGAAGAAAAAGGAGTATGAACTTGATTTATGGATACTATTAAGTATATTTACTAAAGGACAATAACTTATTTAAAAACAATTGGAGGAATTACAAAATAAAATCTTATTATTATAGGACTACATCGATGGGTTCCCTTATTAAGTTCTTATCGCTTTACTTTAATTATGAATTGACTGACCAGATTTATTCGAGACAATATAATTGGTTAATGCTAAATCGAACACAATGGAAGGGTTTGATCCATGTAGTTGATCCTAATTAATTTGGGACTAGCGCTATGTTATTGTTGTTATTGTATAGTTTTAAGGACAATGTTAGGGTGACCCGTTTTGGGACACTCGGAATGGACACCTGGTTGTTGGTGTTTCATCGAGACACCTCGATTTGTGTGCGCACAAACATTGATGCACAAATCAATTAACTGTCTCAAAACAGGTCACCGAAACATTTTCCTACTTTTAGTATACGAAATATGTGGTGTGCGGCCTAATTATCTCTATCAAACCAAAAGGAGAATTTTGTAAGAATGCAATGGGCTAGCTATCCTTAGTGGGGGTGCATATTCGACGGTAAAGAAACAACATATATTTCAAAAGATAAAAGATTTTACTGAAAGCAAATTAATATCCACTCCCACTAAGGATTTGAAGAATATCCAACCCCAATCAAAATAGGTCAAAGTTGACCTAAAAATGTCGTATTAGAAAGCTTAATGAATAGAAGTATAAAGAATTTGAAAGTGTAGGAGTAAACCTAAGAGAACTTGGGATGCATTAAGTATAAAGGATTTAAAAGATTACAAGATCACATTGACATTAACTCAAGCACGTTGGGTAGATGTACCAAACCAACTAATTTGGGTCTGAGGCTTTTTTGTTGTTGCAAAAACTTGGGCAATATCATAATCTATATATTAACTTTCTAAACCTAATTCTAATTATCTCCAACAATTAAAATACTTGATGTACAATCCATGATCATTATCTTCAAGTTGTCGTGCATTTGAACCATGTATTTGAGAAAAAACTTATTTACATAAATGGGATTGGATATTCTTCGTGAATCAACATGAAACCATCGAGCAATTAATATTATGATCTTTAGCAAAAACTGCAAACTATAAAGTTGATTATCTCGAAAAGTGGCAGCATTCTTTTGATGAATTTGACTGAATACAAAATAATATTTCAACGTTCGCTTTCTTGGAAGTAGTTTAATCATATTTTCTCAGTAAGAACTGTTCATAGGTCCTTTGTGTAGTTCTGCAACTTTTTTGCCATTAAAAGTCGTCATTTGAGACATGCTTACTATTTCATTTCGAGGTTGTACTAAGTGCTGCCTTGCAGGCAAGTCGATGGGGAAACACGTGTGGGGATTTTTGCTGCCCGGCTTATAAAAGCTAGAGAGCCTCTAACTTATGATTATAGGTACCATGTGAGGCTCCCTAAAAGATCTTATCTACTGTGGCTATTGATCATTTGTTTTCATCGTTGCACTAAGTTTGAAACTTTGCATACATCTTACAATATTTGCAGGCTTTAGATTCAACTATTATTAATGTGAATGATAAATATTTTTTTTTTCTATTTCTCTAAGCCTTGGTGTTTCACCATGGGCATATTATGCTGTATATTTACTACAAAATTCCATAAACATTTTGCTTTAACTGAACATTCTCAACATTCTAAGTTAATGTCTTTGGTGACTTGTTTAATTGTGAATTAAATATATTTGTTGTAAAAAAGGAAAGATATTGATTGATGGATTCGCACATTTTTTGGAAGTTTTCATAACTGTGAATGTATCTGTCTACAAGTATAGAGCTCATGTTACTAAAGAAGCATGAATAAAATAATTCCCCCTCATTTCCTCTGGTGGGTAGGTTATAGGACAGAGCCACACAAGTCTCTGTGTGTCTATGTTCTATTTTTATCATGATACCAGTGCTTTAAGGATATATTGTGAAGTAAAAATCTATAAAAAATACATATGTACATGTTTGATCTTAAATCTAACAAAATACTAAAATACCAGAATAAGTAAACAAGTGAAGGTTCAAGAATCTTCATCATTTGAAGTAGTCGAGCTTAGGAATATTGTCTTCAAAACGGTGCTACCTACAAGCTTGTCAATCTAGAGTGAAAATAATTACTATTGGTATCAAACAAGTATTCAAGTTTAAAATAGTGCAAGATTTTTTTTTGTTAGAAACGAACCGTGTGAGCAAGGGTTCCCACACATAGGACGTGTGTGGGTAAAGAAGCTAGTCCCTTCACATCGTCGCCTGAATGTGAAGAAAAATGAGCAAGGGTTCCCACACAAATGACGGGTGTGGGTAAAGAAGCTAGCTCAAAACACATACGAAAACAAAAACGAAATTATAGATACGAATATTAGATCTTTTAGACAAAATAGAAATAGAAAAAGAAAACAAATACAAAGGGGAGAAAAAATTCGTTTAGGAACAATGAACATAGGAACACTTACGGGGAATTCAATAGAACTAGTAGATACCATGATTAGAAGGAGAGTCAATATTGCTTGCCTCCAAGAGACAAAATGGGTAGGAGAAAAGAGTAGAGAAATAGGAAGCACATGGTTTAAATTGTGATACATTGGTATAGATAGAAAATGCAATGGAGTAGAAATTGTGGTGGATAATGATTACAAGGATAAGGTCGTAGAGGTTAAAAGAATGGAGGATAGATTGATTCTAGTTAAATTAATTATTGGAGACGAAAAAATTAACATACTTAGCGCCTATGCACCACAAGTAGGATTAAGCTAGAGCATCAAACGCAAGTTTTGGGACGATATGGATGGATTTATGCAAAGTATACCATTAGATGAAAATGTTTTTATTGGAGGAGATTTAAATGGGCATGTCGGGGCAAGTAACGATGGGTTCGAGAGAGTTCATGGAGGTTTTGGTTACGGTAATAGAAATGAAGAAGGAGAATCAATCTTAGAATTTGCTTCAGCATACGATCTTGTCTTAGCAAATACTAGTTTTAGGAAGATGGAGCCGCATATAATTACTTTTAGTAGTGGTTAGATTTTCTTTTAACAAGAAAAATAGATAGAAAAATATGTAGAGACTGCAAAGTAATACCTGGTGAAGTACTTACTACCCAACATAAGTTTGTAGTATTTGATATTAAGCTAACACGACGACATAATATGAATAAAAGAGTTAGCGACCCTAGAATAAAGTGGTGGAACCTAAACATAGTAAACAAGTAGAGTTTAAAGAAAAACTACTAAAGGAAAATGTTTGGAATCTTGATTTAAATGCTAATACAATGTGGCTAGAAATGAATAGTTGCATAAGGAGAGTGAGATCAAACGTATTAGGTATATCTAAAGGCTTGGGACCACCAAAGAAGGAAACATGGTGGTGGAACGAGGATGCCCAACGAGCAATTAAGACTATAAGAGAGATGTAAAGGAAAATACTTAAGTGTCAAGATGAAGATGTGTACAATCAATATAGAGAAGCTAGAAAACAACCTAAAAAAGTAGTTAGTCAAGCTAAAACAAATTTCATGGAAGATCAATATACAAGGTTAGGTAATAGAGATGACGAAATATATATATAGGCTAGCCAAATTAAGAGATAAAAAGAAACAAGAGCTAATTCATGTAAGATGTATTAATGACGAAAATCAAAATGTTTTAACCCATGAGGATGATATTAAAGAGAGATGGAGAAGTTACTTCGATAGTTTATTTAATGATGACCAAGTTGATACTATAATATATGAAAACCCACACCAAGAAAGAAATGTAAACTATATATGCGATATCAGAATTGTAGAAGTTAAAGAGACATTGAAAAGAATGAAAATAGGGAAAACATGTGGCCCAGATGAAATACCCATAGAGGTTTAGAAATGCTTAGGAGAAATTGGATTGACTTGGTTAACAAAACTTTTCAATAAAATTTTAAAATCAAAACGGATGTCAATGGATTGGAGAAGAAGCACGCTTGTGTCAATCTTCAAAAACAAATGGGACATTCAAAGTTGCTCAAACTACCGGGGAATTAAACTTATGAGTCACACTATGAAAATTTGGGAGAGAATAATTGACAAAACGCTAAGGAGAGAAACAACAATATCAGAGAATCAATTTGGTTTCATGCTTGGGATGTCAACTATTGAGGCGATTTTCCTTGTAAGACGATTGTTAGGAAAATATAGAGAAAAAAAAAAGATCTTCATACGGTATTCGTAGATTTAGAAAAAGCATATGATAGGGTCCCTAGAGATGTTCTTTGGTGGGTTCTAGAAGGAAAAAGAGTGCATGCTAGATACATAGACACTATTAAGGATATGCATGATGGAGTGATAACGAGTATAAAGACATTTGGAAGAGCTACAAAAGAATTTCCAATTACGATAGGACTACATCAAGGATCGGCTTTAAGCCTATATCTATTTACTTTAGTTATGGATGAACTAACTAGACATATTCAAGAGGATATACCATGGTGTATGCTATTTGCAGATGATATAATGGATGAAACTAAAGATGAAGTGATAGGAAATTAGAACGCTGGAGGAATACATTAGAATCTAAAGGCTTTAAGTTGAGTAAGACGAAAATCGAATACATGCACTGTGAATTTAGAAACATTAGACATCGAGATGACGGAGTGGTAAAATTAGGGGATGTAGAAGTTCCTAAGGTAAATCACTTTAGATACCTAAGATCAATCATGCAAAATGATGGTAACATTGAGAATGATGCCACACATAGAATTCAAGCTGGATGGAAGAAATGACGGAGTGCAACAGGGGTGATTTGTGATCGAAATGTTCCTACTAAGTTAAAAGAAAAATTTTATAGGACCGCAATTAGGCCAGCTATGCTCTGTGGAAGTGAATGTTGGGCGGTAAAGCAACAACAATTACATAAAATGAACGTAGCTGAAATGAAGATGCTTAGGTGGATGTGTGGTAAAACTTGTAAAGATAGAATAAGAAATATAGAATTCAAAGACAAGTAGGAGTAGCACCAATTGATACAAAGATTAGGGAAAGACGGTTGCGGTGGTTTGGTCACCTGCAAAGACGGCCTACAAATGCCCCAACTAGAAAACTTGACTCAATAGAAACTGTAGAAATTCGACGAGGTAGGGGAAGACCAAAGTTAACATGAGATGCATTAATTAGGAGGGATTTGAATGGTTTGAAAAGCTCACCATCAATTGCACTTAGTCGAGTACAATGGAAAAGTTTGATCCATGTAGCCGACCCCAGTTAATTTGTGACTGAGGCTATGTTGTTGTTGTTGTTGTTGTTGTATGTTGTACTGTTGCATTATGTCTAACTTTTAAATCTGCAACTTATGTGTATGGTGCATGATTCTGCAAATTTTCTTTCGAGTGAACATCAGAACTTCATCAGTAGGGGATGCTAATGCCATAGACCCTCTTTAATCTCATTTTCTGGATATGCAAGTTCCATTCAAAGGAAAACACACACCAACACGGAACTATTGCTATCTCTTCTAATCCTAGTATCTCAGAGTTATGTTTGTGTTTATTTTTCTTCCGAGTCAGTAATTATGGTAAGAGTTAGAACGATGTATGTAATTTTTTTTAGAGTTTGCCTTGCAAATCCTCTGATATGTTTTTGTTTTTGTTTAGATTCATTCACTTTGGACCAAAGGTGAAGTGCTTCTGCGGGTCTTCAAACTGTCAGGGGTACCTAGGGTTCAAGAGGAAGACAAACAAAAGGGACTTATACTGGGGTTGCAAGCGCAGGAGATCAGCTGTTGGCTACGCCAAAGCCATGCAGGAAGAATAATGTTTCTTCACATCTCCTCGGCAAATGTACACTGAACGCCAGAGAGTTATCAGGGTAACGGTCGATCTTTTTCAGTGTTGGTTATGTTTTTGTAATGGAATTTACATTGTATTGTTGTGACCCTTGAAATCCAGAGAGTAAGGAAATTATTTGTTCATCTATGGAACTGCTTGTTTGTTGTTATTTGATTGAACATCCATTATTTCGTCAGAAACGAAATTTTGAACTCATATAAATGGAAGAAGCATACTCCGCAGTGACCTTTGTTTTTATTGGACATATAGTGGAGGGATATGAATTGTGTCCTTTGAATTTGAATTGTGCTATACATTGAGTTGAGCTCTAACAGCAACAAGGTAAAGCCCGCACGTGAAACTTCAAGTGTCTTGAATGTGGCCGGGCTGCAGGAAGGAAAGAAGGAAAGAAAGTTCCAAGTCCTATTATAGGCTAGGCTGCTGTGCAGTGCAACTGGCGCACTTTTTTCACATGCAAAATTTTAATTCCAGCTTCTCACGTGCGAGACAGCGGAGACAGAACTTGATTGTTTGCAGAAAGGCGAGAGCGGAAGAACATGGATCTCTTTGACTCCCTCCATTGGTATACAATTATACACCACGACATCTCTCTCGCGAACTGCAATTCGTTTTCTCGATTGTTTCTTTATTTGGTTTAGGCTTTCCGCCATGGAAAAGAAAAGATATCCAATCACAACAGAATTCTATCAACTGTACGAGGAAATTGGACATGGTGTCAGCTCTTCTGTTTATCGGGCACTCTGTACCCCCTATCACGAGACCGTTGCCATCGAGATCCTAGATTTCAAGAGAGATAGAACAGTAATCTGGTAAATTCTAAGTTTTCTCCCATTCCTTTGCACTCTTCTTTGCAACTTACTCTAATGCTCCAAGACTTATTGCTCGGTTAATTTGCTTTGAATGGCATCTCTCTTTTCAGTCATAAACTTGCCTTTCAAGTAGGTAAAACTGTTCTGATTCTGGGTTTGCCTAAATTAATGCGGATGAAATTGTTTTTGAAAACCAAGAATATTCTTGTGTTTTAATTGGGCTAATTTATGCAACTACTACTTGAGAGTAGGAGTCCTGTAATTTCATTGTTTTTAGTGCCTATAATTTCGTATTCTGCTTGTGTTATTGTTTACAGGTTACCTCTGGACTTAGGACATAATTTGTTTCTCTATTCAGAACAGCATTTCATGTGAAGCACAAACTATGATCCCGGTTGATCACCCAAATGTCCTCAATGCTCACTGTTCCTTTGTCAGCGACCATAATTTGTGGGTTGTCATGCTGTACATGAGTGGGGGTTCTTACCTTCATATACTGAAGGCTGCATGTCCAGATGGTTTTAAAGAGGTGGTCATTGCTACCATTTTATGTGAAGTTTTAAAGGGTTTAGTGTATCTTCACCATCAAGGTCACATACATCGAGATGTCAAGGTAATTTTTTGAATCTTCGTAGAATATCATGGTACTGTTTACCAGTTTATATTTCTTTTTATTTCCTCTCTTAATTTTGACAGTCACTTTTTTTGGCTTTTCGCTTTTAGCCTTGTTACTTGATATCTTTCTTAATCCTCCATAGATGCATGAAAACTCCTCTTGAATATCAAGGATATTATGCCCAAAACTTCAGAAATTCATCATAGCTTCTGGGAAAAAAAAACTTTGGGAGGAATTTTGCAAAGTTGATTCATGTATTTACCTTCTTAGCAACTTACCTTCCTATGCGATAAGCAGGAAAAAAGCTAATGCTTTGATCGTAGTTAATTAAATATAAGGAAACAACCAATGCTTGTGGAATAGTTATGAAAGGTTGCTATTGCTATTGAATTTTCTAGTTCTAGCAATGTGGAACAAAAATCAAGAAATGGCGTGTAGTTCTCACTTCTCAACTTTATCTTCTAATCAATCAGCACGTCATTATAATATTATAATATTAATCAATTAACTACTCTTCTCTTTTTATACCAACACCATTCCACATGATTTCCCTCTAAAGCTCTCAGTCTGTTAATAATTGTTTGTCATTTATTGGTTTGGAGCACAACTACATTCTTTTATGATTGTTCTATTACCTTTTTTTCTTTATATTAGGGTCTCGTTGTATAAATCTTTTTTATGCCAGAAGTCATTTCGTTGACAAGCTGTATGATGACCTTTGGTAGACCAATTTTTCCTTCGTTTCCTCTTTAAAAATCTGAGGCAGTTAGTTTGCTTCCTTCATGGGATGACAATTGCTCAATGTATTTGCCCATATCTCGTCAAATTTTTACAGTTTTTATTGAGTCAAGTTTTTGAGTTGGGGCATTTGTAGGCTCTTTTTGCAGGTGACCAAACCATCGCAACTGCCTTTCCCTAAACCTTGTATCAATTGGTGGTACTCTTACTTGTCTTTGAATTTTTATATTTATTATTCTATCTTTACGAGTTTTACCACACATCCACCTAAGCATCCTCATTTCTGCTACGTTCATTTTAATTATGTAATTGTTGCTTTACCGCCCAACATTCACTTCCATAGAGCATAGCTGGCCTAATTGCGGTCCTATAAAATTTTCTTTTTAACTTAGTAGGAACATTTCGATCACAAATCACCCCTATTGCACTTCGCCATTTTTTCCATCCAGCTTGAATTCTGTGTGACATCATTCTCAATGTTACCATCATTTTGTATGATTGATCCTAAGTATCTAAAGTGATTTACCTTAGGAATTTATACTTCTCCTAATTTTACCACTCCGTCATCTCGATGTCTAATGCTTCTAAACTCACAGTGCATGTATTTGGTTTTCGTCCTACTCAACTTAAAGCTTTTAGATTCTAATATATTCCTCCAGAGTTCTAATTTTTTTTTCACTCCATCTTTAATTTCATCCATTAAAATAATATCATTTGTAAATAATATACACCATAGTATATCATCTTGAATGTCTTAAAACATGGTTATTGTAATATATTACTGTTCCGAGTTTCTTAAGGAATGTCATATTTTATCTCTTACTTAAAGCAACTTTTCCTTTGCTTAGGAAAAAGACGCAAACATGCTTGCACAGAAAAAGATGCCTGATGGGGGAAAAGGATGAAATATCGAGGTTTTTCTAAAACTAGGGTATGTTTACAATTTAATTCACAAAATAGGGAGGTTTTTTTTTTTTATTACGGGAGTAGGCAATAACGCCCTTTGGGAAGGCGTTATTGGGTTGAGTTGATTTGATATGCGGTGACGTGGCGTCCACGTGACATCGATTTGTACAGATAACGCCTTTGGCAGGTGCAAATGCCCTCGAGAAAGACACTATTTGGATTAATAAAATTAGTCAATAGACAGGTGCAAATGCCCTCATTATTTACTTTTTAAAGTTGTCTTGAGCAAATTAAAAAATGCATTTGAGGGCATTCTCGGATTTATGACAAGTTTTGGACTAATAAGATGGCAAGGAGGATTGACATTATATATACTATAGATAATTATTAAGAGTTCAATTGAGGACAAGTAGTCTCCTTGGTGCTCAATAAACGATCAAAGAGCTGGAAGCATTTTTAAAACTTAAGAAATATATCAAATAAAGAATTACATGCTGAAGCGATTATATGGACTCTTAAACTCCAATATCCTTATCACCCTCTTGAGTCTCAAATATTTGACACATTGTTTGATGGTACAAATGCTCTTTTATGGGCTTAAGAGAGAACTTTTATTAAGCTTCTCACATTAATACTAATTTTCATCAAATTCGTAATCTAAAGGAAGGTCGAAAGATTTTAGGTTCATAAGTTACATATGTACATTAAAACATAATCTTATGAGACACAGAATGGTCATACATTGTCCTACTGGTCTCATAGTATCATATTTTTTAATAATGCGGGTCAAATTCTCTCTCAAGTAGGGGTGGCAATTTGAGTCACGATACGATAACACGATAAGAACTCGACATGCTTTAAACGGGTTAGCGTTTGACATAAATAGATTTGGGTCATCAATGGGTCAACACAATTAAACACGGCTAAAATGCAGGTCATTAACAAGTTAATCTGCTTAACTCGATAATGACACGTTTGATACGATTAAAGAATAATTTAAGTAATAAATATGTTGTAACAATATATTAATACGAAACCACATATTTAATAACATGTTAATAACATCATTTATTTTTTATTTGCATGTACATCTTTTTATCATACTTTATTTTATTTTTAAAGGAAATATTTATTTTACTTTGATATATTATTTATGTTTTACATTTTATTAATAATTATTTATTATTAAAAAAAGTTATAAAAATTTGCCCAAAAATAATTTTTTTTTTTCAAATGATCTTATTGGTTTTTTTATATATTTTTTTAATTAAAAAGATTTAACTCCACCTATGTTGTACACTATGTGCGCTATATAACCGATTCCAAGTCCGGATAAAGGAGGAGGACTCTGACGCTCAATTTTTCATACCGAAAAATGGGTAAGGGAGGTCCCAAACTCACTTTTCATACTCAAAAAGTGGGGGAGGGAGGCCCCAAGCTCATTTTCAATTCTTGGAAAATGGAGGAGGGTTGCGATAGGTTGACAGCCAGCGTAAAACTTTTGTCACTTTTCATGAAATAGATCAAACATATATAAATGTTGGGGCATTCCCACCTAGCGACGCGCTGCATCGGAGCTCGGGTGTAGTGAGAAATGAGCAAGGGTGTGTTTCGCATCGCCGCTTGGGTGTGAAGAAAAATGAGCAAGGGTTCTCATACAAAGGACATGTGTGGGTAAAGAAGCTAGTTCAAAAGAAACACGAAAACAAAAGCAAAATCATAGATACGGACACCAGATCTTTTAGAAAAAATAGAAATAGAAAAGGAAAATAAATACAAAGGGGAGAAAAAACTCGTTTAAGAACATGGAACATATGAACACTTACGAGGAAGTCAATAGAACTAGTAGATACTATAATTAGAAGGAAAGTCAATATTGCTTGTCTCCAAAAGACAAAATGGGTAGGAGAAAAGAGTAGAGAAATAGGAAGCACAAGGTTTAAATATTGTGGTACACTTGTATAGATAGAAAATGCAATGGAGTAGAAATTGTGCCGGTTAATGATTATAAGGATAAGGTTGTAAAGGTTAAAAGAATGGGGGATATATTGATTCTAGTTAAATTAATTATTGGAGACGAAAAATTAACATACTTAGCGCCTATGCACCACAAGTAGGATTAAAAGAGAGCATCAAACGCAAGTTTTAGGACGATATTGATGGATTTATGCAAAGTATACCATTAGATGAAAAAGGTTTTTATTGGAGGAGATTTAAATGAGCATGTCGGGGCAAGTAACGATGAGTTTGAGAGAGTTCATGAAGGTTTTGGTTACAGTAATAGAAATGAAGAAGGAGAATCAATCTTAGAATTTGCTTCAACATACGATCTTGTATTAGCAAATACTAGTTTTAGGAAGAGGGAGTCGCAGGCCTGCTCTGCCCTCATAGGATGGGGATGCTGCTGGTGATGCGGTGGCTGGAGGCGCAGGCATCGTTGGTACAGGAATGTCATGTCTCGATGTCTCCGATGGCGACTGTAATGGGTGATTTGGTATGGTTCCAGATGACGATGTCGATGGTACAGGCGACGCAGACGGTATGAAAGGCGAAGGTGACACTGATTATAAATTATGATCGAGTGAACAAGAAGTCGGAATCGATAGGACAGGAACCGACCCACGACCTCGACCGCCACGACCTCCTCGACCCCCTCGTGTGGCCGATCCATGAGGTCCAGTCGGTATATCGGTTCTTGGGGTCTGTGTTGCACCTTTTCCGACTGGACGAGGACCACCTAAAGCTATCCCTTAACCGCCCTGAGGTAATGTGCGATCTCGAAGTGAGAGCTGATTACTGCGAGTCATAAAACCTAAAAAAACACCAATCTTAAACAATCGTGAAGAAAGATTTAGAAAGTTCACGTACAGTCGATCAAACATTGACATAACATAGACATACATTACTCGCTGTCATCCGTTTCAAATTCACTCTCATGATTAGAAGTTGATGATTCTTCTTCTGAATCATCTCCATTATCGACAATGAAGTCATCGTATTCTTGACTTGGACTCGCTTCAACAATGACGCGAGTCCCATTTCGATCATCCAGATTATTGAAATCCTGAATTGCATTGTCGACTACGCACGTGGTGGGTTCACCATTTTGGAATGCAATCTATGCCGAGCCTTGGTCATTATTGTCTTTGCTCATTTCCTCGTCGACGAATTTTGGTTGACAACAACAAACTGCTAGCCATTCTTGTCGCTCGTTCCTCAAAGAAGGGAATGAAAGGTAGTACACTTGAGTGACTTGCATTGCAAGGACAAATGACTCGTAGTTGTTATAGCGCCGACTTTGATGAACATCTACCAATTTAAGTGTTGGGTGAGTCCTCACACCATGATTTGGTGTAGGGTCATACCATTCACACTTATACAACACCACACGCTTGAGGCCAGTATATTCAATCTCTACAACCTCTTTTAGTACTCCATAGTAGTTGTGGGAAACATCGGCGTGGTTAAAACCTTTCACCAAAACACCATTGTTCTGCGTTGGTCTATTAACGTCTTATGTTGCAGAGTGGAATTTATATCCATTCACTAGGTAACCAGAGTACACATTACGAGATCGACTAGGACCAACAGAAAGATCAACAAACGTCTCATCTATGATGGAATTCCGAGCCTATTCATGAAAATTTAGAAATTTAAGATACATTATTTATGAAAGAAATAAACGAAGCAATAATCTACAATCGTAATAACATTACATATGTTTGAAACCAAATGGGAAAATTGCGCTCTAGACTAGTATCGACTTCCGACTCCCTAATTGCTTGAGTGATTTCATCAATAAAGATCCTACAAGAAACGAACATGTAAATATCATGTCTTGGTAAAAGATGAATAATGAATGTACTACATTATTGAATGAAAGTGACGGACATACTGGATGTAAGGAGCGATCTCTGGACAATTGAGTGGTATGTACGAATGAACGACATTATACTCCTGCTCTGTTAAGTACCGCTCATCTAGGATAAGTAAGAATTGAGAAATTACCCACAAAATGTGGTGTGGGCCTGAAACCATCATCGTCGTTTCGTTGCACTTTGTTGTGCAATGTAAAGACATGATCTTCGAAGTAGTAAGAACAAAATGACGTGACTTATTCGACCAAATAAGTATTACACATCGAGCCCTCAACCTTCGCTTTGTTCTGAACATTGTTTTTCAAATGTTTAAGGTACCTATCGAAGTTTAGTTAATGTTAATTTAAAACTTTATTGAATGGGAAAACAATTTCAGGAACTCAATATATTACCTCTCAAATAGATACATCCACCGAAATTGAACTGGACTGACCAGATGGGCCTCGTAAGCCAAGTGGATTGGTAGGTGTTCCATAGAGTCGAAGAAGCTTGGATGGAATATTTTCTCTAACTTGCAAATGATTTTAGGTATTTCATACTCTAAAACTTCCATATCTTTGAGATTAACACTTTTCCCAGTCAGGGATAAAAAAAGCTCAACTTGCTAATTGCAACCCAAACCGGGTTTGGGAGGAGTTCTCTGAATGCAATTGGTATCAAGTGTTGCATGAAAATATGACAATCATGAATCTTCATGCCAAACAGTCGCAACTTCTTCAGATCTACACATCGACCAAGATTCGAAGCATAATCATCAGGAAAACACAACTTTTCAACCCATTTGCACAATATTTGCTTTTTTGATGTATCGAGAGCATAGCATCCAAGGATGTAAGTATTTGTCGCCGAATCAATGTGTAGAGAAGGTCGGTGACAATATTCACGAATATCTTGTCTCACTTTTGCATTGTCCTTACTTTTGCTCGGTACGATTATAATAGTGTTGAATATGTTGTCAAAAACATTTTTCTCGATGTGCATGACATCTAAGTTCGTCGAGATCAAGTTTGTCTTCCAATACGGTAAGTCCTAAAAATGCTTCTTTTTCTCCATCTCGAAGTCTTAGCCATCCTCCCATTCACAGAATTAGCTCCGATTTCTGTCACCTTTATCAAGCCTAACGATTCAATTTCTGCCAAATTTTTTTCACCAAATAGCTAAGCGGGCGGTTCGTCGTTAGTACCATTTTGCCTCTAAGTAGTTTTTTTGCCTTTCCTGAATGGTGAGTTCTTCGACAAGAAACGATGGTGACAGTCGAACCACGATGTCTTTCCACCACTTCGCAATTGAAAGACATTTGTATCCTCCATACAATAAGGACAAGCCATCTTACCATGTGTGCTCCAATCGGACAACATACTATACGCAGGGAAGTCATTTACAGTCAATAAAAGGGCCACTCGTTGTGACGACCCATCTCCTAATTCTAGAGCACCGTTCGGCCTATTCCCGTAATTAGGCCCTAATCATATCCACGCATAACTTAACTACGTATTAGTCAACCTTTACAAACTAAACACATCTTTTCTCGTGTTCAGGATAAGTAATACACTAGTCCTACCGATCATAAAATTTAGAGTTAATTAAAACTTTTTATTTTATTAATTAATTAACGGAAGTCTTATTGATTATGCGGAAGTAATTAGTAACTTATGCGGAAGCCATTTATAAAACCCTAAGTGTGGAAAGCCAAGAAATGACATCACATATATAAAGTCCTCAAAATGCATTGAAACGGTAAAATAGTCTAAGTCAAGTCGGGGAACTAATGCTCAACCTAATATACAACCCAACATAGTATCTGAAAGACATATAACATATACAATCAAACTACCAAAAGAAGGCGACAATCGATGCGATGATGTGTCGCGGACTCAGGGATAATCGCCGATCTTCTCTTTGCTCGGCCTGCTGGTAGATGGTTCTGCACCTACCGTCATAAAAAGGACGGTGAGTACAAAAATAAAACAATAATCCCCAATGACAAGTTTAATTTGCATTTCCAAATATTCAAATGGTATTTAAAAGCATATAAATGGGAAAACCTGAAAATAAACCATATACGAGTAAATACTAGAATTAAACAAGTGATACTAACACTAGGCTAAGTAGTGGTGATTTAGGCCCGGTCGGCAGTGAAACATGTCACTCTGACTCAATAATCATATAGCACAAGGGGCTCTAACCTAAGTGTTACCAGGGGCTCTAACCCAGGTGTGTAGACCACCTCAGGGACTCTAACCCCGAGTGTCATACAGTGTCAAGTAATATGTGTCGACATCCCCAGGGACTCTAACCCCGTGAGTCGCGCACACCTCGATCGCGTACGTGACCTAAATGCAAGAACTACTTTTTAAATTTCAAGAAATACCAAGTATGGATTGTCAAGGCATAGGCACATCTACACACCTAAACAAATAAGGAATACAAGTCCCCTTAAACATTTATAAGATATTCACTAGCCTAATAGCATGCTATTTATCATTCAATTCACATTTAAAACAACAAGAATAGACATAACATAAGATAAAATCAATGAATCAAATCAAATGAATGGATATCATGCAAACTAGACTCATCAAGTGAGCATAGACACAAAGAACACATGATATAAGAATACAAAGGCAAAATAGTCAAAAGGACTATGCAAGGACAATAATTAATAGAAATGAAATGCCAAGTAAAGTTGTCATTAGGTATACTCATAACAACAAAGTAAAGTCCTAGATTTACTGGCCTCCCAATACTCCAAATCTTGTATTTGCTCTCCGTACCATTTTCTTAGGTTCTTGAGTTTGGTGTCTCATTAGTACAAATATAGTGGGTTTAAGCTAAATTTAGCGGTGTTTATTATGTATTCAAATTGGTTCAATAGACTTTAAATCAATCTTTCTAAATCAGCCCCTAAAGACTAAATTAAGTTTCAATTTCAGTCCTACATTTTAATGTACATTTAAGCATGAAATGATCCAAATATCGAAATCCTCCATTAGTACAATTGTTGTTGTTATTTCTCTTAGCTTTCCAGAAAGGTTTAGTTTGCAAAATTCTGATTTAAAATGAAAGAGATGTCATGATTTTACTAAACATAGGTCTAATTGAAATTTAATCCAACTAGCTGATTTAGAAAATCTATATCTCATAATCTATAGTTCCTAAAAATGTGACTTTTGGTCACAAGGCAGCAAATATATCCAAATACAACATACTAAAAGATCAGCTCATTTGGATAAGTAGTTAGGGAGTTATGCTCTTAACAAGTTTAGTTTCAAAACTTTCTTTTTTAATTCCAGTACCTATTTGTAGAGCATGTTTGGACATAAAAACACTTGAATCAAAATACCTTCAGTTAATCGAGGTTATTCCCCTTTAAATAAGCTTTCTAATGCCACTGGTTTGGATAAATCTGGATCTAAAATGGACGGATTATGACTAAATTACTCAGGTTGATTCCTAATACAATATGCATAATTTTAGTTTTGGTGTTGCAATTTCAAAAATTCATATCTTTATGATTTCAAATCCAAATTAAGAACTTCAATATAGCTGGATTATCAGCTTGAAATGAGGAATCCAAATATATAAATCAATTGCAAATATTCAATCATCTACCACATGAAATTAGCCTAAAGCCAAAATTTGTTCTAATTTCAACTAAAAAGATGTGTACCTAGTTGATGTAGCACTCTAGCTTGAGAATTTCTCACCTACTCCCATGGATTTCTTCAACATCTTGATGATTCACTCCTCTCCAGCAATTTCTTCTTCTTCTCCAACAAAAATGAATGAGTGATTTGGTTTGCATGTTGTTTGATCACTAATGTTATATATTAAGGTGATGTTCATTTCTAACCCTTGATCTCCATGAATTTATGTATCCCGAGGAATATCTAATGGTCCACCTCTTGCCATATATTCCACTAACTCCCACTAACTCAACCTCAAGTGACACCATTTCATTACTCACATAGTTCCTAGATGTGCCAATGTGTATCTCTAGATCAATCCTATGCTTTCCATTTAATTTACTCAACTATAGGCCTTTAATTTGATTTATATTAACAAACACAACCATAGGCTTATAAGTAATTCCTTATTTCATATTAGTATTAAATAAGACTTACCAAAATGCTAACTACCCGGTTCCTCGACTCGTACACTACTCGAGGCGTGTCCCCGTTCTCGTCTCGATGCCTACAACTGTACAAATTGACTTAGTAAGTCTACACAATACATAACACTAGACATACATCAATACAAAAATACAATATACCTCGGCCACGTACCTCAGCCGGTGCAAGTATCACAGTGTAGGTCCCACGTCAAGAGTCGGTGATCCTGATTAAGGAATTAAGATGGGGGTTAGAGATTTGGGCCGTGACACTCGTATACGAAAACTCGTCTTTGTGGAAACATCATAAGTAATCACCCCGTTGTTCCATAAATCTTGCAACTCTTTCACAAGCAGTTGAATGAACACATCGATTTTTTGTTTTCAGTTGGTTAGTCCAGGAACGATAATCATTAAGAACATAAACTCAGATTTCATGCACATCGACGGTGGAAGATTGTATGGAGTCAAAATTATAAGCCATGAAGAGTACAATTTTCCTGAAATCCCAAAAACTTGAAAGCTATCAGTGCACTGTTGGGGCATGTGCCATAGGTCAATCCATTAACTGTCTTTATGAATACTTTTAGTTAATAAAATAAAGGATTTCATTTGTTGTTTATTATAATTAATTTGCAATGTTTACATTATAATAAGATCAATGGGTATTTACAGAAATATCCTAAATGTCCCTAGTCGATCATTATACTGAGAACTATAATGAATAAATACTAGTGTGAGTCTTGATTGATGATCATATGATGATTATACGTATAGGGATACGAATCAAGATCACGAGTACTTGTTAGGGAACAAAGTACTGGACCGACCCGCTATGAGAACATCACATGGATTAAGTCATAGTTGTTTCTCATGATAGGTATATTTTTCAATCCTCTAACTTGAGATTACTAGAGACTTCAACATTAGAAACACAGTGATTTGACACTATCAAATGTTGTTTTTAACCGGACGATTATAAAGGTTGTGATTGGTTACTGTGTGAGCAATGTGATGAAGTTGTGTAATCAAGATAAAATTTGTCCCTCTCATATAAAGAGAGATATCCAATGGATCCCTCGATGTGTTAGATTGTTAAAAGACCTAGTCTAAGTGAATTGATATTGATCAATGTCACTTGGATGTTTTCAGTCTACCTAGAGATCGAGACTAGTACGATTGAACATGTTGGATGAGAATTCCATGCCTTATGTTTGATCAAAAGGATATCGTGTGACAAAAGGATGTTATATACACTATTGATTAGGTTGTATCGATTTGATATTCGTACAACTTGGGTAGTCATAATGTCTTGCTAGAGGCCGCTTATGACTTGTATACCAAAATGTGTTTTGGTATACTGCTAACGTTGTATGAGCCTATTGGGTCGCACACTAAGAATGGTTTAGCGATATTTTAAGATGGTTCATAAAAATGAATTTTATATGATAAAATTCATGACAGAAACGTCCTTGTGGTGTATTACACTTATATTTCTGTAAGTAGGGGTATATGTGTAATTTACTTAATCGTCTATATACAAGAGTTGTATAAATAGACGCTTTAAGTTAGAATAGACGCACAAAAGATTAAAGGCCGAAACTCTATTTTCGTTTTAGAAACGACTTAGGGTTTTTGGTATGCTCTGGATCGTTTATGAGAGAAACAAAAAAGGTTTGGTATTCTCTCGAAACTAGCACTTCAAATCTCGTCCGCCGTTCGTGTGTGGACTCATCGGTAGAGAGGCGTTGTCATTGCTGCGCGCCTTAGAGATCGATCAACCTTCAGAAAGGTATATTACGACTGATGTATGATTAAGTTTTCATGGTTTGAACGTTTTTAATGGAATTAGATTCGGATCCTGTTGGGGTTTTTGTCAAAATTTGTTTTGTAATCTCCGCTGCGCATGAACCCCAAAACCCAACATGCACAACCCTAAACGAACATTTCAAACCTCGGCGGCGAAGTCTCTGTTGACATCATTAAAATGCCTCAAAGCAATCGAATCAGAACAATGTTGCATAACATCTTCTGGCGAGGAATGCTTTCCATGCCACTGCATATGTTTTGCCGTTGAATCAGACGCATACAATCGTTGCAATCGAGGGCCTAAAGGGAAGTAATACTTTTTTTGCACGGGCATTTTTTGGTGTTCCTTCCACGACCTCGTCGCTGTCCAATATAGCGTGATTTTCCACAAAATTTACATGATGTCAATTCAGAGTCCTCTCCCCAATAAAACATACATTGGTTCTCACAAAAATCTATTTTCTCAACTGGAAGACTTATACCTCGCATTAGTCTTTTAGTGGCATAAAAATTTTCAACCAATGAATTGTCAGTCGGCAAACAATCCTTCATGAATTTTATGATTTCATTATACCCTCGTTCAGAGATATGGTGTTCTGACTTGATCGCAAGTAATCTTGCCATTGCAGACAACTTTGTCATGGTTTCGCACCCCGTCTACAATTGTTCGCTACTAGCATCAATCGTGTCATATAGTTGGTGTGCTTAGGGGTTTGGTAATTATTCCATGTGATTCCAATTAAAACTTGGACCTTCCACGTTGTGTAGCATCTCGTGGTAAGTTGTCGTATCAAAACCTCCCCCATCAATATCATCAATATGGTTATCAAATTGGTAGAAATTTGGCGGCTTTTGATTTCCATTTTCACCGTGTTCGTACCAATAGTGATATCACGAAACGAATCCGTACCTACATATATTGTATTCAACCGTTTCGACGTTCAGATACGGTACAAGTTGACATTTCATATAATTGCGTGGACATCTAATCTTCCTTTCACTTTGGTAGGTAGGAAAATGTTGCTTAGCAAATGCTATGAATTCTTTAACCCTCGCCGCGAATTCAATTCGAACGAAGTCGTTGCCGAGACTGTTGTACATCCAGTCTCGACTTGTAGACGACATTCATATTGTAATCATGCAATTAAATTAGTTAACTAGTTTAATAATTTTCGACGGTACAGGTCTACTTGTGTGTCCAACTTACACAATTTAGTAGAATAGGGAATCTGAGAACCTCACTAACTACATGAACAAAAAGCTTTATTTGTATGCATTGAATAAAGGTGGTTTGATAAACAAAACAAACTTTACATTTGTTGATGTATGTTTGTGGATTGAATTTAATACTCCTAATCTTAGGAAAAATGTCTCTAACTTCATGTATGTTTGTGACTTCAATTCCTTTTGTTGATTTCTACTTTCCTAAGACCTAGCTTTTCTTAGGACTGATACCAAACAGAGTAGGATACTTGGTCGTAAAAATAAAAGCAACAAGGAGTTCAAGAAATCATAACTCATAAGTTATAAGCAACATACATATACCACATAGGATCAAAGCTCCCAATATTTCATTTTCAACAAATACATATACCAAAACATTAAGGACAATATTTTTGTAACAAACTAACACTTAACATAATATCGTACAAAAATAATTTAACAAAAAATAGCTAACAATATACCAAACATTGCTTTGGTGTATGTTTTGTTAATTGGGACACATTAGTTGGTCACTCTTACCTCCCTAAGGTTAGAGACTTACACACTCAAATCTTAGGACGTTTTAAGTGGAATAACCAAAACAAACATTACGTTGGGACCCATTAGTTGTTCACTCGTACCTCCTTAAGGTTAGAGGATCAAATCTCTTGACGTTTTAAGTGAAATAGTCAAATCAAATCAAAGAGCAATCCTAGTTTTTAGAACCCTAGATAGTAGTAGAAAATATATAATTGAAGGTACTATTCATATATCCCTACTCTTTTGGTATACACACGCATATACACACAAGTTAAGGTTCACGTTTTCAAGTACTACTGCTAATAATATTCCTTATCATCATTGTAGTACTACGTGCACTGCTTCATATGGAATTAATTCACTTAGTGAGAATATTAATTGCAGTACTATGCGCCTATTAGTTAGTGTTCTCATGGCTGATGAGGTAGGTTGTTGGTTCTGATTTAATTGGGATTGGAGCAAATCTCCCCCAAATTTCTTCAACTCAATATCCTTAATTTCCCAACAACAAAACCTACCCAAATATCACTCCAAAAAAGCTTCAGAATCACAAAAAACAACTACGAACAATGATCAAAGAAGATAACTCACAAAATTGTCTAAATTGTGAGAAATAATTGAAAAACCTTACAAAACAGAGCTGATAAGCTCATCAAATGTGATAAGTGAAACAAAATTGAACCAAATATAATAGCAAATACATAAAAAATGTGGCATGAAGAGATCAAAGAATGTAAATCACAAAGAAAAAATAGCACAAAACCTTACCTCTCCAAAACACTTAAAGCAATAGAATGCAATTTAGACAAATGACAATGCGCTCGACTACGGCAAGGATTTCTCGCTTCGTATAGCTCACCACTTCCCTAACGCTCATTTGCATCTAAACCAAAACCACTACCAAAACAATTCAACGCCCTACCAAACCTCCTAAATCCAAGTGAAATGGAAGTGGTCTCATCAAAATTTGCCATTATAGTGAAAGCGCGTTCCATTAATACAAAACGATCTAAATGCCTCCAAATGCGTGCCCTAACACCCATAGATCAAATCTAAGTACTTAATATTCATTAATTTATCAATTTTCCAAACTTTGGAATTTCCCAAATTCACATTAGAGTATCAAATCCAGCATATTAACTCATATTATATCGAGTATCGATCCCCTGGATAGGCCCCCAATTGGCTGAATAGAAACCCAAATTTAAAAAGTGTTTTTTTTTTTTTTTAATTCCAAGTGAAACTCACAGCGGCGCCCTTCTTATATGGTGCTCCCAGGGTTTTTTCGGAACCCCAGCTCTAACTTCGCGACTCGAACTCGATCTAATCCCTTATGGTTCACCAAAACTACCATAGGGTACGTTCGAACTACGTTAAAACTCGTCCAAAATTCAAACCAAAACCCAGATAAAACTCGGCGAAACCCCGAAAAAAACTCCACAACTTCAACACCACCACCACAACATCTAATAACATGATAACTGCTCCCATCCAACTCAAAAATCATAGCAAAAACTTCCAAACCAGCGAGCTAACTCGCATATCCAAAATACATGTCAAAACCCGAAAATCCATACTTGAAACGTAAAGAACGACGAGGAGAATGTGAATCTCACCTTGGATTATCGATTGCTCTTCGTATGAACCTCCAAATCTTCACTTGAAATTCACCAAAATCCCCCAAATTTTCGTCCAAAATGAGAGAGGAAAGAGAAAATGTGGTGAAATGAGATATTTTTTTGACTTTTATAGTCTTTTTGTTATCTAATGTGTGTAGATCCCAAGGACCACTTGGATGGTTGAAATAAGGTCAAAAAGTCCATCTAAGGTGACTTAGATTGGTGACTTTGTCACTTGATCTTATTTTCCTTCAATCCCATACACAAAACCCTCGGGTGTTCAGTATCCGGCTCCGCTCCGGGCCGCAACGCGTATCCTTCACGTACACTTACGCCATTAAACGTTTAAACGACGTTTATATTAATTGTTTAATGCATTTTACTCATTTATCATGTGTGCATTATTTTTCAACCTATAGTGTATTGTCATTGGCCTACCCGGTACCCGCGTCTACACACTAATTGAGGCAAATACTAGTCACACTAGCTCACACAAACAATAACAATATAAATACACACATTGCGATGCAATTTAACATAATTAAGCATAAACATTGCAAATTAGGCAAACAACACGCAAAACTAACTATTTACCTATCTCAGGCATGTCCGGTCCTAGCGGTGGGGTCCACGAGATGCTGAGTTGACGTCCACATTTGAAAATACGTCACATTAACGGTGTAATTAAAACTGGGCCGTTACAATGATACTCCCTGGAATTAACATCAGGTTTCTCTAGAGATCCATCTACGAAGCCTCCTTTATTTTTGGATTGAAGCGCATTGAAGAAGTTTTTTCTCCAAGTGAAGTAATTGTCTCCGCTTTCATTCAAAGTTTGTGTTACAAAGATCAAGCCCGAATGATCCGATGGGTGCAAGTAATGGGGTTTTGATATTTACTGCGGTACTTTGTGCATTCACAATGCGTTGCACATTCGAAGTAGGTATCAAATCCTCTTGATTTTGTCTTGCAGACTCGGCAGCCATGACTGCAATTGATTGAGAGCTAAGGTAAGAGACCCTGCTCTGATACCATGAAAAATTTGAATGTATTGATTAAGTTGGTGAATGTACATGGTATGGTTTATAACAATATACAAAAAGATCCGATCCATCAATCATGCCTAAATGATTCCTATAATATGTATCAATCATGCCTAAATGATCCCTATAATATACAAGAGATCCACAATGTTTCCATAACCTATAACTTGCCAAAGTTTGCTTGATATTGGTTTGAGACTTTCCATTCTATAAAGATCCTCTTTAATTGGAACACTCAATTTGTGAAGTGTTATTGCTGCCATATGTTTCCGGTGAAGGTGCAAGTGCCAAATATGAGATCAATGCTCTTTGCATCTCCAACGCACAGGGTCCAACAATGAGGAGAATTATAGAATGAAGGATTCATTGTTTCCAATAATTCAAAGATGTTAAAGCTCTCTATGTGCTGCCAGCCATTAAATTGCCTTTACCAAGTTTGAGAGAAATGTGCGGTAAGAATATGGGATATGGGTCTGAAATGTTTTTGCAATTTCCACTTGACAATCTGGTGGGGGTCAAGGGGGGTGCTGCCAAGAATTTGTGATGTATGAACTATCAAAACTATGGCAAGAGACGCCATACTTCGCTTTGGCCTTGTTTAGTTCATTTTCTCAAATTCTTTCACGGTAGCCTTTTTTTTTTTTTTTTGGCAAAACATATTTTTTCGTACTTCAACTTTTGAGACTTTTATGCTTTTAGTCTTTGAACTTTTATTAGTATCAAATTGGTCCCTGAACTTTTATTTTTGTACATTTGGTCCTTAAACTTTTGAGTGTTTTATGCTTTAAGTCCTTGAACTTTGAGGTTTTTATGTTTTTGGGAGAAAATTATTTTTTTTTCGACTTTTATTGATCGATGCGAGTCGTTCGGCTTAATAGTATAAACCACTTTATTCTTTTTGACTAATCACACGTTACTTTTATTACCCTCATTTTCTGAATTTAACACTTTAAATGGTGGAATGACTAAATGTAGATCTTTGAAAAAGTTCAAGGACCAAATGTGTAGTAATAAAAGTTTAGGGACTAAAAGCATAAAAAACACAAAGTTTAGGAACAGTTTTGCCTTCTTTTTTTTGTTAACTTCCATAACTTAAAATAGTTAAGTATGCAATTGACGAAAACATCCATTTAAGTACAGAAAGAGACATGCGAAGGGTTTAAGGAAGGGCAACTGGATCATAATTCCCAACTCCCCCTCCCCAAAAGAAGTGATATCCCCCATGTGGTGTAAGTTGAGAGTTAACTTCCATGGGAGATGGGCATAAAATGCTAACCAAACAAGATTAGTTCTTACTTCCTTATAAGTTAACTCACTCCCTCTAACTTACCCCAACCAAACAAGGCTTTGGTGGTGCAAAGTCCATGTTCCGCATGCTACAATGTTGAATCTATTCAATGTAATATAGATTGGCTTTCCAAAATGATTGTTCAACATGAAAAAAAAATTGCAGTCTTTCTGAAATGATTGCAGGAGTGATTTCATTGCGTATAACTCGCTTGAAACTATCCAGTTGTGAAACGAACCTCTGGCTCATGCAAGTCACTTAGTTCGGATGAAAATCGCAGAGACATGGAATCTTAGTGATAAATCCCACTACTAGTAAAACTACAGATAACAGATACAAACAATTGTAGGCCGGAATTAACGAAAAACTTATTGTCCAAATCCAATTTACTTCATAAATAAACCAAAACGAGTGGGCAAGTAGCAGCTCAGCCCTCAGAGAAACCCAAGCACCTACAGTCTGCAGAGAAGAGGGAGCAAACACTAATACTACTTTTCCCTCCAGGACTACTGGCTCCATAACTCATTAGCAATCGAGCACCTAACAAGAGTAGTGAATTAGTGATGGTCCTCTCACATTAAGCAATTGAAAGTTACTGGAGTCGCAGAAAAGAATATATGAGGTACTTAGCAAACACTTACCTGTTTGTTAACAAAATAAAATAAAATGCCACAGTGGTGTTTTCAAAATCCTGTGAGAACACATCCAAAGTGGCATCAAACATTGGAAGCAACTTGCTTAAGAAAAAAGAACACATAATATCATTAAAAAAACACATAATAACAAACCAAATTTAGCATTGGTCTCTCTTCTCCTCGAGGTTATTTCTGAAGCCCAAGCTTTGCCCACCTCAGTTTGAAACTTTCCTGTGGACCCATTTAAAAGAAAGGTCGTTTTGAAAGGTTCGTGAAGTTCAACACGTACTTTCCCTTTTAAAACCTCATAACCAAACAATTAGAAGTTTTGACTGAATGATGATTGTAAGTTGAGATTTTTACGCAACAAAAGTCAATTGCCTACTCTGCCTTCTTTCCACAATTTCTCATTGTTATTGAACATAAATTTGTTGCTATTTCATTCTTTGTACCATAATTCAAGCCAATGAATGGTAACACATATAGTAAAGGTTTTCTCAAAAGAATAAGTTCACAATTTGTTGAGGACAGTGAACAAGCAAATAAATATATTTTGGTATAATTCGTTTATATTTCTCACTTCATTCACGTTATATTTCATTAGGATCTTGTTTGAAGTTTTTTTGTTGGCTTATCTTTACCCAAGTCTTCCAAAGCACATTTGGCAATAATAATGAAAATTACAATCAAAAACAAAATTTTGAACTCATCACATAAGGCAAAGCTCACAGGTTGACAAACTCATACCAGCAGTTGACTGGAAGAAGTCATCCAAATTCTTTCCTTGTTCTGCATAAGAGAAGACTTGTTTTAGACCCAAAAATGATAGTTTGAGAAAATGTACAGTACAAAGGCATACTTATTTGCATTAAGTCCATTCAGAGGATAGAGAGGAATACCACTGCTACCCACTCTACTCAATTAAATGCAAGATGATGGTACACTGCAAGAGCAAACTCTCAAAGGTACAACGCCAGGTAGCGACTTTTGTACAATTGCAAATTGTAAGATTTGCACAATTACCAATCGCAATGCATCATGTGTTCATTTAATGGAGAGAATAAGGGAGGGAGAATTTATTAACTTTTCTATTTCTAAAAACTGTGTATCCACCAAAAACTGAGTATGCACACATATCGATGTGTGAAAGAATAAAAGTGTAAAATTATTCTCCACCATTTTAAGAGAAAAAGTAAATTAAAGTGGGAGTAAATTAGTAATGGAAAGATTAATAGATTCGCCCTCTTTTATTCTCTCCATTGAATGACACTGAAGCGTTGATATTGGTAATTGTGCAAACCATACAATTTGCAATTGTATACAAGCAGCTCCATACTCTTTTGCAATGGCTCAAAAGGGAAGAAGAAAATATCCAACATAACAAAAAAGCAATAAATCTCATTTTCCACAGCAGAAAATGATCAACATTTTGTTACTAAATATAAACTAGTCAATCGTGTTTTGCCAATCGAGTTTGAATACATAAACACAAAGAATTAAGTGGAGAAAATATACCAGTCTCGTATTCTAAGGCTTGAAGTATCATTTCCACCTGAATGGCACAAATAAATAATCAATAAAAAGTTATAGCTTGAAAATCCACAGCCATGGCTGCTGCGCACTAGAAGAATAACAGCAATGGGAAAACATAGGTCAAGTATCAAGAATATAAGTGTGGTACATACAGTGTACATGATTAATGGTTAAGTTGATGCATAAGCAACAGCATATCTTAAGGGCATCTCTTGCAAGCGATTAAATATAAATAAATAAAAAATCAGTTATATCCAATGACAAGGTGTACTAGTTGAAAATGAAGTAAGATTGGTGTGACTTGTGAGGAGGGGATATTTGAAATCGGTTTGAAGTGATGCAAAGAGTTGTAACGAAGAGCATATTTGGGAGATTTTGATGAAAAACCTTATCAAAGTCCTTGACAATCTTGGCTTCAAGAGAGGAGCTTTGCTCATATTCCATCCACAAACCATGTATTTCTTGTGCTGCAAGGAAGGCAATAAAATTAGATTGAAGAATGAGATCGATGAAGACGCAACGCGTTACCCAATTTACCCCACCTCTTGATCCACCCCAAGCAGTTTGCAAAGGTAATCGAGGGCCTGTTGTTCACGGCGGTTTTCTCCTCCTTTGGGACCCCATCAGAGGGAGTGATGTCGCCTACAATGGCTTCGGCGATGTCGTGGACGATGGCCATCTTGATGCACCTGTCGCGGTCAAGGCCAGGGATATCAGCAGCGATGAGTGCCATGAGACCCATTCGGTGCATGTGGTCGGCTACTGATTCGGGAGCTTCAACTCCCTTGAGCACCCATCCCGCTCTCTTGGTGCTCTTCAGACGCTGACACACACTCAGGAAGTCGATGGCGGAGGAAGCAGAAGGACCACTGTCTCCACCACCTTCTCCTCCTCCTCCTCCTGATGCTGACGACAACCCACCACCACTGGCGGCCATTCGCTGCTCGCTGCTCGCTGCTTGCTGCTCCTCTCTTCTCTGTTGAGCCCGGAAAACCCCCCTCGGCTCCGCCCACTATTTTTTTTTTAAGTACGATAGAAATTTCATTAAATTGAATTATCAAAAATAAAAATCCGATCACTCCTTATATATATATATATATATATATATATAACTGTTACCGTTGTAAATTAAGTTGAAACTTGCTAAGAACTAAAGAAGAAAAATAGAAAACTAAGGATGTGTTTAATAGCAAAAAAAAATTTCAATGAGTAGCCGGAGACGAAGAGAGAAAGAAAGAATGTATATCCGCGAAAGAGTAGCAGATGTCAAAGTTTGTTTGGTGGAAAATGATCAGTTCGTGAGGGAGATAGAGAGATTTTCAATTTTCCACACTAAAAGATGAGAAAATAAATGAGAAAAATAGGGGAATGTGGTTTTTTTTTCTCGGTGCAGTTACAAAGCTATCAAGCAATGGAAAAAACGGTTACACAAAAAAAGTAGACAATTTTCTATGATTTTTTTTATTTTCTTTCTTATCAAACACACCCTAAGAACTTCTACTACTACAAACTACTACTACAAAGGAAAAGATAAGAAATGAGATAATTGGAATTAGAAGTTTTCATTCAACTTGGTGTGTGAATTACAATAGGGTTAACACCCTTTATATAGGTCATTTAGTGATGATGATAATTGTATTTATACAATATGTACAAGTTATACATACACAACAAGTCATAGAACACATCACAAGCAACATAGACAATACATGGAAGAGTTGGTGTACATTGGAGAGAATTACAAGTTACATGACAATACATGAATAAGTGATTATACATTAGAGTTGAATACAAGTTATGTAGAGTGTACAAGTTACATTCAATGTAGAAGTCATGCTTGATGTTACAATTTAATGTGAGAGTCATGCTTGACAATGTGATCATTCATAAGCTTGGTTAAAGGGTCATCCAATTTGCTACACTCCCCCTTGGATGACACTTGCTGAGAGAATATGCCTCGTTAAAACTTGTACTAGAAAAATCCTGTAGGAAAAAATCTAGTATAGGAAAAAAGAGTACAATGTTCTCGTCAATCTTGATTTGTAGTATAATATTATTGATTGCCTCATTAAAAACCTTGCTAGGAAAAACCCAGTGGAACAAAATCAAAGCTAAGGAAAAGAGTACAACACTTTGATACACTTTGAGAGAATATATATGCCTCATTAAAACTTTACTAGAAAAACCATGTGGGAAAAAAATCTAGTATAGGAAAAAGAGTACATTCCTCTCATAAATTTTTTATACGGAGTATAATAGTGTTAGGATTGCCTCTTTAAAAACCTTGCTAGGCAAATCCAGTGTGATCAAACTAATAGCGAAAGGAAAATCATGCAATACACTAATCAACCTTGATAAAGAGTTTTAATATTGTTAGAATTGCCTCATTAAAAACCTTTGCAAAGAAAATTCAGTGGGATAAAACCATAGCAAAGGGAAAAAAGAGTGCAATACACTAACCAATAACTCATTTTGATTCTCCCCCTCATGTTCATATGGGTGAGACATCTTGTGCATTTTGTTGCACATGGACATCGTTTTCTATATGAACCATTTAATGTTGAAGTACATGATTGTCACTCTTTTGTATATAGTATTTGCATCAAGTAATTGATTCATAACTTGTTGCTACTAAATGATCTTTTGAACATCGAGTTCATATTATACATGAATCATAATACAACAAATTTAATGCAATTTGATGTGTTTCACGTAATTTCACGTCATTTCTTTTGGATTGACTTATATCTTCCCCTAATGGTGGAAAAATTGCTTTATCAAAGTGACAATTAGCAAAATTTGCTATAAATAAATTCTATATTAGGGATCCAAGACATCTTATAATATGATTAATGGAGAGTTAAATCAATATAAGTCTCATATTGATTTGCCTTGAGATAATCTCCAGCTGATAAAAAAATCTAGTTCGATAAAGGATGTCCATGCGAATTTACGATATTTTCGCATTATTGATAATTATGGATAATCAAATAGATCTTTCCACATTATGAATGTCATTAGATTTATGACGACATTTGTTAAAATTTGTCTTATATATTTCAGAAGTTAAAGCCGAAAATATTATACTCAGATTAAATGATATAGATAAATTTTCTATTATTCTGAGTAGACTTCTTCTAAACAAGACGTTAGCAATAAAATTGTTGTATTAGATATTGTCTGAACATTAGCCTCCGTTAAATTCGAATTCGAGAAATATTCACTTTTGTACATGTATGTAGCACGATACATAAGACATAAACTCATTGCACATATTTAGGTCACGATTTAAACACATCTCGATGTGCCTGTTTTATCGAGCCATTTTCAATGATAAAATTCATAATATTTTGTCTTTGATTTTGAAGGCATTGTAAAGGCCACAAAATATTCGAGGATATATATGACAATATTTAGGCAAAATAGTCTTTCATATATGACCAAAAAAATGCACAATTATAAACGTTCATTGTCAATAATTATTTTCCCTTTGTAGTGGTGCACCACTTTTGTTCCAATTTTTGGTGGAATTGTCAATACGACCTTTACCTAATATTTTCACATTTTCTACGTCCATAAATTTATTATTGCTATCATGATCATTATATGCAACATATGCTTCTTAATTTGAAGCTGAACTAATTGGACATGAGCGATATTATATGTATAATATCACATTATTTTACTTAGTTACCATGAGACAAGAAATCAATCCTTAATATTTGTTGGATTGACGTGCGCACTCGATATTTGTTGCAACAATAAATCGAGGCGGGCCTCGTGACCTTATTTTTATTGTCTCATCAGTCATATTTCCACATTGCCTCAACATAGAGGTAATTAAAATTGCAGAATTATAATTAATATTTGACTGATTAAATTTTGTAGCTTGAGACTCAACCGCTCATGTTGAGCTTTTTTTTTGGAGCATTACCTTTTTTGATATTTATATATTTACAACTCCATAGGGTGAAAAGATATATAAAGTGAAATATTCACTTTTCAAATCTCTAAAAAGATATTGTCAAATGATTTAAATTTTATATAACACAATATAGTCTTGCATAGATATTTTATTAACAAATTATAGTATCTAATTGCCATGATGAGTAATTCTTGTCGGTAATATAATATGACAACAAGGTCAACTATGGTTGAATAATATTTTGAAAATAAATTTAATATAAAATAGTTTTCCCCCTTTTTATGTAAAAATATAACATATGATTAAATATATGTTCACAACTTAATTCATTAATAAACAAAATGTACCATCTGTATGAGTTGGTGGGACAACCTCCAGGTTGGGCGACGAGACATAGTCTACTTAATATTATACCTCTTCGGACAGGATAACCTGTATCCCTTTCAATGTTTAATTTTACCGGGGACAATGCTTACCCACTACGAACTCAAACTTATAGCATTAATTGTATTATAAAATCAAATCATTTGTAGTTTTAAGAGAAAAACTATACGTCACACATTGACTTTTGATTTCTGATGTAGAAGATCGTACAAGACGCAGCTACAGAGCATACTTTCGTAGTCGGTGACGTTATGATGCATAATGTATGAATAAAGTACATTTACATAATTAAATATGCATGTAACAAAAAAGAAATTAACCATGAAAACATGGAAATAAATTGAACTTATTTAAATTAATAAAAATTATACCTTCTTAGCTTTATATCTTTGAAAAGCTTCTTGATCTTCAAGATCTCATTTTGTAGAACAACTTTGTGATGATAACGTGTTGTAAACTAAGTTGTAAGTCAACTAGAACTTAAGTTGGACTTGCTAGAAACTTAAGTATAAAAGGCATAAACTAAAAACTACTAGAGCAAGTAGAGAAGAGGAGACAAGAGAGAAGAGAGCTAGAGATGAGAATGTAGAGATTTCATTTATACATTGGTGTTGAATACAAGTTATGTAGAGTGTACAAGTTACATTCAATGTAGAATTGCTTGATGTTACAATTCAATGTTACATTCAATGTAGAGATTTCATTTATTCATTTGTTATTTTGCGCTGATTTTAACGTCGTTATTGATGGTTGTTATTTGTTTAGCTATGTTTGAACATTGGAATGAACTTATGTTTGCCCTCTAAATTTTTGGTTAGGGTTCGACTTGAGTTGGAATCTTATTAAAAAAAATCTTTTGATGGTCGCCTTAAACTCATAACTTTCAATTTTATTAATTATTTGAACTTTCAATGATTATATAAGAGAATCACTTTCAATCCACGATCACACGTTGACTCATTGTGAGATTTTAATTATGTTAGTTTATTTACATTTTCTTTATGATTAATTTTTAAAATTTCGCGGGCTCAAACGTGCATAACATGTATCCGAAACTAGTATATATATAATTAAGTATAAAGTTATATATTAGTGTCATTTATCGTGCTTCGCACGACCGAACCCGCTCGCTACGCACGCAGGACTTCAATTAATCTCCCTACTATTGTAAAAACCTTATGTATTTTTGTGTCGTTATAATGAATATTGTAATGATAAACTTAAAGCTAGGCCTATTCCACCATCTCAATATCACATGCAAAGTAATATGTTTCTTATATAAAGACATGCAAAGAAATATGTTATAAGTATTTAGTTATATTATCCTTGGTGCTAAAAAAAATTATCTTATCTTAAAAATAAAATAAAGCCTCTTGTACTTATTGTTTTTAATTTTGGTACAAAGATACTCAATAATTAATTTAGGCTATGAGAAAGTTATTACTTAATTATATAATATTAATTTTTCTAATTTCCTTTGGACTAAGAATAACTTTCATTAGAATTTTATTTCTTACACTTATTTAATTTTTGAAATCTTTTGAAAAAATTTACATAATGAAAAAAAAATGTTAGATCTGTTGTGAAGTGTGGATGACCATGAATGCACACCAATATATTGTGTAGTCATGTAACTTGTATTGTCATTTCCAATGTACACCAATTTTTCCATGTATTGTCAATTACTTGTAATGTGTTGTATGACATGGGGTGTATGTGTTAATTGTCCCACATTGATTACTTGTAAAGTGTTGTATGACATGGGGTGTATATGTTAATTGTCCCACATTGCTAAGGCACATTTGTCATCATATCAAATGGCCTATATAAAGGATGCTAACCTCATTGTATGAGCACACCAAGTTGAATGAAAACTTCTCATTCCAACTATATCATTTCTTCTCTTCTCCTTTGTAGTAGTAGTTTGTAGTAGTAGAAGTTCTTAGTCTTCTATTTCCTTCTCTAGTTCTTAGCAAGTTCCAATTCAATTTACAACACGTTATCAGCACGAGTTTGCTCTAGCATTAAGGAGATCTTGAAGTTCAAGAAGGCTTGTTAAGGAGACAAAGTTAGGAAGGTATAACTTTTGTTATTTAAATAAGTTCAATTTATTTATATATTATCATGGTTTCTTCCTTTTATTACATGCATCACTTCTATATGCATACTTTATTCATATACTATACATTATAATGTCACCGATTGCGAAAGTATGCTCTGTAGTTGCGTCTTGTATGATCTTCTACATCAGAAATCAAAAGTCAATATGTGACATAACTAGTTTTCTCTTAAAACTACAAACGATTAGTTATTGTTCTATTCTTGATTTTATAATACAAATCATGCTATAAGTTTGAATAGTGGGTAAGCCTTGTTCCCGGTAAAGCTAAACATTGAAAGGGAGACGGGTAATCCCGTTCGAGGAGGCATGACATTTAAGCAGACTTTGTCTCGGCACCCAACCTGGAGGTTGTCCCACCAACTCATACAAATAGTACATTTGATTATTAATGAATCAAGTTGTGAACATATACTTAATCATATGCTATGTTTTTTTTTACATAAAAGAAAAGAGAAAATTATTTTATATTATATTTACTTTCAAAATATTAATCAACCATAGTTTGAATTTGTTACCTTATTATAATTCTTGTCTTGATAATTAGATATTACAAATTACGAATAAAGCTTGTATCCATGCAAGGTTGTATGTTGTACACAATCATTCACCAATTTCTCTTTAGAGATTTGAAAAGTGAATATTTCACTTTATATATATTTTCACCTTATGGAGTTATATATATACATACCAAAAGGGTAATGCTCCAAAAAGCTCAAAATGAGTAATTTGGGTCTAATGCTACAAAATTTAATCAGTCAAATATTAATTATAATTCCACAATTTTAATTACCTCTATGTTGAGGCTATGTAGAAATATGACTGATGAGACAATTAAAAGAAGATCACGTGGCCCGCCTCGATTTATTGCTGCAACAAATATCGAGTGCGCACGTCAATCCAATAAATATTAAAGATTGATTTCTTGTCTCATTGTAGCTGAGTAAAATAATGAGATATTATAAATATAATATCGCTCCCGTCCAATTAGTTCAGCTTCAAATTAAGAAGCATATGTTGCATATAATGATCATGATCGCAATAATAAATTTATGGACGTGGAAAAAGTGAAAATATCAGGTAAAGGTCGTATTGACAATTTCACCAAAAATTGGAATAAAAATGGTGCACCACTACAAAGGGCAAATAATTATTGACAATGAGTGCTCATAATTGTGACATTTTTTGGTCATATATGAAAGACTATTTTGCCTAAATATTGTCATATATATGCCCGAATATTTTTGTGACCTTTACCATCCCTTCAAAATCAAAGGCAAAATATTATGAATTTTATCATTGAAATATGACTCTTTTTCTGATTTGCCAAACATTATTTGTCCAGATGGATCAACAAATCATGTGTTCAAGTCTTGAATCAAAGAAGAACGATATATGCCTTGCTGATTGTGCTACAAAGCATACAATCCTTAAAAACAGAGAATATTTCTCCAATTTGAACTTAGCTGAGGCTAATGTTCAAACAATATCTGGCATCTCCAATTTGATTAATGGCTCTAGAAGAGCAAATATTATGTTGCCTGAGGGAACAACAATTCATGTTGACAATGCCTTATACTATGAAAAATTCAGAAGAAATTTACTCAGCTTTAAAGATATTCGACAAAATGGATATCACATTGAAACCATGAACGAAAATAATAGAGAATTTCTCTATGTCACAATGGTTTCAAATGAAAAAAAATAAGTGTTAGAAAAATTCTCAGCTTTATCCTCTGGATTATATTTTACTCATATAAGGCATGTCGAAACGAATGTCGTCTTAAATAAGAAATTAATGATCCAAAGACATTCATTTTATGGCATGACCGGCTTGGTCATCTAGGATCATCAATGATGCGAAGAATAATTAATAATTCGCATGGACATCCTTTAAGGAGTCACAAAATATTTTCAGCCGGTGATTATAATTGTGCTAGTCGTTCTCATGGTAAATTGATAGTTAAACCATCCCCAAGTAAAATTGTTGTGGAATCCCCAATTTTTTTAGAACGCATTCAGGGAGACATATGTGGACCATTTAGATATTTCATGATTTTGATAGATGCATCAACTAGGTGGTCACATGTTTGTTTGCTTTCGACCCGCAATGTTGCATTTGCTAGACTTTTAGGACAAATCATTAAGTTAAGAGCACAATTCCCTGACAACTCAATCAAGACTATCCGTCTTGATAATGCCGGAGAATTTCATTCTAAAGCATTTAAAAATTATTGCATGTCTATAGGAATTACCATTGAACATTATGTTCCACACGTGCATACCCAGAATGGTTTAGCAGAATCTTTGATCAAACGCATTCAATTAATTGCCAGACCTTTAATCATGAGAACTAAGTTATCAACTTCAGTTTGGAGACATGCAGTCCTTCATGCAGCATCTATCATTCGTTATAGGCCTACTGCATACCATGAACATTCCCCCATGCAACTCATTTTAGGTCAACAACCAAATATTTCACACTTAAGAATTTTTGGTTGTGCAGTGTATGTTCCTATACCACCTCCCAATAGAACTAAGATGGGTCCACAACCAAAACTTGGGATTTATGTTGGATTTAACTCATCGTCCATTATAAGATACCTTGAGCTATTAACAGGAGATTTATTTACTGCACGTTTGGTTGATTGTTACTTTGATGAAGCAATTTTCTACCATTAGGGGGAGATAAGAAGTCAATTCAAAAGGAATGGCGCGAAATTGCTTGAAATGCATCAACTTTATCACATTATGATCCACGAACAAATCAGTGTGAACTTGAAGTTCAAAAGATCATTCATTTGCAACAAATCGCAAATCAATTACCAGATGCATTTAATGATGCAAAACAAGTGACAAAATCACATATTCCAGCTGTAAATGCTCCTGCAAGAATTGATGTCTCTTTGCAATAAAATGCACAAGAACCAACGAAACGCTTAAAGCGTGGAAGACCGGTTGGTTCAAAGGATACAATTCCTCGAAAGAGGAAAGCAGGAGTAAAAATAAATACAAATCAAAATACTCCTGAGAAAGCACAAGAATCATTTGATAAGGGTTTGTCAGAACAAGTTGATTCTGATGAGGAACAACTTCCTCTAGAAAAAGAGGAAAAAGATGAAAATAATGAGATCTCAATAAATTATTTAAACTCTGGTAAGATTTGGGATCGAAATGAAATTGTTCCTGATGATATATTTGCTTTCAATGTGTCATTTGAAATATGTGAAAATGATGATTATCCAGAACCACGATCATTGGACGAATGTCAAAAAAGACCTGATTGGCAAAAATGGCAAGATGTTATCCAAGCAGAGCTAAACTCGTTAAGAAAACGAGAGGTTTTTGGACCAATTTTCTAAACGCCAGATGGCGTAAACCCTGTTGGATATAAATGGGTATTTGTACGAAAGATAAGTAGCAGAGGAAATGCTTCATGGCTAGGTGAAAATTTTGTATAATTGTATTTACTCTCCTCTGATGATATTTACTGGGTTCCACAATTAGGTTGCCTAACTTCTTGAAATTATGGTTGAGTTATTTTATTCATAGTAATTGCTTCCACTAAATTTTAAATCTTGAAACATATTAATAACTCAGCTGTAACTTGTTGAATGTACTGATAATGATGGATTGGAAGGTTGACTAGGCTCTCGTTGATCTTGCGAGACTGGCTCGGGGGTTCACGTGAGCTTAGGCCGGGCGAGGCCCAATTCGTGAAAAATTGGGGCCGTCACACTTATATAGATAGATATATAGTTGCTTTTATATATATCATAGATATATATGGGGAAAGAAGTAAATATGATAGATATATATGTGCAAAGAAGTAAATTTCATTATCACTCAAAAATTTGGTATTCGTGCATTTATATATATATAGGGAGAGAGAGAGATATTCATCACTGATTCGGTGTCTAGGAATTTGGACTTGATACAGTGATTGATACTTCTCTTAAATTTTATTTTGATGTTATTTGCATGTAGGTGTAAATGTAAGGAGGTCTCAAACTCACTTTTCTTACCCAAAAAGTGAAGGGGGGGGGGGGGCAATCTCATTTTCCATTATTGAGAAATGAAGGAGGGTTGCGATAGGTTGACAGCCAGCGTAAAACTTTTGTCACTTTTCATGAAATGGATAAAAAATAAAAAGAAAACAAAATAATGAAAATAGGGAAAGCGTGTGACCCAGATGAAATACCAATAGAGGTTTGGAAATGCCTAGGAGAAATTGGATTGACTTGGTTGACAAAACTTTTCAATAAAATCTTAAAATCAAAACGAATGCCAATGGATTGGAGAAAAAACACACTTGTGCCAATCTTCAAAAACAAATGAGACATTCAAAGTTGCTCAAACTACCGGAGATTTAAACTTATGAGTCACACTATGAAACTTTGTGATAGGATAATTGACAATAGGCTAAGGAGAGAAACAACAATATCAGAGAACCAATTTGGTTTCATGCCTGGGAGGTCAACTATGGAGACGATTTTCCTTGTAAGACGATTGTTAGAAAAATATAGAGAAAAAAAAATCTTCATATGGTATTCGTAGATTTAGGAAAAACATATGATAAAGTCCCTAGAGATGTTCTTTGGTGGGTTCTAGAAAGAAAAATAGTGCATGCTAGATACATAGACACTATTAAAGATATGTATGATGGAGTAGTAACGAGTATAAAGACATTTGGAGGAGCTACAAAAGAATTTTCCATTACGATAGGACTACATCAAAGATCGGCTTTAAGCCCATATCTATTTACTTTAGTTATGGACGAACTAACTAGACATATTCAAGAGGATATACCATGGTGTATCCTATTTGCAGATGATATTGTCTTAGTGGATGAAATTAAAGATGAAGTGAATAGGAAATTAGAACTATGGAGGAATACATTAGAATCTAAAGGCTTTAAGTTGAGTAGGACGAAAACCGAATACATGCACTGTGAGTTTGGAAACACTAGACATCGAGATGACGGTGTGGTAAAATTAGGGGAAGTAGAAGTTCATAAGGTAAACGACTTTAGATACCTAGGATCAATCATACAAAATGATGGTAACATTGAAAATGATGTCACACATAGAATTCAAGCTGGATGGAAGAAATGGCGGAGTGCAACAGGGGTGATTTGTGATCGACATGTTCCTATTAAGTTAAAAGGAAAATTTTATAGGACCGCAATTAGGCCAGCTATGCTCTATGGAAGTGAATGTTGGGCGGTAAAACAATAACAATTACATAAAGTGAACGTAGCAGAAATGATGATGTTTAAGTAGATGTGTGGTAAAACTCGTAAAGATAGAATAAGAAATATAGAAATTCAAAGACAAGTAGGAGTAACACCAATTGATACAAAGATTAGGGAAGGGCGGTTGCGATGGTTTGGTCACTCGCAAAGATGGCCTACAAATGCCCAACTACGATGAGGTAGGGGCAAATCAAAGTTAACATGAGATTCATTAAGTAAGAGGGATTTGAATGGTTTGCAAGCTCACCATCAATTGCACTTAATCGAGCACAATGAAAAAGTTTGATCTATGTAGCCGACCTCAGTTAATTTGAAATGGAGGCTATGTTGTTGTTGTTGTATAGGATTTTAATTTATGTTTTTTGGAAGCATGGAGCAAGAAAAGACTTTTGTTTGAAGCTAAAGAGCGGTTTTGGTCCTGAAAATGAAACGGACGGACGCACCTTAGGAAAAGTAGTGGGGGTAGGAAAAGTGGTGGGGGTAGGACGTGATGTGTTACCTGATATAAGTAGGAAGTGGTTCCATGATTGGATTTGATTTTGTACAGTAATGCGTGGGAATAGGTTTGATGAGATAATTAAGGAGTGAAATTGATGGGATTGGAGTATGAGATCTCGATGCGGAGGGAGGGAGGGGAATGAAGGAGTGTGTGGGAAAAGAACGTGGCAGAAGGACACGCGACACACACGGGAAGGGAATCAAGGAGTAGATAGATATGTAGGCAGATTTGACGCGGATATGAAGCCAACTGCTCGCTCGCCTCGCCTCGCCTCGCCTCGCCTCTTCGTGTGAAGTGTGACGTTCCAGGAACCCTCAGAGAGCCTTCCTCTCGCTTCGAAGCGGAACGTCGGTTAATTTCGTAGATCGTTCGTTCGTTCGTTCGTTCGTTATATAAAGGAGTAGTACGTACAACCCTCTTCTTCTTCCATTTTATTAAAGATAGAGATAGATAGATAGACGAAACCCTAATTAATTAAATCGATCGATCTGTTTGTGTAGGAGGAGGAAGACGGAGTAAGATGTTTCGGATCAGCAACAATCTGGTGGGGATCTTGAACCTGTTGACCTTCCTGCTGTCGATTCCGATCCTTGGAGGAGGGATATGGCTGAGCACTCGGGCGACCAGCGACTGCGAGAAGTTCCTTGACAAGCCGGTTATAGCGATCGGGGTGTTTTTGATGGTGGTATCTCTGGCGGGGCTGATAGGGGCCTGTTGCAGGGTCACCTGGCTCCTCTGGCTCTACCTATTCGTCATGTTTCTGTTGATCGTCCTTCTCTTCTGCTTCACGGTGTTCGCTTTCGTCGTCACCAACAAGGGGGCCGGGAAGGTGGTCTCCAACACAGGCTTCAAGGAGTACCGCCTTGGGGATTACTCAAACTGGCTCCAGAAGCGGGTCAACAACGACAAGAACTGGAGAAAGATCAAGAGTTGCCTGCAGGACAGCAAGATCTGCGACCATCTCGCCAAGGAGACCAACAACCAGGACTTCAAACAATTCCTCGCCACTTCCCTCTCTCCGCTTCAGGTACCTGATTATTTTCTATTCGATTTCCTTTCGAGTAGTATTACGTAGTTGTAGGATCTGAAAGTTCGTTTCCTTTCTTCTTCTTTTTTACTTTCGGTACCTGTGAACTTTGGCTATTTACTTTTTTTTTTTTTCTTTTTTTTTCTTTTTTTCAAGTTTTTGATTCCTCCCTTCCCTTTGTTTCCTTTCTTTATATTGTCAATTTCGTAGTCTTTTTTCCCTTCGCTTCGATCCCTTTTTATTCTCAATCAAATTGGTTTTAATTCTTGGACTACCTTGCCGCACAAAATATTAATTTTATTTTTATGAAGTTACAAGGTGATTTTGAAAACTAGTACTAGTTACTTGTTTACACATTAACTTAAGAATTATTAATAATACACATTCCAAACTTGACGTACATTATGAAAACTCTTAATTAGGAAACAAATAACTTCCTATTTACATGAGGATCACCTCTATGAATGAAAGCAATCAACATAATAGATTTAGATAATACTGCTGCTTGACTTTCCATATTTTTGAGAGCTTTGACTGACTGAGTCCACACTGCTCTGCAAAGAGCATCTCCAATGGGTTCATGGATTGGGGTGGAAATGGATCCATCTAAGATACAATTCACATCTAACTCAAAAAAATTTCTTCAATGGGACCATTGATTGATAATGTCTATCCTATGTGGCATGAAATCAAAGTGGAGGATGTCTACCACAATATGTACTTCTAGACATTTGTCTGACAAATGGACTCTTTTTTTTATTTTTTTTAAAGTGTTTTTTTTTCAAGCTTTTATTAATATTATGAAAATTGATAATAAAAGTGTGAACTTATCAATCATGGTCTGAATCTATTGTCCATTGGAGACTATTTGGATTGGTAAATGTCTATCTTGTGCCACATATGATAGACATCTTTTTCACATCCATGATGTGGCACCAATTCATGGTCTAAATCCACATTGCCAGAGCATCTCTAATGGTAAATGTGGTATATGTGGATTATATGCGTGGGTTGATTTCACGTTAGCAACGTGGAGGATGTGGCTTGAATAGACATTGAAGTTCAAAAGTCCTCTCCAATGGTGAATGTGGATTGAATTTTTTATTTTAAAAATTTATTATGTTTGTACACATTTTGGAAAGAATTGTTGACGTGGCTATAAATTGCAACCGTCTAGAAGTAGACATTTAAAATAGACAATATTTTGACAATTAAAATGCACATTCCATTGGAGAGGTTTTTCACTCCAATGTCTATTTAATCTTAGGTGGCACACTTTGACATCCAATTTACATTCCATTGGAGATGCTCTAAGGTCGCTCATGTACTTTCCTTAACATTACTTAATGTGTGAATTTGGATCTTCTGTCTTGACGTTACTTTTGGCCTGCCTCCAACCATTCGGATCTTTGCTTGTATCTTTTCTAGGGGTTTGTATATGTTCTTTCTTCAATTCTGATATTGTCCCTTTTTCCACTTGCCACAATTGCAGTCTGGCTGCTGCAAACCACCTACCGAATGTGGATTCACCTACCAGAGCTCAACTTCGTGGACAAAGCCAGCGCTGATCAACTCGACAAATCCAGACTGCACAAAATGGTCTAACGAGGGTCTCTGCTACGATTGCCAGTCTTGCAAGGCAGGCGTCCTAGCCAACATCAAGAAGGACTGGAAGAAGGTTGCTGTTGTCAACATAATATTCCTAATCTTTCTGCTGGTTGTGTACTCTGTGGGTTGCTGTGCCTTCAGAAACAAGGAGGACAATGGTAGATGGAAAGGAGGGTACCCTTGATTAGCTGCATATAACCCATTGCATCTTTGTGGGATTAGACTACTGATGAGGAACAAGATGTTTGCTTCATTTGTTTTTTAACTAGTAGGTGTCTTTTCTTTTTTTACTGCTACTGCTAGCTAGTCCTTCTATTGATTTTACAGACTGATAGTCGTGCCCCATATGCTATGTTTGACTCCAGGTCTGTGTCCGTACGTGTTTCATTCTCCCGGTTTTCTCCTGTATAGATCTAGGCTTTTGAGTTCGTATATATATATATATATATATTTATATGTTGTTAGCGACGCTGTGGATATATGAATTCGTATAGAATGCATACTTAATTTGGATTTGCAGATTATCTCTCAACTTACCTCTGCTGGAGTAGAGAGGGATTATTATTGATGTCTGTAACTGGCTTGGCTTAGCTTCTTTTGTGGAATTAATGGGAGTTTTATCGTTCTTCAACTAGGGGATAACACAAATACCGGTTCATTGCTTTTATCATGCTACTTTGTGTGCTTCGAGTGAAAGGAGACCGAGTGCCCTTAGGAAAGAGGAAAACGAGTGATGAACTAGGTTGGAGTGCTTTGAGCGAAGGGAGACCGATTGCCCTTAGGAAAGAGGGAAGCGAGTGATGAACTAGGTTGGAGTTTAGGGTGCGTCATGGGTTGGTGTTGAAGCAAAAAAAACTGAGGTAATTCTTTAGGTAGAACTTCTGGCCTCGTGTTGACAATTTGGTGTGGAATTAAAAATGATTTTATATATCCCCTATATTGCAAACCTAGAATAGAAAGAGAATAGAGGAAGTTAAGTTGTGCCTATCTTTCACTTTTTTCAATCATATAATAGATGTACAGTCTTGGAATTAAGGATCGTTGGAGCTAGAAAGTAATGTTTGCCTTCGGTGGAAGGCATGGGTGCATGCTTAAGAGTAGAAACTAGAAAGTGTCAAAAGCTAAAGTTGAAGCTCAAGGAAAAATACATCTCGACATTGGGCCTAGCTAAGATAGATACTTGAATTGGATCTCTGAATTGACTACCCTACCAGTCGATGTACAAGGAAACATATACTACTATGTAGTAAGCTTGTTTTCATGTTGTGTGTGTGAATGTAGGTATTGGAGCAAAAGGAGCGGTGTCGACGAAAGTCAATTTGTTGTAGCTGTTGGTTGGAGGCTTGGATCATAAAATTAATGCACCCGATTGATTGGGAGGGCTAGACATGGAATTTCCAAATTGAAGGTGGATAGATGAAGAAGAGCTTTCAAGTTGTTGTAGAGAGCAGCAAATTAATTGGACCTCGCTCTTAGCTAGAAGTGCCAAACAACACATACAACTAGCTAGTATTTACTACTAATTAATTAATTAAGATGGCAGCTAGTCGTTGTGGTGACAGGGCGGTTAATAGGTCGGCCTTGTAAGATTAATTCGGATACAAGTACAGTTGTTTCCCACACCCATCAAGCAAGTTTTTGTTTTTGTTTTTTTTTTTCTTTGATTCCACATTCCTCTGCGCCACTGACGAATGTACAAGTTGTGTAATAGTAGTATCTACGAATTAACTAGCACTTAATAATTAGGATTTCGAATGCTTTATTTTAAAGAAAATTGTGATATAGAATAAATGTATAATAATATGGATCAATAGAGGGGCTGACTGGGCTGGGCCGGGCAAGGAATAAGTAGGTCGGTTGCT
Source organism: Stephania yunnanensis (assembly GCA_039657365.1). Lineage (NCBI taxonomy): Eukaryota > Viridiplantae > Streptophyta > Magnoliopsida > Ranunculales > Menispermaceae > Stephania > Stephania yunnanensis. Next base: position 98,018 of record JBBNAF010000014.1, read on the forward strand.
TGCGTGTGGAGAGGCCGCAGAAGCACTTAACTTTCAAACTACTACAATATCACGCATACATGTATGTGCCCCCACACTGATGCGTCGCACATGTCTTTGTTGTTCGTCATTCCGCCGTATTTGTGGTGTTGAACGGGTCGACTAATTGATTCATGCGGACAAGACTTCTCCATGAATTATTAGATCAGCAGCTACGCGTTCAAATCATGCATCCACCTCCATGCATGCTTAATTGCTCTCCTACTTTATGCAGTTAATTGGTCATTTCTTACAATATACTACAACAACAACACAACCTCAGTATCAAATTAACTGGGGTCGGTTACATTAATCAAACTTTTTTATTGTGCTCAATTAAGTACATTTCTTATAATATATTCCTTATTTATATGAATCGTTTTAGTAAAAAAAATTTATTCAAAATTATAAGTCGTTTTCAGAATTCAAAAGTATTTATTATATTTTTATCCATTTTATCTTTATATATTAATAAGAAATTCGAACCTTAACCCGTATAAAATCAGTGAGCTAGCAAACCATTTGCTCGATATAATTGGTCATTTTCTCAAATCATGCCGATCGAGTTTCATGAATTATGACTTACAAATAATTAAAAAAAAATCATTTTGAATTGAAACTCTACTTGAGATGATCTGAATTATTAAAAATAAAAAAGTTGTTTAATTTTAATCCTACTTTAACTTATGAGTACGACCCAATTTATACATATTTTTTTAAAAAAATTGTAAAGTTTACTTTATTATTCAACACCACTCTGAATTTTGGTTTTTAATTTTTTTTTTTATGAATCCGGACTTAAGTCGCGGTTGGTTTATTGAATTGGTAATTTGATACGAAGAGATGAGGAGTTGATTGGAAGAAAGAAATTAAGGGCCGGGAGGTTGAGGTGGCAAAATGTGAAATTGACGCAAATGAATTGTAATAAATGAATGAATGGGCGTAAGGTGGAGTAGCAGCTGTCAACCGTCCCGTTAATGAATTAATGATGAATTTGATATTAGTCAACCGATCCGTCCGTCTGATGAGGTGATCGTCAAGCAACGGTTGGGAGAGACCGCAAGGCAGGTGATCGATGAGCTATATATATACATATACATACTCCTAACTAGTAGTTTGCTTGGGTTCTAATTCCTTTAAATATCTATTTATATATATATATATACAAACGGGGTGATACGTTTGGAGGAAGCGCACTAGCAGAGATCGATCGATGGGTTGGATATGCATGTAGCCAGATCTGAGACTAATTGGAGAGAGAGAGAGAGAGAGAGAGAGAGAGAGAAAGAGAGTGAGTATTTAAGGATTCAGAGACGCGTATATTATATGTATATTATATACATACATACGCAGGCTTGCTGTTTTTATTGGGTCTCTCGAATCTCGATCGATATATATTAAGAAAGTTCTGGATCCATCCATCAATCCATCAATCCATCCATCCATCTGCTACTACCTAATATTGGGTATATTAATATGGTAGCTAGCTAGCTAGTCCTCATCCATATCGATCGCTCGCATGGCAACCCAATATCCTTTATCAGTCTGGCCTTGGGACAACCTCGGAGCCTTCAAGGCATGGACTCCCCCCATCTCTCAAACTTTTTTTTTTTTTTTTTTTTTTTTTTTAAGTTTCGCTCTAATTGATTAATTAATTAATTTAATTTGTTGTTGTACGTATCAGCTGGTATGATTGATCGATTATCAATATACGTACGTAATATATATATATATAGTTGGTATTTAATTTGTGAATATTATATATGATCAATTTGGTTGGAACTGATGATTGATGGATCACACTTGCGCATGCACGCATGGATGCAGTATGTTGTTTACGGGCCTCTAATTGCAAAAGCGGTGCGTTCTCGGGCATGGGAGGGCACGGGCAGCCAATTAAAGGATGATGTATGGTGTGTGCACCTTCTCATCATATGTGGCCTCAGAGCTCTCATTCATCAACTCTGGTACTCCTACGCCAACATGCTTTTCCTGTCAAGAAATCGTCTCATCATTCAAAGGGGCGTGGATTTCAAGCAAATCGACAGGGAGTGGAATTGGTAATAAATTAAATACGTACTCGATCGCTAGGCAGGTGCTAGTAATTAAATTAATTTGGGGGATTTGGATGAATGAATGAATGAATAGAATTAATAATATATGCAGGGACAATTTCATCATTCTTCAAGCGTTGATAGCGTCCATGGGATGCTACTTCTTCCCGGGGAAGCTGGGCGAGCTTCTTCCCTTATGGGGAGACCCACGGGGGTACCTCTGCGCTCTACTTCTCCACGTGGCAGTATCGGAGCCGTTGTACTACTGGATCCACAGATACCTGCTCCACTCTGATGATTCCCCGCTGTACAGGCATTACCACCGGGTCCACCACAGCTCCGCGGTTCCTCAGTCGTACACTGCGGGTCACGCCACGCCCTTGGAGCATCTCATCTGGACGGCCATCATGGGAATCCCCATTTTGGGGGCCACCGCGTTGGGATTGGGATCCCTTAGCTTGATCTACGCACACGTCTTGGTGTTTGATTTCCTGAGGAGCATGGGACACAGCAACGTAGAAGTTGTTCCGCACGCCCTCTTCGACTCATTTCCTTTCCTTAGATATCTAATCTACACTCCAACGTACGTAATTGCTTGAGTCTAGCTTGCTAGCTAGCTAGATAGATTTTAATTAATTAATTAATTAATTGGTTGCATATATATAATTTAATTGATTAATTAATTAATTAATTAATTAGTTGCATGCATGCAGTTACCACAGCCTCCACCACACTGAGATGAAAAGCAACTACTGCCTTTTCATGCCGTTGTACGATGCCCTGGGGAAGACCCTGAATCCCAAGTCCTGGGAGATGCATCGCAGCATCAGCCTGAACGCAGTAGATAAAAACAACAGTCGAGTGCGAGTGCCGGAATTCGTGTTTCTGGCCCACGCGGTAGACTTGAGCGCTGCTTTGCACGCTCCCTTCGTGCTTCGGTGTTTCAGCTCCAAGCCATTCGCCTGGAATTTGGGGTTGCTTCCCCTGCTGCCCTCCACCTTCCTGGTAATGCTGGTGATGTGGACATCCTCCAAGACCTTCCTCTCTTCCTTTTACTACCTTAGGTCTCGATTGTGTCAGACCTGGGGTGTCCCTAGGTTTGGTTTCCAGTACTTCCTTCCTTTCGCTAAAGATGGGATTAATCGCCATATTGAACAAGCCATACTTCGGGCGGATAAGTTAGGCGTCAAGGTCATCAGCCTTGCTGCATTGAATAAGGTAATTAACCTACCTAGCTACCTACTTACCTACTTACCTATATATATATACTTACTGCTATAATTAATACTGTACTATTTTACTTACTTTTATATATATGCGCGCATATGTACGTCGTGATGTCAGTACTTCTACCATTAATTACTCGATCACTGTCATTTTTGTTCAAAGTATAGAAGCAGAATTAAATGTCATTATTATATTCATCCATCAATTTTGTTTCCCTTGGACAAATTGAAAGTACATATTACCCTTTACAAATGTCTCGCTACCTAGGTGCATTCGTTGGAGTTGAAAGGGATCATACCTATACATATATTAATTAAGTTAGTCCATGCATGGTCCCATATATCTTGGCCCATATATGTACTATCGGTTGCTCTGTGCAAATACGATATGCACTAGCTGCATGGTCCACTTCTCTTAAATTTTGGGGCCTTTAATTTCCTTATTAATTCACAATTAATTGGTTGATAAATTTTTGGCATATATCGATCGCAGCTAGCGCTTTATTTATTTAAGTATAGTTAGTATATATAAATGGTTGGTTGTGAATTCATGATTTGATTATACTCCTAATTAGATGATCAGTAATTGATGCATATATATATATATGGGATGCACGCATGCAGAATGAAGCTCTGAATGGGGGTGGGCTGCTGTTCGTGAAAAAGCATCCAAATCTGAGAGTGAGAGTGGTGCATGGAAACACACTGACAGCTGCGGTAATCCTGAACGAGATCTGCTCTAATCCGAATGTGGGACAAGTGTTTCTTACGGGCGCCACATCCAAGCTGGGGAGGGCCATTGCTCTCTACCTGTGCCGAAAGAGGGTTCGGGTGCTGGTGAGCTCATCATCATCATCAATTTAATTATTCACTCCGTTTCTTTTAAGTGTCATTGTAAGGTAGTTTACAATTTTTTAAAAAATCACTTAATTATTTTGATTAAGGAGAAAAATAAAAGTTAAATGGTCAAACCATCCTTTTAATTATCTCTTGTAACTCCACCACTTCTATATTCTCATTAGTTATTAATGCGTAATTATTAAATTTTCTTTTTCTATGAAAGATAAAAAAGTTAATTAAGTAAGGGTAATGCTATTTAGACTCGTGAGTCCGGACTCAAATTTTTTTTTTAATTTCAAATACATCATTGAGAAATTAATGAAACAACCATAATCACTTGTAAAATTCTTATTATACCCCTTAAATATTTACAAAAATTTTAAAACCACCTTATGAGTCCGGACTCATGAGTCCAAGTAGACTTATTGATTAAGTAATTAGTGTGTATTAAAATTATCAAATGACAAATATTGTAAAATATTTTAACGTGGCTAAAACGTTACTTATAAAAAAACGGAGAGAAGAATTAATTTATTATCCTAATTAATCATATATAATCAATCAGTAAAATAATGAATCAACAATCGATTATATAATTGTTATGTACGTAAATTGAGTAAATTTAATGATGATACGTGCGTGCGTAGATGCTGACGCTATCGGAAGAGAGATTCAAAGCCATTCAAGAGGAAGCCCCACCCGAGTGCCGGAGTTACTTGGTTCAAGTCGGGAAGTATCAGGCCGCCGAAGCGTGCAAGGTAGTACTACTCCATGCATATGCATACATAAATTCGTACTTCTTTATTTGTCAAAAAAAATTACTAATTTATATATAATGATAAATTAACAATGAATTAAGTAGTACTATATGTATGGGTATAGACATGGATAGTTGGGAAGTGGATGACGCCCAGAGAGCAACGGTGGGCGGCCCCCGGTACTCATTTCCATCAATTCGTGGTTCCGCCAATCCTCCGCTTCAGAAGGGATTGCACCTACGGCGCCCTCGCCGCCATGAAACTGCCTCAGGACGTCCAGGGCCTCGGCACGTGCGAGGTTACTTCATACTCCGATCCTCGTCATTTAATTTAATTCTTTTTTACGTTAGCACATAATTAAACCAATAAATACCAATCTAGTGGGGGGTTAATTAGACATTAATTAGATGTAAGAAAAGTTAATTTCTTTCTTATCAAATACAGTAAATTAGTAAACACCGTGCAAATGAATTTAATTGTTTGTTTGTGAACTGGCCCAAAACATATTGCTATCCTTCCTGCAGGGCTCCCCGTTTTAACTGTTTACCCAACCCCATGCTAGGTAGCTAGCTAGATGGAAGACAACACATGAAGCCTAATTACACACACCATTCAAACACAGTTAGTAAAATTATTTACTGCATGTGCTATATAGTTGTGGATACATACTTATAGCTGATGAATGGCCCGCCCATACGGCGGCACCCCTTTCATCTTCGCGTCTTAACAGAGACACCAACCAGCTGGCTGCCCATACACTATTAAGTATAAACACACAGACGTGCATGACACGCATTGAAAAGTACTCACTAACTAGCTAGTGTGGGTGAGTTTAACTGTTTACGGGTCTTATTAAAGCATGCATTAATGTGAGTAGCACATTAGTGGCTACCAGTACCAGGATGCATGTGCCAACAAAGAGCTTGTTGCATGGGTGGGTGGTCGTGATTCCACGCGGCGGCATTTGTGGGTGGTGCTATCGATACTAGTCTCCAATTGACCTCGAGAGTGGCAAGATGGCGATGCCAACCGTAAACAAAAGCGATGGCTTTTGATTCATCATATGCATAGTTGGGACTTAATTAGTTAGTCATTAATTCGGCGGCATGCATTTCTCTATTAATTAATTAATAAAGTTTTTTTTTTAAAAGGAATTATATCTAATATTAATTAGAGTACTCAATTGATGATGTATTGATGTACATGTACATGTGGTATATATACAGTACACGATGGGGAGAGGAGTTGTTCACGCCTGTCATGCGGGGGGCGTCGTTCACATGCTGGAAGGTTGGACCCACCATGAAGTTGGAGCCATCGACGTCGACAAGATCGATGTGGTCTGGGAGGCTGCCCTCAAACACGGACTACGCCCGCTCATTCATCAACACCCATGATATATATTGCCCATATAATTTTTTTTTTCAAGGGCCACATATTAATTCATCGATCCATGCATGAATCCTCCCACTCCAAATTAATTGTTGTTATATGGAGTAATTAACTATTTTCACACTTGTTCTCAAAATATATTTTTATATAAGTTGTAAGTGAAACAGAACTTGTAGAACTAAAGTATGTGAAGCATGAACCAAATACTACTACAACAAGTAGAGAAGATGAGATAAGAGAGAAGAGAGCGACAATTAAAAATATAGAGTTTTTTATTTCAACATTAGTGTGTTCTTTACAAGTGAATGAATTCCCTTATATAGATCTTTATAGTCATGATTAAAATGAGTACTTGCACAAAGTGTGCAAGTTACAAAGTCTCATGTCTTATAAGATTACAAGTTACATGACAATACATGAATAATTGATTATACATTGGAGATGACACTAAAACAATTTTGGTATTTAATATAGGTTTTTAAACCCCTATTAAAGGGGGTGTTATTAAATAACACCTTATTGATAGGAGTTTTAAAAAACCTCTATGTAATACATGTATTAAAAATTAAAATATAACACATTTTCACATGACATTTAATAACACTCTATTTAATAGGGGTTTTAAAACCTCTATTAAAGGTCAAAAATGTTCTAGTGTGAATACAATATTACACAAAGTGTACATTCAATATGAAAGACATTATTGATGTTATCATTCAATGTGAGAGTCATGTTTGACAATGTGATCATTCATAAGTTTGGTTAAAGGGTCATCCAATTTAAAATACTCCCCCTTGAATGACACTTGCTGAGAAAATATGCCTCGTTAAAACCTCTATTAAAAAAGTCTTGCGGGGTAAAACCTAGTACAAGAAAAAAAGTACAATGTTCTCGTCAATCTTGCTTTGCAGTATAATATTGTTGATTGACTCATTAAAAACCTTATTAGGAAAACCCTGTGAGAAAAACCACAGTTAAAGAAAAGAGTACAAGACGTTGATACGATTTGAGAGAATATATGTCACGTTAAAACCTCTAGTAGAAAAACTTTTTAGGAAAAATCTAGTAAAGGACAACTCCTGAATACCATCATTAATAAATAAATATTATAAGGTAAGAACCTATAATTAAAAAGCTTATGACATAGTACCAATTAATTAACCAAATTCAACATTAATTAAACAAATTCAAGCACCTTTGATTCAGGCACATTAATTAAAATTTTCAACAAAACCACCTCTAAAACTAAAAAGAAAACGCCACCTTTAACATTTCAAAGCAACATGAACTTCACATGAGATATTACCCACATTTTCGTTGCAAAAAACATTAAAGGCCCCATCAAGTGCCTGGAAAGATAAGATAACAGACATGAAAATTTTGCAAACACCTTTTCCAACCACTTGAAATGCTTTACCAAGAAAGATCTACAAAAATGATAAGATAACCCAAAAGTGAGAAGCGTGTTACATAGCAACAACATAGCTTCAATCCCAAATAGAAGCATGCTACGCACCTCGCGAAAAAGTATGTTGTTCTTGAAGTACTTGGTGACATATCCCAGGTGCTTGTCGTGAAGCCCTATCACTGTTTTCCAGAAAACCTCAAGAAGTAAGCGATCATCATCACTTAAAATGTATAAAAGCAAAGGAACCAACCAAATCAGCTTGGATAGAAAATACTTTATAATTTGTAAACTAAAGATTTACAAATGCAAATGGGATATCTGACATTTCAAATTAACTTTAACCTCTACCAAACATCTTCTACATGGTGATCAGAAATCATATAGAAGTGATCAGAATCTGAGACAAGAGAATGGAACGATACTGCAAATCAACTATCTTACAAAACTTATCAATCAACAAAAACGCCTGTAAAAACCAAACAACCATAACACAGAGAACAAATTAAGAAGTAAAATATGTGCACAATAGGAAGCAATATAACTTGATAATCAGTGAAAGTTAAACATATATAACTAGATAGGCGCCCAGCTAAACTGAAAATCCAAGAAGCCCTACATCCATATAACAATTAAAGGATTCACATAGTTGAGAAAGAAAAAAAGGGGATTAAGATTTAAGGTCGAGAAAGAAAGAACTCCCCAATAAAAGAATAGCACGGGCTTTTAGTTCCACAAGATAAATTGAGACCAACAGCTCATTCCCGAACAAGGCCTCAAATAAAGGCATAAGTAATAGGTGAAGAAACAACAATACGAGATCCAAAACAATGAGCAGATAGAATGATACAACCATCAATTAAAACCAGGAACCAGCATTGCTCTGCCAAGCCCTCTCCATTAAGGCGTCACTTCAACAAACCCTATTCAAGAAGAAAAATCATTAGGTCGCACAGTTTATGAGAATCCAAATCCATCCACAACATCAACGATCGATGTAACGACGCAACCAAACCGAAAAATTGGAACTATGCTGATGAAAACTCCAAGAGACTAGAGCAGCCAAACAACGAAGTCAGCAAGATCCGCAGATAAATTCCTAACTCCCTGTCTATAATTTTAAACCACCATCTATTTTCAGTATCGAGATTAAAACAAAATCTAATAGACAAGAATCCTACAAAATTAATACCAATCTCAGTAGAATTTATGAAACTAAACGCAGTTTGGAGAAAGTAGTTGAGACCAAAAACAAAGAATTATAGAGACTACAAGATAGCCCTTTTTGAGCTAAACTTTCTTCATAAAATGATAATAAAGCTCTCACTCTAACTCTAAAAAGTAAAAACAAAAAAATTCTACTCTAAGACACTGTTATTTTTGTACTAAATTGGCATGATTTAGGACGTCACCCTAGATTCCCACTTCAATCCTTCCTCTGCTGCAGTGCTCCTCTCTCCTACTCTCCCCTCCATGCGCTTCACCCCCGTTCACATCAAAACACCGTTTTTTCTTCCCCATTTTAACTCTTTGTTTCTCTCTCTGTGTAAACAACAACACTGTCTCTTCTTTTCTTTTCTCTCTCTGAATTAGGGCGTCGTCGAATCTCCACGGCGCAGGTTAGCCACCGCCACACTCCTAAAGTACGCCGCCGGAGGTAACGCCCTTAACCTACACACCCATTCGATTTCTTCATCTCTCAAATCTCGTCGAATCTCGAATTGCTGCATTTGTTGGTGTTCTTAACGAGTCTTTGATTCGCCTTTCGATTTCATCAATCGCGTTTCGATTGTGTGGTTTTTTATTAGGTTTCGATCAGTGGGAGCTGCTGTTCTAGGGTTTGATTTGATCGGTGTTGTGGTTGCAGAGAAATTTGGGGATTTGTGTGGTTTTTGGGGGTTATTAGGGTTTTGATGCTCGATTGGAGTGGGAAAGGAGGGATCTTTTGGGGGGGGATTGAGCGTGTGATGGTCAATAATCCCGGTATGGGGGTTATTAGGGGTTTTTTTTTTTTTTTTTGGCAAAACTAATGATTTGGTCCTTGAACTTTGTGTTTTTTATGTTTTTCGTCCTTAAACTTTTATTACTACACAATTGGTCCTTGAACTTTCACAATGATTCTATATATAGTCCTTCCACCATTTAAAGTGTTAAATTCCACTAACGTGGGTAACAAAAGTGTTTTGTGGTTAGTCAATGAGAGTAAAGTGATTTATATTATTGAACCGAACGACTCAAATTGACCAACGAAAGTCGAAAAAAATAATAATTTTTCCTCAAAACATAAAAACCTCAAAGTTAAGGACCAAAAACATAAAAAATTTAAAAGTTTAGGGACCAAATGTACAACAACGAAAGTTTAAGGACCAAATGTACACTAATAAAAGTTCAGGGACCAAAAGCATAAAAGACTCAAAGTTCAAGGACAAAAAAATATGTTTTGCCTTTTTTTTTGTTTATATCCAATCGACTTGTTTACTTGGTTACCGTTGTGGCAACCCGACCGGATTAGGGTTATTAGGGTTTTAAAGTTTGAAATAGAGAAACCCTAGACGAGTCACGTCAGAAGACTGAACCAATTTCCATAATCATCTAGGGCCGAGCGGAAGTTGAAAGCGAGCAATGAAGGTTTTGGATGTGAACGGATCTTCTCTTTCTTTGGCTCTCTTCACAGATGTCCCCCACTCCAACTCCAAGTAGTTTCTTTCTCTATTTCTGTCTCTCTTTAATGCCCCAATTGCTAAATTTGACTCGCCAACTTGCTCTTGTTCCTTGTTAATTACTAACGTTGTTTGATTATTGGCAGGGAGCTACTGAAATCCATGCAAGCCGGAACTCTAGAACCTGAAGTAGCATTTCTGAATGCATTGCTTGTACTTAACTCTATCCTACATTAATTTCATTAATTTCCTTCATCATTCTGCTCTGCCCTTTGATGTACTCTCAATTTTCAATAAACGTGGCAGATACCAAATGTTTTCCCTGTTCTAGCTGCTGCGCACAAGACTCTCGTGTCCAAATCAAGGGAATCATTGACAACGCGTACACTTCATTCCGAGCTCGTCTACAATTATTCGGCATCTAAGCATGTAAGCCCAAGCAATCTTGTTTTTATTTCGTTTCCATCCTTTTTGACTATCCATTCATATCTATTATTTACTCTTGTAGATTTCAGAATCTTTGAAAAGGTGCGGCATATCTGAGAACTCTACTTATGTTCTTGTTGCTCGCTTCAATGCTTCTCCTGATGAGGTAAACTTATTTAAGTTTGTGTTGTTTCTTCTCAATTCTGTTATTCAATGTAGACACTAACTGTACTGATGAGTACTGTGTATCATAAAAGATGAAAGCGATAGAGAGGCTTGTTGGTGGGAATGAGATTGATTTGGAGGAATTGGAAACAAGAGCTGACAATGCTCAAATTCAGAAGGTTTATTTTAACCTATAATCATTCAATTTCTTCATTATTGCATCTTTTTACAATTTGTTTTTAACATACTTGTAAATTCTTCTAATGATATTTAGCACTACAAAATATCGGGACTGGAACTAGGGATATCTTCTCTTCCAGATGCCATAGCGTGCCGAATTGCTGCTCGAGATGCATTATGAGGAGTTTCATTAGCTTAACTTATTTTTATCTCTTTCTTTTAATTAGCCTTATTGTTTCAGATTTTCATGCCCTGAACTTGGGCAAATGTACTTGTACAACAACACATGACATCTTTCTAGAATCATGAGCTAGTTCTTCTTATATGTTCTCTCTGGCTGGCCTAAATGTCTACTTTCACTAGTACTTTCAATGTAGCTTATTTTTCTGGACTGACTTGTAGTCCTTATAATTAATGAGGGCCGCTAAGGGCACCCCACCATTTAATGAGGGCACCCAGTTAATTTGTAAAAATTCCAGTAAAAATGGAAAAGACCATTTTGCCCCTGTATATATATAATGGTTCAAACCCCACAAACCATTTCGACAAGGAGTTAGGGCACTCCACCAGCAAGCTTCAACCACAAAGCCACAGCCACATTGCGTTTGGCGAAGAGCTGATCGATTCTTGCTCGTCCGACAGCGAGGTAACAATGTTTGACAACCATTTTCGGGTTTTTGTGAACTGTTTAGTTGCGTATAACAGTGAAAACGATGATTTGTTTGTCAACGTAGGGTTTGGTAATTTCTTCAAATCCGAAGTTGTTTCCACTGTATAATGGAGGATCGTAATGCTTCGGTGCCAGAGGAGGTCGTCCTTGAGGTAATGTTGCAAATGTTTTTGTGTTTTTTTTGCGGTTATCCGAAGTATCATGTCTGGGTGCGCGATTCTTTCGGCCTCGCAGACCGAGATGTATGGTTATGTCTCGGTCTCGGATGACCGAGATGTTTAGGGTAGGTCACGGTTTGGAACGACCGAGGTACCGGTAACTCTCGGTCTCACGTAAACGAGACTATGAAGAAAGTTTCAAAGACTTTGTACAACCGAGAACCGATTTTTTGGGTTTTTTTGTGATTGTGCTGTACATTTTGGTTGATTATAATGTTACACTGCTTGTATTGCAGGTAATGCCGTTATCTTGTATTTTTCCAGACTATAAGGACATTTTTACACCTTCTAAGCCATTCCCCTATCGAGAAGCGGCAATTTCATGGCTTCAAGCGATTGGTGGCGAGAACAAGTTTGTGTTAGTAACGAAGCGCTCGGATGCGGGGCGTTAAGCGAAGGGGAAGGGTGAAAATTGTCTCGTGATGTGTCCTGGGACATATAGGGGACCGGCTCGAGAGAGTTGGGAAGGGGAAAGCGGCAAAATTTTTAAAGAAATCAAGGAATGATGAAAAGGCGAGGACTCACACTAGTACGAAGAAATGTGGATGCCCTTTCCAAATTAACGTCAAGGAGAATGCCGACTCCTTATGGTATGTCACCTTGTGATTTGTGGGAGGCACAATCACGACACCGGGAAGATTGGATAAAGGGAGGAGGAAGTTGAGGATGCGGGGGGAGGAGTGAAAGTGAGCGGCTCGGGGAGATTAGTCCACCTTCGTCTTTTGTGGAGTGCGAGCGGGAAGTTGAGGATGCGGGTGTGAGGACACCGGGGTCTCCAACCGGAGGCACCCCAGTGTGGGAGGCACCCCAATCTCCAATCGGATTTGAGTCCTCCCACTCCACAAAAGCTTCTAGGCAGAAGAAATGCAAGGTTCCACAAATGCGTCGTGTCAGTCGACGCACGCAAAGTGGATCTAACATGACTTATAGTCATTGCTTAGAACCGGATTGGTTGCCACATGTTGATGTCATTATCGATGTGGTTTCCGATGGGAACTGTGGATATAGGTGTATAGCCTCTGGCTTGGACTCGCGGACGTGGACGGGTGGAGGATTGTGCGTAGACGGATGTACGATGAGATTATCGGGTATGAATACCTATGCCGGGAAGTGTTTGGCTCGAGTTTCGAGCCTGTCAAGAATGCGGTGCATTGCCCGGAGAATCAAGAGGGGGCATCTTTCAAAGAATGGTTGACACTTCCAGACATGGGATTGTTGGTATCCACCGCATTCAATGTCATTCTCGTCAACCTCTCGCATGGGAGTGCCTCCACATTCTTACCTCTACGTAGTACTCCAACGTCGTTATTGCACAACAGACTTATCATTGCAATGGCGAATGAAAGGAATATCCATTGGGTTAGGGTAAGTTCTATGATTTTTTTGTGAATTGGTTTGTTTCCCCCTTAATCGGGTTTGTGACAATATCTTCTATGTTCTATCTGTTCACTTTGACAGTGCGGTTGCTTGTGAATGCACATTTCGCCATCCTTATATTCATCGTGGGATCGGTACGTTGAGGATGCGCCAAAGGTTGGCGAGATGGATTCGTTTTTCGAGACATCGCGCCCATTGCAAGCTCGCGATCATGAAGCCACTATACTGTTGTAGACTTAGATACACCGTAGGTGTAAGCTTGTACCTATACGGCTAAACATTTAGAAATTTTGCCAATTCGTCCGAATGTTCTATGTATATGCAAATGTTGTGTTGTGTTTTAATTGTTGTTTACTTATGGATGGACCCTTTTTATAGTCAGTTTGAATGTTACGGAGATTTATAATTAATTAAGGTTCGGCGCAAATTGTTGTGCTAGATTTTCAATCTTGTATTGTTAGTTTGACTACTACGGAGATTTTTTTGAAACTGTAATGTTCAAATTCATCCATTTCTGATGTCTCGGTCAAGTAGGTTCGTGAAACGAACCATATTTTCGGTCACCCATTACCGACAAGTATTTCAATATATCGGTCATGTATAATCGAGTCCCATTTAAATGTCTCGGTTGAACACCACCGAGATGAATTGATCATTTCAATTCGCCTGACTCTCGTCCTATGACGACCGAGCCTACGGAGACCCTCTCGGAAGTGGACAACCGATACGTGGTTAACTCTTCCGGTCTACGTGGCCGAGACCGCGAGTTCGAAAAATATTAGCTTATGTCTCGCCAAGGCCGAGACGGTTGATTCTGATCTCGGCTGTGTGGCGAGAACCACGATTTCCCAATTTTTTTACATTTTAACAAACCGCCACACACACATTACATCTACTCTACCACACATTACATCTACTCTACCAAATGTAACTTAATTCGTCGATCTTCAACCGAGCCCTAATTTGGAGACGAAATCGACTCACACAACGGACCCTACAAAATGCAGAAACCTAGAAGAACGAAGGAGAAACACACGGCGAGGGACGGAGAACACGATTTTGGGGATTCCTCTCACTGCTCGGTTCAAAACAAATGAATTCTTCCACCAGAAATTCGATGAACGAGGGTGGTGGTGGTGGGGTGCCCAGGGGTTTGCAAGAGGGTGGGTGAGAGGGTTTTTTGCACGAGGGGCATTTTCGGTATTTTTGGTTTAATTTTTGGGTGCCCCAGGTAAATCGATTTGTGCCCACATTAACTGGGTGCCCTCATTAAATGGTGGGGTGCCCTTAGCGGCCCTCTAATTAATTTTAAGATGTACTTGGTTGTGAATTTCCTATGGCTTACACGTAATATAAAAGATCAACAGTGAAGTTTTAATGTAACGTGGTATTACTTGTACTTCTCTTTTTTTGTCACAAGAGGTTAATTGATCTAGTCTATTATTATATTGTTTTTCAAGCATTTGAACTAAAGTTTACAACATTGAACAATTACTCATTCTCATCTCATCTCATCATGATTAAGAGTATATATATAAGGGGTTTTGTCACTTGTAAAAAACATACAAAGTTGAACGAAGAATTTTTTATTCCAACTTTTTCATTTTTAACAAGTCCAACGTAATATTAGAAAACATGGGTAAGTGTATGCGTATATATAAAAATATATTTCTTTTTCCTCTTTGTTATAAAGAAATTGAAAGTTCTTCCCTTCCAGTATATAGAAGATCACATAATTGTTTTCTTCACTTTTCTCTTTCACATTAAATTTTTTTAATCTAATATATTGGTACTTGATTTTAGTCGACCTCAATTAATTTGAGACCGAGGTTATTTTTTTTGTTGTATTGGTACTTGATTTTGCTCGTGAGCGAAGCACGGGATACAGATTCAGACTAGTTGATTAATAATTTGATCATATAACTTTTCAATCAAATCAATGAACGGAGTTTAGTAAAAATCTTGTCAAATTACATGTGAGAGTATGACCCAAATAAAAATTTTATTTATTTAATTTTTGAGATAAATAAGTAATATTTGTTTCATCAGTCCTTCCAATAGGTACCATTAACTCTAATTGGTTCACAGCCTGAGCTCAAAATCTAAACTTCTTCCTTTGCTGTTTGTGATTATATATCTTCGATCTCTTTTTATCGACATTGATTTTAATCACATTTTTTCGTATTTGATTCATTCAATAAGCTGTATGAAAATTGAGTCTATTCTTGTTGTGGTACATCTCTCAAAGATTCTTCGTTTTGCAAAGTTTAAGTTTCAAGTTTTGTTTGAGATAATGTGGTTGTAGTGATGTCATGTATTTGTCATAGTTAGAATGAAAAGGCAGTAAAAAAAAAGACAAAAGTAGCATTCTTCTTTCTTGAAAGATGCTGGAGTAGGCACACCGTAGTTGTCCAACCATGCGATACATCTCAAGATGTCCACTTAACACCTAAAGATGTGCGATCACACTATTCACTATTCAAGGTGTATCACATTGAGGAGATCAACTTATGTGGGTGACCATAGCATTTTCCTTGGTTGGAGAGAGAGAGAGAGAGAGAGAGAAAAGTTGATTTAGGTTCCCTTGTGTGCAATTACAGGCCAGGATAAGAGAGTGGAGGAGGCAAGTTAGAGGGAAAAATGGAGGGCGAAAACGAAGACGAAGACAACCTCAACGGTGATCTTATCTCTGCCGACTCGCCTTCCAAATCAAACCCTAGTGCCGCCCTTCTTTTTGATGACGATGTAGGTGTTCATTCGAGGCCGAGGCTCTCTACCCGTTGGTGGTGGACCTGCATGCAGAGTCTCCCCTGTTACCCAACTTTGCTCCGTTTGTTTGCAAGGGTGCACGGGAAGGCCAGCGGTGCCGGATTCTTCCACGCTGTAACCACTTGTCCGCTTTGCCGTCGGATCATCTCGTCTCCTTCAATTGAGTTCAATTCTTTTTTATTTTTATTTTTTTCTAGAGGAACCCTGGTAGTGTAGGCGTCGTTGATCTGCTTGGTTGGTGTCATCTGTACTGTACTGTACTACTGTAAGTTCCGATCGATCTCCTTCTTCTACGTTCTTGCTTAATGTACTTAATTTATCTTTGTACAATTGTTTTGGCTTTTTCACTCTTATCTTCTTCTTCTCTTGCTTCCATTTCAATTGAAGTTATATCCCCATTTTACTTTCCAATGCATTCCTTATGAATTAGTATAGTAGGACCAACAATGAAGTTCATTTCGAATTTGAGGTAGGCCTTACTAAAACTAGGAAGAATTTTGAGAGAGTTAAAGAGAAAAAACCATGGGCAAATATTTATTCTCGTACTTCTGCAACGTTTATATACAACAACATAGCCTCGGTCCCTCCCAAATTAATTGAGGTCAGCTACATGGATCAAACTCTTCTATTGTGCTCGATTAAGTGCAATTGATGGTGAGCTCTCCAAACCATTGAAATCCCTCCTAATTACTGCGTCCCATATTAACTTTGATCTACCCCTACCTCGTTGAATTTTATCATTTTTTATAGAGTAAGTTTTCTAATGGGGGTATTTGTAGACAGTCTATGCAGGTGATCAAACCATGCACCGCAACCACCTTTCAATAATCTTTGTGTCAATTGGCGCTACTCTTACTTATCTTTGAATTTTATATTTTTTATTCTATTTTTTAAAATTTTATCATACATCTACCTAAGCATCCTTATTTTTGCGACGTTTATATGTGAGTTTTAATATGTATACTGCATATGAATGCCCCTCACTTTCACATTGAGTTAGGCCTTGATCTAGGACTGTCTTACCACCTCACCATTTGGGAGAGGTCTTTGTTGCCTCATATATATATATATATTTTATTAGAATTGCTTTGGTTTTGATTTGGTAGAATCTGGGTTGTTGTTTCCAAATCAAAGTGATTCTTGTGAAAAACCATAACAGGAAATTTCCGAATATCACAGTGACACTAATTAACCTAAAAGAAATAAACCATGAAGAAAATATCAAAGCACGAAGTTATGTGAAAAACCTCAAAATCAGATAAATTCAAAACCATGGGCAAAAAACAAGATATTCACTATCGATTGTTTAGTAAAAGAAAAACTCTCATCTATCAATACCTAGATAATCCCTGAGACAGATTTAGTTTTGTGTTTGTCATATATAGAATCATCTTTTTCGTGTAGATTATGGGAGGAGTTGTCGAGGGAGATAGGCATCGAGTGGCAAAACCCCCAATCTTTAAGAACATGGATGGAACAAGCGGCAGCTATTTCATGCGGCAATAAAAGGAATTTGTTGTTTAAAGCCGGACTTTTGGCACTCATTTGGGCACTGTGGGGGGAGAGAAACCAACGAATTTTTAAAGAGATTGACAACACTTGGCAAGAGATATGGGAATCTACGAAGAGGAATGTAGGCTTGGCCTTGCATGGACATAAAAAATTTGCAGGATGGTTATGGCAACAGTGGCAAGGAAACTGGTCTGTTTTTTGTTGACGATTTGCTGGATTGGTTTTTGCAGGCTTATGTTTGTTTTGTGGAGACAAAAAGGACGGGGGGGTGCAACTAGGCATTACCATGTTTGAAGTACCAACAAGGTAGTGTGCCCGACCTTTTGTCCATTATGGTCGTTGCCCTCTCTATGTACACACCCGTGGTGTCTGGATTTGGGCGGCAATGCTAGGGGAGCTCGGCCTAGTGTGGTAGCAGCCACAATCTATGAACTTATGGCTGGAGTCGGTGAATTCAAATTCACAAACGAATAGGAAAGGCGTTTGTGCAGAGCGGGTTCCATTGCGATATTGTGGGCTATATGGACCAGACGGAACCACTAGATCTTTAATGATAAAGCGAATAGGTGGGAGGATGTTTGGGATCAACAAAAAGGAATGTGGCCTCGGTTTTGCTTGGCCACAAGGAGTTCAAGCATTGGTCATGGAGTTTTTTAACTGGGGACTGGGCACTGCTATGTTGAGATTAATGATACAAGGGATCCGGGTTGAGGGGCTAACTGGGCATTGTCTGGGTCGAGCTCGACCGGGTAGTGCGCCCAACCCGGTCCTATGTTTGGTAGGCGATCGAATGGTAGTGTGCCGATTTCCTTTTTTTTTTTTTGGCATTTTTGTGGATATGGGGACGGTCTACAGAGCGACTGGTGGCCATTTTTGGGATTGAACTGGGGGTCGTGGCTTAAGGGGGTGAAGATTGTGCATAGTTTGAATTTTGATTCAGGGAATTTTTGGGCAGTTTGGCTATGTATGGTTGTTTTTTCGGGTTCAAGATGGGAAATGTTTTATTTCCTGTTTCTTGCTTTCTCTGTTCTTATGTAATTATCAACTATTGTAGCTCTCATTTTTTGTATATATATATATATATATATATATATATATATATATTAAAAGGAGTCTCGCCTCCTATTATCAAAAAAAAAAATCATCTTTTCTTTTGTTTTTTAATAAACTTGTTACTTTTATTGCTGAAGTTCATTTTCATAGAAAATTGCGAACCTAATCTGCATCTGGTGAACCTTAATTAACTGACATGATGTAATATACACAGAATATGGATTATGGACCATGTTTTCGAATATTCTAGTTATGTCATTCAATACCAGTATCAAGAAAAAGAAATATAAGGCCAATCCTTAGTGCATACCAGCTGCTGTTTGGGTTTAAGCCATGACTAACATGCATGCTTACAGAATCGATTTTAGTTTAATTTGTGAACCTCTTCTCCAATACTCAAATAGCTTAATGATAATGATCGAGTGAGCTTATTTTGGTAATGAAATCATTGGAGTGACATAAATGTTTTATTGGGATGGTAGAATAAGCTCAAGATTCTTTTTATAAGTTTCTGAAGAAAGATGATGATGAAATATGGTTGTTCCGGGGGCCTGATGATTTGCTGAAGAAGTGAGATTTTTTATCATGAAGTTATAATTAGAAAAGAAGGAAAGTGATAAGAGTTCAATAAAGTCACTCATACAATCATGAAAAGTTGGCTTAGACATACATAATTAAATACAACAACAACAACAACAACATAGCCTCAGTCCCAAATTAACTGGGGTCGGCTACATGGATCAAACTTTTCCATTGTGCTCGATTAAGTGCAATTGATGGTGAGCTTTGCAAAACATTCAAATCTCTTTTAATTAATGCATCCCATGTTAACTTTGGTCTACCCCTACCTCGTCGAATTTCTACAGTTTCTATTGAGTCAAGTTTTCTAGTTGGGGCATTTGTAGGCCGTCTTTGCAGGTGACCAAACCATCGCAACCGCCCTTCCCTAATCTTTGTATCAATTGGTGCTACTCCTACTTGTCTTTGAATTTCTATATTTCTTATTCTATCTTTACGAGTTTTACCACACGTCCACTTAAGCATCCTCATTTCTGCTACATTCACTTTATGTAATTGTTGTTGCTTTACCGCCCAACATTCACTTCCATAGAGCATAGCTGGCCTAATTGCGGTCCTATAAAATTTTCCTTTTAACTTAGTAGGAACATGTCGATCACAAATCACCCCCGTTGCACTCCGCCATTTCTTCCATCCAGCTTGGATTCTATGTGTGACATCATTTTCAATGTTACCATCATTTTGTATGATTGAACCTAGGTATCTAAAGTGGTTTACCCTAGGAACTTCTACTTCCCCTAATTTTACCACTCCGTCATCTCGATGTCTAGTATTTCCAAACTCACAGTGCATGTATTCCGTTTTCGTCCTACTTAACTTAAAGCCTTTAGATTCTAATGTATTTCTTCAGAGTTCTAATTTCCTATTCACTCTATCTTTAGTTTCATCCACTAAGACAATATCATCTGCAAATAGCATACACCATGGTATATCCTCTTGAATATGTCTAGTTAATTCATCCATAACTAAAGTAAATAAATATGGGCTTAAAGCCGATCCTTGATGTAGTCCTATCGTAATGGAAAATTCTTTTGTAGCTTTTCCAAATGTCTTTATACTCGTTACTACTCCATCGTACATATCTTTAATAGTGTCTATGTATCTAGAGCGCACTCTTTTTCTTTCTAGAACCCACCAAAGAACATCTCTAGGGACCCTATCATATGCTTTTTCTAAATCTACGAATACCATATGAAGATCTTTTTTCTTTTCTCTATATTTTTCTAACAATCGTCTTACAAGGAAAATCGCCTCCATAGTTGACCTCTCAGGCATGAAACCAAATTGGTTCTCTGATATTGTTGTTTCTCTCCTTAGCCTATTGTCAATTATCCTCTCCCACAGTTTCATAGTGTGACTCATGAGTTTAATTCCCCGGTAGTTCGAGCAACTTTGAATGTCTCATTTGTTTTTGAAGATTGGCACAAGCGTGCTTCTTCTCCAATCCATTGACATCCGTTTTGATTTTAAAATTTTATTGAAAAGTTTTGTCAACCAAGTCAATCCGATTTCTCCTAAGCATTTCCAAACCTCTATGGGTATTTCATCTGGGCCACATGCTTTCCCTATTTTCATTCTTTTCAATGCCTCTTTAACTTCTACAATTCTAATATTGCGTGTATAGTTTACATTTCTTTCTTGGTGTGGGTTTTCATCTATTATAGCATCAACTTGGCCATCATTAAATAAACTATCGAAGTAACTTCTCCATCTCTTCTTAATATCCTTCTCGCGCGTTAAAACATTTTGATTTTCGTTCTTAATACATCTTACATGACTTAGGTCTTGTTTCTTTTTATCTCTTAATTTGGCTAGCCTATATATATATTTTCGTCATCTCTATTACCTAACCTTGTATATTGATCTTCCATGAAATTTGTTTTAGCTTGACTAACTACTTTTTTAGCTTGTTTTCTAGCTTCTCTATATTGATTGTACGCATCTTCATCTTAACACTTAGGTATTTTCCTATACATATCTCTTTTAGTCTTAATTGCTCGTTGGACATCCTCGTTCCACCACCATGTTTCCTTCTTTGGAGGTCCCAAGCCCTTAGATATACCTAATATGTTTGATCTCACCCTCCTTATGCAACTACTCATTTCTAGCCACATTGTATTAGCATCTAAGTCAAGATTCCAAATATTTTCCTTTAGTAATTTTTCTCTAAACTCTACTTGTTTACTATGTTTTAGGTTCCACCACTTTATTCTAGGGTCGCTAACTCTTTTATTCATATTTTTCCGTTGTGTTAGCTTAATATCAAGTACTATTAACTTATGTTGGGTAGTAAGTGCTTCACCAGGTATTACTTTGCAGTCTCTACATAGTTTTCTATCTATTTTTCTTGTTAAAAGAAAATCTATTTGACTCTTGTTATGACCACTACTAAAAATAATTATATGCGACTCCTCTTCCTAAAACAAGTATTTGCTAAGACAAGATCATATCTTTGAAGCAAATTCTAAAATTGATTCTCCTTCTTCATTTCTATTACCGTAACCAAAACTTCCATGAACTCTCTCAAACCCATCGTTACTTACCCCGACATGCCCATTTAAATCTCCTCCAATAAAAACCTTTTCATCTAATGGTATACTCGCATAAATCCATCCATATCATCCCAAAACTTGTGTTTGATGCTCTCGCTTAATCCTACTTGTGGTGCATATGCGCTAAGTATGTTAATTTTTTCGTCTCCAATAATTAATTTAACTAGAATCAATCTATCCCTCATTCTTTTAACCTCTACGACCTTATCCTTATAATCATTATCCACCACAATTCCTACTCAATTGCATTTTCTATCTATACCAGTGTACCACATTTTAAACCCTGTGCTTCCTATTTCTCTACTCTTTTCTCCTACCCATTTTGTCTCTTGGAGGCAAGCAATATTGACTCTCCTTCTAATTATGGTATCTACTAGTTCTATTGACTTCCCCGTAAGTGTTCCTATGTTCCATGTTCCTAAACGAATTTTTTCTCCCCTTTGTATTTGTTTTTCTTTTCTATTTCTATTTTGTCTAAAAGATCTAGTGTTCGTATCTATGTTTTCGTTTTTGTTTTTGTTTTTGTTTTGAACTAGCTTCTTTACCCACACCCGTCCTTTGTGTGGGAACCCTTGCTCATTTTTCTTCACATCCGGCGACGATGTGAAGGGACTAGCTTCTTTACCCACACACGTCCTATGTGTGGAAACCCTTGCTCATTTTTCTTCACACCCAGGCGGCGATGTGAAACACACCCGTGCTCATTTCTCACTACGCCCGGGCTCCGATGCAGCGCGTTGCTAGGTGGGAACGCCCCAACGTTTATATATGTTTGATCCATTTCACGAAAAGCGACAAAAGTTTTACGATGGCTGTCAACCTATCGCAACCCTCTTCCTTTATTCGGACTTGGGACCGGCTATGTAGCGCACATAGTGTACAACATAGATGGAATTACATACATAATTAAATACTAAAGTAAATTCAAGCTTGAACCGAAATGCCATATCTCTGGGACGAATCGGACAAAAGGTTATTTATATTGCTTACAGAGCGATGATGGAAATCTCCTCAACTAGGGTAAGCCTTAGGATATCGGTGATCCACCTCTCTTGGACATTCAATATTTAAACATTCTTTGTTTTCTTTTAGGAACACAACCTCGTCTATGTAAACCATACGAATTGCAAAAGAAGGGGGGGGGGGGGACTGAAAAGTCCATTAGATTAGAGTGGACGGCACGGCTGGCGTAAGTTGTGGAGAAGCGCGGTCATGGTGTGGTATGAGGAGCCTCCCTCCTGGACAGCATGCCTGGCGGCTCTGCTGAGGGCCTGAGCTCTCTCTTTCAAACTGCTGCTCCCTTCCATCAGCTCCCTCACCCCATCTCTGATTGATTCCCTCCCAATCATCACACTAGTCTTATTGTTGTAGTAATTGGGCATCCAGACCCCAGCCCCTAGTCCATCCACCACCAGTTTGGCGTTCTGCGGCTGATCCGCCGTCATTGGCCATGCTAGGATGGGAACCCCAGCGCTGAGGCTCTCCATCACAGAGTTCCAACCGCAGTGACTCATGAACCCTCCTATAGCCCGATGCCCCAGGATGCGCCTCTGATCCACCCATTCGCTCACTATCAGACCACCATTATTATTGGGCTCAGGCTGAGGCTGAGGCTGAGGCTGAGGCTTCCACGTCTTCGACCTCACCACCAACATGAAGGCGTACCCCGACATCCTCAGCCCCTGCGCCACCTCCTCCAGCTGCTCGTCGGACACTTGCGCCTGCGTCCCAAATGCCGCGTACACCACTGATGATGATGAGGAGACTGCCTGCTCCCTCATCCACCTCATGTAGTAGCACTCCTCCTCCTCCTCCTCCTCCTCCTCCTCCTGGTCAATGAGGCTGAGCGGGCCCACGCACCAGGCCTTAGCCCCCCTCCTCCTGTAGAAGGCCTCGAAGGACGCCACGTGGGCACTCTCCATCTCCAGGAAGCTGTTGACGATCACCCCCCAACTGTCCGCGTCCGCCTCCCCCGTCTCGCTCACGAACTTGGAGAAGGCGTCGTCGTGGGTTGGAGCGGAAAGCATGTCGGAGAGGTCGGCCCGGGAGAGGGTGAAGGGGAGGTCGAGATTGGGCATGTGGAGGGGGTCGGTGTCGGAGGAGGCTTTGAGGTGGGGCATGGTGGTCCAGATGGTCTTGGAGATGGCCATGGACATCACTCCCATGCCGTGGAACACCAGCCTGGGTATCCCGTAGGCGCGGCAGGAGGAGAGCGTCCATCCTAGGAAGAAGTCGGATATGACGCAGGTGGGGAGTCGGCCGGCTTCGGACAAGTGGCGCAGGAGGTGGTCGAAGGGCTCTTGGAGGCCCCTGCTGGCTTGGAGGAAGGCCGGGAGGTGGTTGGCGGTACTGTTCTCGCATGATCCCAATGAGGAAGGGAATGGGATCTGGTGTAGTTGGACTTTGGGGTGCTTGGCTATGTGTGGGAGGAGAGAGGGGGCGTTGGAGGGGGTGGTGATCACTGTCACCTCCACTCCTCGTCGTGAGAGAGCCTTGGAGAGGTGGAGCATGGGGATGGTGTGGCCATGTGCCATGAATGGGAACACTACTATGTGGCACTGCGACTGCGAGTGATCATCAGCAGCAGGTTGTTCGGATTGGGATGATTCTTCCATGCATATATGATCTAGACTCTCTCTCTTTCTCCCTCTATCCCTCTCTCTTTCTCAGGTATGGATGGATGGATGGACGGACGGACGGACGGGTGGATCGCTACCAAGCTACTTTTATTAATTCCCTTTCAAATTGCTACAATCTTATGGATTGCTTCTTATTCATATCATCATAGCATAAGGGTCTAGTGTCTTGCTCTGCCACTTGCCAGACATGTAGTCCTCTTCCGTTTGACCGTGTCAGTTATTGTTAATTACAGATCGATTCCACGAACCGAGGCTGCTGCCTGAATTGTTTACTTTTGCAGAGTCAATAGTCATTAGTCATACATAGATCTATTGATTCACAAATTAATTAATGAGTAATATTATTTGGACTCATGAATTTAAATTTAATTTTTTTTTAATTTTAAATAAGTAATTAATAAAATAACTATAATTATTTGTCAAAAATTTATTATACCCCTTAAATATTTATAAAAATTTTAAAAATCATCATATCAGTTCGGACTCATGAGTCCATGTAGACTTATTGTTAGTTAATACGAAAATATGGGTCTTTCTCTTTGACCAACCAAAAAAAAAACATAAAACATGGGTCATTAACGTTACCCAGACCCTCGTCCTGGCTCTGCCATTTTTTGCCTCTCGCTTGTGAAATACAAACAAGCTCTTTTTCATCGTGCACACAGCTTTTAGTGAAGGGTTAGATTCAAATCACCAAAGTCACACTTTGAAATCATATTGATTTTGAGAGCGGTTTATATGTCCCAAGCTAAAGAGGGACCAACTTGATGAGAAAATTTATTTTAGGCAATAACTTTTTTTTTTGGTATCTATATTTTTTTTCATTAGTAAGTACCTATATATTATTCATGTCTTTGTATGTGTCTGTTTATTTTAAGGGAGGCCAAACAATTTCAAAAGTTTGAAATAAGTTTTTCATGGTAAAGCAAATTTTACATAAAACATTTTCTTTTTATCAGAAAGAGATAATTTTACATTAAAAAAAAAACATAAAGAATACAAGAAAACCAACAACTCTTGAGCACTAAAAAATACATCATCGATTATTTGTGACCTTATTTAAGTAGATGTCGAACAATTTAAGACCGCAAATGTTCTCTTTAAAGTTAAAACACTCACTCCCAATGAAGATTGTTGTTATAAATTACTAGTCAATGTGCACGTGCTCCGCACGTGATGCACAACACCTCTTATTACCAATACAAACCCAAATAAAACATTTAAAAAAAATTACCAAAAAAAGGTAGAATATATATACCTTATGTAGATACACATAAATCATATCGATTGTGGCTATCGAAACAAATAAAAATTGAAGCATCAAGTGAATGAGTGTACAACTTCATTGAGTCACTTAATAACAAATAGAAACATGATACAACTATATCTCTATACTCTTAGTTTTAAATTTAATTATACGTCTGAATCAAAAGAAAATTCTCTTAATGATAATCTTTTTTTTCTTTTCAGGCGGCACTTGTTAATCTTAATTATAAGATTATTTTTGTCAAAAATAATTATAAGTGTTCTTGTTGTTGTTCTAATTGTCTTGTGAATGTTGTGACTTGTAGCAAATTTCTTTTTGGTTATGAACAATTTCTTTTTTGATAAAGCTAACTTCAAGGCAATCAATCACATGTTCCATTGAACCGAAAGAAATTCACATGTTCATATTTGACCAAAAATTTCACACGTAATTAGTACTAATTAAAAATCATCTACCAAAAAAAAAAAAGCATCTTAAAAAAGACATCTTCAAAAAATAAAGATAAGGGTAACATAAAACTGAGCTATTCAACTCAAAAAATAAAAATAAAAATCGAGCCTTTCGAAAATCGTTATTCAAAAGGGAGTAGGGCACCATGTATTGAGAGGTTCATTAAGTTCGAAGTTGATTCCAAGACTTTCCAGCCCTTGTAGAATAGTCAGTTAATTGATCAAGATCTCCACTAACAGAGCACCATCTCTCTCAATTGCAGACTCCCTGGATGCCCACAATAACAACCTTTTTGCTTTTCTTGTATGCTACACTACTTCTACATCGCCGTTCGAAATGGGATTCGAATACAAAATAGTTTTTGTGAGAGACGAAATTTACAATATTGGTGATGCTTTTATTTTGTGACAACCTGAGAGGTTGGATCTTATAAGCGAGAACTTGTTGCACCGACCTCTTCTCAAGTGGCTCTGATGTAAACATCATCAACTCTGCTCAAATCAAACTTAATTTGGCTGCGTTTTAGGAGAGAAATTTCACATAGATGAATTCTTCGGACATGGCTATTACTTGGCTCAAATCGAATTTCTTGTATCTTCTAAAAAAGATCCACCAAAGCATAAATTAGAGTGACAGATAAAAAAATAAATCAACATTACTCCAATCCAACTATCTTAAAAAAACCATCTGAAAAAAAAAAAAAAAAAAAAAAAAAAAAAAAAAGAGAACGGATAACATTCAAAAGCCCCAACTAACCAACCTTTCTATTCAAAATAATGCAACCTCACCCACCTCCATGAATGCAACATTCCAAATCTACAAAGGGAGCCAACCTGCATTAATTACACACCAAATACTCACCATTAAATTGTAAACCAACACTCTCTAAAATTCCATTAATTATTGCCAATTTAAATTACAAAGATTCCAGGCTTTAAAAAAATTATATAGATTTACAAACAAATGGATACCCAAATCAATTCCACACATATCATCAACAATGCTAATCAGGAAAAGAAAAGATTGAGATGAAAATAAAGAGTAACAACCAAATCACTTACTAATATGGTTCTAGGATTACATACCAAGTCATTGTTGGTGGAAGGTGGGGAAGAAGATCTCTTAGACTCGGCTTTAACGGAGAACGCAAGATTGAGTTAATGAAGTTTGTGTCTGATCCATTGTTGTTCGATAATTCCTTTTTTTGTATAATGTTAGATGGATTTTGATAAAGATATACTATGGGAGAGAAGCAGTTTAGAAAACTGCAAAAGTAAAGGCTACTTTTAAGGGATTAAAAGTGCTTTGCTTGGAAACTGTTATGTGATTTAAAGAAGATAAACGTGGTGATGTGGAGAGGGTAATTAAACACTTGGAGGAAGAAAACGTGAACAGAGTGGAGAGAGAGAATTGTGGAGGGGAGAAAGAGAAACGTTGAGGGGAAAGAGAGAGTAGAGAAACGTGGAGGGGAAAGAGAGAGTAAAAAGGTGGAGGAGAGAGAAAAAAAATTATTCAAATCCCACTTTGTTAAGAAACTGACTACTAATTTAAAAACTTTTGAAAACTAATTGAGTTTTCATCCGCACATCTAAAATCAAAACCGCATATTAATTTGTAGTTATCAATTAAATTACTATTTTATCCCGAATTTAAATTTACGCATCAAAACACTTAGGGGCATTGTTGGAAGTTTTAGCCAAAAAGGCTTCACGGTTAACCGTTTTGGGATTGCTATTATAATAGTATAGATAGATAATATGGCCGTCAAATACAAAAAAAAATAAAAATAAATCATAATCTATATGAGAGAGAGGGCTGAAATTAATGGAGGATGTGAGTCATTTGGCGAATACCGATGTTGTCATGTAATTAGGTTGTCACGCAACTCAAGTAACCCAAACCCTCAACCACAATCCTGCTAATACCGATGTTGTTCCCAACTTAACCATCTTTAGGTTGCATATGTCAATTTTCATTAGTATTGATATTGCCCCAACTTAACCAACTTTGGGTTTTACTCAAATTTGAAGAAGCCCCAATTACTTAATTACTAGCTACAACACTAATGTCCTAAGTTTTTCAGTTTAATTACTACGTGACCAAAGAGTTTTCAAACAATTTTGCCTGTTTATATTTTGATCATGATTCTCGGTATAATTGGGCTTCTACAATGAAAAAAATATAGAGGCAGAAAGCCTAATTTAGAGTAGGTTTGGAAATTAAAGAAGGGATATGGACTGAAATGAAGGAAGAAGAAGTTTAAAGAAAGGAGAGGTGGAGATTAAAAACAGATGAAATAAGAAGAAAATATTATTCTGCATATCCTCTATTCGTATGTTCACATTTGTATGTATGTATGTATACATGGTACCTTTGTGGGGGTGGGTTTGTTGTGGGCGATTGGGCCGGAGCTTGCTAGGGGTGAAATATAAGCCCAAATAGTCACACGTGTGTGGAGAGAAGACACGAAGGAAGGAAGGAAGGAGATTAAAGGAAGATGGTTTTGCCCGCGCACATATTGGGTTGCTAACTTGCTAGGGCATCAGACTACTGCTTGCCGGCCCTCTTCGCTTGCTTGCTTGCTTGCTTGGTATTTCTCTCTCTCTCTCTCTCTACCAGCCTTTAGATCTATCGATCGATTTATTCCAAGTACGAGATGAACCCTCTGCTAGTGCTATTTCAACCCTCCCAAACGTTCTAATCACACCCCCTTGTCTATTTTTGCTTATAACCGTCTACTTTTTCTCTCGGATTGTTGGAGCTCATTACTATATTCACTCACTCTAGTCTCTTGGCTGCTCCACGTTTCCTACTTTTTCTCTTTTCCTGTTTCGACTAGTCATATTTCGCGGAAAAGAGGTTGATGGAGGGAAAAGAGTGCCCTATGATGCCGCTTCATTATGTTTTTTTTTTTTTTATTCTTAATACTCAGATTTCAGATGCATATTACACCTGCCTCTTTCTTGTTTTCACTTTTTTATGCAATGTTCTACTTCTCTTTTTTACTAAATTGCACAATTTCAATTTTCAATTTCATCAACTTATGCCTTCATTTATTCGTTCTAGGTATTTCTTTCTGAATAAAATAAAAATAAAAAATGTCTCGAGTGTATGTGGGAAATCTTGATCCACGTGTAACTGAGCGTGAACTTGAAGATGAATTTCGTGTATATGGAGTTTTGCGAAGGTAAAATACTCTCTCTCTCTCTCGTTTCTAGGCTTGGCTCTCTTGTCCTCAAGTTGTAAACTATTTATAGTTATTGTAGTACATGTAATTTTTTGTTGCTTTCTCCCGTGAAACAATCCTTCCTATTGCACTTTTTTTTTTTTTTTTTGATAGGAAAGATACCAACTTATTACCTATCATATAGGCTGTGGTATAGAATTTTTTTATCCCTAGGTCTCTAGTCTCCTACATAAATGGTAGGGAGCAAGTGCAAGTGTGTCGTGTGTGATGATGATTTACTTTTCTTCTGTATTGATATTGGTGATCATCCACATTGCAATGCTCCTAAAGAGCCTAGGTAGTAAGGCATTATCGCGTGCAAATCAGTACCAATCTTCAAGCTTATAACTTTGGTTGCCAAAGCTCCTTTGCTTAGGTTTGCTCTACGTCACTGTCACTTTTGACGGTTTCAAATTAGTTTAAGTCACTGTTCTGCACAACTTGCCTTTTCTGTTGGCCATCCGAGATACTTCTCAAATGCTAAGTAGATAATGTTTCCATTTGGTGAAGTCTATCTCACCAAAAACATAAGTAGTTCCTTGTGTAGGCACTCCTCTACTTGTTGAATCTATATTAAATTTCTTGCTGGAATGCTGTCTGCCCTGCAAATCTATCCATGCTGTTGTACCTCGTTGTAGGTTGTGATCCAGAGGTTTTATCCAAAGTCCTTGGGTATACTTTATATGATTGATTAAATGGTGAATTGTTATCATTGCAGTGTTTGGGTTGCTCGAAGGCCACCAGGTTATGCATTTATTGATTTTGATGATCGTAGGGATGCACTTGATGCAATTCGAGAACTAGATGGTATGTTAAATAAATTCTGATTTATCCTTGCTTATTTATTTTTCTATGTTCAATTTTAATTGGTGTGGGAGATTGCTATGTATAGTATGTGGGTTCTTGATCCTTTCTTACCTCATCTATGAAGTATGTTTTATTAAGGCAAAAATAACAGCATGTGTCAAAAATTGTTTGCCAAAGAGAACTGTTTATGCCTTTATGGGTCTAGCTCCTATCTTCTAAATGATTAATTTACCTTGCGGGCTTCTTTTTTTTTTTTTTTTTTTTTTTTTTTTTTTGCTTTTTCAATTTCCTTCAATAAAAAAAACTTGATCTGCTTGGAATAGGTAAAAATGGCTGGAGAGTGGAACTTTCTCATAACTCTCGAGGCGGGGGTGGAGGAAGCCGTCATGGAGGTGGAGGTGGAGGTGGAGGTGGAGGTGGTGGTGGACGGGGCCGTTCTGGTGGATCTGATTTGAAGTGTTACGAGTGCGGCGAGCCTGGTCATTTTGCCCGAGAATGTCGTATGCGTGGTGGTTCTGGAAGGCGTCGTAGTCGTAGTCCTCCCCGACACCGTAGAAGTCCAAGCTATGGTAGAAGGTAAATCTGTTCAGGACAAAAAGATAGCTTTGTGCTAATTTTAGCATTAATACCTTTAAATTTCATTAAAGATTTTTTTTGAGGGAAGTTCTACAGTTTAACTATTGATATCTTTGAACCAGGAGTTATAGTCCTCGTGGGCGTTCACCAAGGCCTCGTAGTCTTTCGCCACGTAATGGGCGTAGCTATAGCAGGTCGCCACAATATCGCCGTGGACGTGAAGAATCACCATATGCAAATGGGTATCTCTCTTTTGAAATTAAATAGCAATGACATGCAAGATTTTTCATGTACTCATATTATTATATGTTCTCTTTTGACCTCTGTTCTTCCAATTAGATCTTGACAATTACTCAATTTAGACCTTTCTCTAAACATAGCTAGCTAATCATCCTTGAGCCGTAGACCTTTTATAAGTTTCTCATCTAACAGTGAAGCTTCATGATGTTGCACGTTTTTTTTGTTGGAAACTCATGGTACGTATTTCACCTTGCAGAAACGCTGTGAGGGACCATCGCCGAAGCAGGAGTTAATGTTTGCTCGTACGGTGAGTAGGCTTGGGTTGGGATTGCTGAGCGGAACAATATTTGGACGTCATTGCGACTTTGTTTTAATTGGGCAATGCCTCACCCACCTCGGCCTCTTTAATTTGGATAAGTTTCTGCCTTCTACTCTGCCATTTTTTCTTTTGTTTTGTCTGCCAACTCGTCATTGCACTATGAACATTATTTATATCAATGCAAGTGGTCTGGACTTTCATATTTAGAAACTTCTATTGTCATTGAAAGAATAATGTAGAATTTAACTAAGACCAGTACCTTTCCTTTTTCTATGGAGGAGGTGTGATCCCTGCTCAAATGATTTTGCTGGGGAATCAGTGCTGCTTCTTGGCACTGATTTGTGCTTCTGTACCACTGGTTTCGTCCTTCACTTCCGCTTTTGCGATCTTCATTTTTGAGTTTTTGTTGCTCCTGGTTGCCGGCTTGACTAGATGTTCATATACATGACTGATTATCTCCAGTTGTGAAGGTGTCTTCCTCAAGTTTCTTGTGCTTCTTTCCTATATTTCTTTTAATGATTGAGGAGCAGCTTCAAACACATCAAGCAGGTAATTTCAATCTATATGTATTCGTTGAGGAGTTGGGTTAATTTTCTTGAAGTCACTGGCATTAACTAGTTTACTTGCTAGATTATGTACATTTTCTAGGTCAAGAATTTGCTATTCTTTTCTCTGGTTGCTTCGAAGATTATCTAGAAGAATACTTGCTAAAAGATTTGAATAAATTGGTGATTTTGAAGTTAGGTTTCATAGAAGGATGAGGCGGTTCTGAAAAGGAAGTATTATTGTCTTTTATTAGAAACCAGTAACATACAAAGCGTAGACACATGTGGGTCAAGTCAACTGGTGGAACCCACAATGACCCTCGTAAGATCACAAATTGGAAGAACACTTTTATAGATCTAAAATGAGAAATTACGAGAACAAGAACAACATTGATAAACTTTCTAGAGGTCTATCTGTGTCCTGCAAAACTCACGAGTTCTACTCTAGACATGTACTCCACACCCCTCACATATCCAGTCAGCCCTTGTAGTTGTGTATACTAACCCACTAGCCAGCTCAACATGACTTACTAGGGTTCCACCTTAAATCTGGATTCCTAGAAGTAATGAATTATCATTAACAACTTCTTTCTAAAGTGACTTTTCAAAAATTGTTTTGATGTTACTTTGTGGTGTGCGAACTTTATTCATCAGCTGAAGTACAAGTAATAATGCCGTTCAACGTTTACAATTTACTGTATTTGGTGTGCTATTATAAAATCTAATTCTTTCTTCCTTCTATTGCGATTCGGCTTTGTATTGGTATTTTTAAAC
The DNA here is from genome assembly GCA_039657365.1 of Stephania yunnanensis. Classification (NCBI taxonomy): domain Eukaryota; kingdom Viridiplantae; phylum Streptophyta; class Magnoliopsida; order Ranunculales; family Menispermaceae; genus Stephania; species Stephania yunnanensis. The sequence continues at coordinate 130,715 of JBBNAF010000014.1, forward strand.
AACTCTTTTATCTTGTTTATTAAGCTAGTCAATTCCCAAAGGTTATTGACTATTTCGTATAAACAATTTTAGAAGGTTAGAAGGTTGGTCGATATTTAATGTAGAATTCTTGCAGTACATTTGATAGGCATTCATGGTGGGCTCTTTGTTTTATTTCGGGTCTTAAAATTCATCCCAAGCATTGTAAGGGGGTTAATTTCACAGATCATCATCAAACTTCACTATTTGTAACACTTTGATAACTAAACTTGCATTTGTATCAAATAAGTCACCCAATTTTTTTAATTGTTTCACAAAAGTCACTTTGACCACACTTTCATAATTAATGACAACTTTGCCCATCTTATTAGAAAAGAGAGAAGAGAAAGAGAGAGAATTGGGTTTGAAATGCACCATGAAGTCGAAGGAGGGAGATAGGGCGGTGCTTGGAGGGGGGAGGTGGCCGACCTTGATATTGAAATGCTATGCTCCTGATTTCTTCAAGGTTTCTTCTGATATTGCTAATGAAACATGGGTTGTTGGAGGAGCAAGTGGAATATTCTCAAGGAGTAGAAGTTTGAATATATGATTACTACTTGGATTTTGGAGATCAGACATGCACAGTTTCATCTTCTCCTTTGACAAATTTAGTTCATGAATTGATGCAATTAAAAACTTCTCTTGTTCTTTAGTTGATTTACTCATCACATTCATCAAAAAAACTCACTCATCGCCTCTTTCCCCATCCTTCCAGCTTCACCCTCACTATCTCTTCCACGTACCACCCCCTCCAAGCATCGCCCTCTCTCTCCTCCTTCAACTCCATGGTGCATTTCAAACCAAATTCTCTCTCTTTCCTCTCTTTTCTAACAAAAAGGGCAAAGTAGTCATTAATTATGAAAGTGTGGCGAAAGTGATTTTTGTGAAAGAATTAAGAAAGTTGGGTGACTTATTTGATACAAAAGCAAGTTTAGTTATCAAAGTGTTACGAATAGTAAAGTTGGATGACCATATGTGAAATTAACCCCATTGTAAGGGATAGCATGAAACAAAATTTTTCGCTTGGCTAATGCTTTAGCTAACTGGTGGTTTTAGTTTATTTATTTATTTGGAATCCTTAGGAGAATGTCAATGTACTATAGATTGTTCCAAGTGCTGGTTTAGCATGTTGTGATTGCAAGTATAATGACAATACCTTGTCGATAATTGTTCCAAGGTAGTTATTAGTTATGAAAAATGATAGGATAACCCACTTTGTACACCGAATTTGGGGACTGTCCTAGACAGGAGCCGTGTGATACACCTCGAAATGTGTGCATACACATCTCGAGGTGTATTGCACGGCTTTGAGTTGGGTCGGCTTCCAAAGTTGGTGCCCTAGTGTCGGTTACCGTAGCAAGTTCTACTTCAAAATCATAGAGTTAGGTCAGCTTATTGATGACCAGCTATGAGTGGGTTGCTTTTGAAATGAATCACAGGTTGAGCATGAGTGTTCTTCTGACTCTTCTCCCTGAGCTCGTCTGCTAGAGATGATCTTTCTGCCTGGTCTACTCAGCAATCTGGAAAAGTAGCCCAAAGCTGTTGTGTGATGCGCTTCCTATTTTTGGTGATAGTTGAATGCTCGCTTCCTATTCATATTAATACTATTATAAGAGATGGGGAAGTTGGTATGTGATTGACCTTTTTTTTTTTTTTTTTTTTTTTTTTTTTTTTTTTTTTTTCATACTTAATCGAGCACAATGGAAAAGTTTGATCCATGTAGCCGATCCCAATTAATTTGGACTGAGGTTATGTTGTTGTTGTTGTCATACTTGGTGACTAAGTTCATGGCCAAGGTGTTGCATCCCTGTGCGACTCCATGCCATTAGTACTTGGGCCTTGGCTTTGGTTGGAATTGCCGTATGGATTTTAGGGAAAAGCTCATGTATTCGTGAGTGTGAGGAGTCTGGGGGGGGGGGGGAGTGAAGTATGTGCCTGCCATGTGTAACAGGTCATTTTCTTTTAAATTGCATGCCTTTGGCTATGCTATGTACTGTTGCAGTAGCGTTGAGCCTGGCTGACTACGCGATATTTACCTTACCTATACCTTGTGCGCGGCTCCGAATTGTTTCTGAATTTCTCCTTGTTTATCTCTTTTGTTTCTTGTGACTTGTAAAATCTGACTCCAATTCAAGAGAAATATTTGTACTTGGTTGAGAAGCGTTATGTTGGATTGTTGGAATCTCACTGGAGGTAGCCGATTTCTATAAATTAAAAATGAGTCTCATCAGTCTTTTTCAGCCAATGGTTGGTATTCTACTCTGCATATGGTTGTTTTCCTTGTTGGAATTCTTTGTTAAGTAATCCAAGAAACAAGTAGGTACCGTATGGGTATGGGTTTGGAGAGCACGTTGATACGATACCTCACGGAAGTCACGATGGCTACCATTTTATTTTATTTTTTTTAAACCGGATAAAAAAGAAGAGGATATATGTTGGATCCGCACAATTAGTGTAGATCATATTGGGTCTTCTGGTATAAATGCAAAACGTTTTGTGTTGGGATATGATAGGATTGAGTATAAAAATGAAATGCAGTTAGTTGTTTTCCAAGAGAAAAGTAGGTAGGTAGTAGTAATTTATAAGTTATAAGCATGCGATGCGACACAGCGTAGTAAATGGAATTAGTACGGAGCATGGGCGTGTTGTAATTTGAGGCGGGGCGGGGGTTGGGTTGGGTTGGGTTGGGTTGTTGCCTACTCCTAGCCTTTTAAGCCTTGGATTGTCTGTCTCTAGTTGAGGGACGGAGGCATTCCTCCTCCTCCTCGTCATTTATCGCCTTAATTAATTTGTTTTTCTTGAGGATCGAGTTGGCCTTCATGGATTCGCCGTCGCCGTCTTCATCGAGCGGCGGCGAGTCTTCCTCCTCATCTCGGATCTCTGTTCGTTCTTCCTTGGTGGATTCGCTTAGAGGCTGCGGCCTCTCTGGAGTCCGAGTCGATAAGGAAGATCTGAGGAGGAAGATTTTGATCCCCGAATACATCCGTCTCGCAATGAGGGAAGCTATTCGCATTCGCAATCCCAATCCTCCTCCTCCTCCTCCTCATATTGCCGATGATGCCGACTCTGATGTCGACCTCGTTGATGCCCCCATCGTTGTCTTCGTCAATTCTCGCAGCGGGGGTCGTCTCGGTAACGTTTTCAAGGAAAGGCTTCAACAATTGATCAGCGATGACCAGGTTGGTTGGTTAGTTAGTTAGGGTTTTTTATTCCTTCTTTCCTTCCTTCGTTTCCAACTTTTACCGTCTAATTCATGTGTGATCATATTTATATATGCAGGTGTTTGACCTTGCAGTCGTAAATCCTCCTGAGTTTGTGAACTACGGATTGTCTTGCTTGGAAAATTTGGCCCCTCTCGACCACTGTGCAAGTGCGGTCCGTCAGAAGCTCAGGATTGTGGTACAGACACTGCGCCTCTTCTTATTATTTCTTTCAACAACATCCAAATCTCTATTATTCATATGTTTGCTTAATGTTAGGCTTCATCTTCATGGACGCATCATCAAACTTTATGCAGGTTGCTGGTGGTGACGGTACTGTCGGTTGGGTTCTAGGAAGTCTTGCTCAACTTCAAAGACAGAAGCGGGAGCCTATTCCTCCCACCGGAATCATTCCCTTGGGTACCGGCAATGATTTGTCTAGAAGTTTTGGTTGGGTAACGCTCTACTCTTTTCATGCAGCGCAAGTTCTGGGACCAAATGCACACCAATAACATATGCTTTGCCTCTTTTTTTCTTTTTTTTTTTTTTTTTTTTAATTGGGTTATTTCCATGTTTCTTTCTTTCTTCTTTTTTAATTAGGGTGGTTCATTCCCTTATGCTTGGAAGTCCGCTGTCAAAAGATCCTTGTATAAGGCTGCAACAGGTCCTTTGTGCTGCCTCGACAGGCAAGTATTTTCTTTTACACTAGTATGAATTCACAATATTATATTTGTGTTTAATGATTACATCTCTTATCTCAGATATCACTAGCGGTGTTTCTCACTGATTTAGAACGGTTTATTTATTTGTCTTTAATGCATCAAACTTATATTTTGTTATGATTATATATACTATCCTTCTGATTTTGTGAAATCTTCCAATTTTTTGATGCAGTTGGCATGTTATGGTCTATACACCCCCTGGAGAAACGTTAGATCTGCCTCATTCCCTTAAACACAATGAAGACTTTGATTTCGATCAGGTTATAAATATGCTGATCTCAGTGACCTTCACATCAGTTTATTGTTTTATAAGTCCAGGCTGAATGCTTTTGTATAATCCATGTTTCTTGGATGGACAAAATGATTGTGGCATTCTTCATTGTTCTATGACGCATATGGTACAAATAGTTCTGTCATTCTTTAATTCTACTAGTCTTGAATACAACAACAAAGCCTTAATCCTAAATTATTTGGAGCCAGTTGCATGGACTGGACTCTTCCATCGAGCATGATCTAGTGCAATTGATGGTGTGTTCTTTCCAAATCTTTTAAATCCCTCCTAATCAAGACGTCCCAAGTTAGCTTAGGCCTACGTCTTGAATGTACGCATATATACATTATCCTTTTGGTAGATGATTTGCAATTTTTTTTTATTATTAATTTGATTCTTGCTTTGGTTTCGAATGCTTTCCATGTGCTCCATTAATGTGTTAAAGTGCACCTACAAACATTTGTCCTAAAATTACCATGTTAATGGCATGATATATTCTCTGACGGGCAAGTATATATGTATGTACTTGTATGTGCCTATATATCTGATTGTATACAACAACATAGCCTCAGTCCCAAATTAACTGGGGTCGGCTACATGAATCAAACTTTTCTATTGTGCTCGATTAAGTGATATATTTGATTGTATGCATAGAAATATTTCGATTGGAAGTGGCAGGCTTTGATATATGGGAAGATATGAATGTGGAATGGATTTAATCGTCAATTATTTAGTTAGCTATTTATTTTTTCTCTCAAATGTAGATCTTGTAAGTTTAAATTTTATGCTTTGGGACAATTTCCCTGCAATAACTTGCAATCCAGACTAATATGCTTGAAGCTGGTCTTAGAAAACATTGCTTCACATTGCTTTAGTTTTAGTTCTCATGACATCTTTCTTTGGGCTGTGATTGATGACATAATTGATCATTAAAAATGATTTCTTGTTCAAGGGCTTGTTCTCTTAAGAAACTAGTCATATTAATATATAAATATAGATGGAGTCAAAACAATGTTTGGCTTGAATTTATTCTGAATTTTAGGATACAGATCACCAATTACAAAATTCTGCACTAATCTGGTTTTCTTTTGCTTTATAAAATTCTTGTACTAAATTGAGTACAATGGAATAGTTTGATCCATGTAGCTGACCCCAACTAATTTGAGATTGAGGCTCTGTTGTTGTTGCTTTTATTCTGTTGTTGTGAGTTGTAAAATTCTCGTGAATCTACCACATTAAGACTTGTAATCGTGAGTTGTAAAGTATGGACGAAAAGGCATCATGATTTTATACTTATTTAGGTTTTGTTATGAGCGCAATGGAAGAGTCTTATCCATGTAGCCGACCCCTACTAATTTGGGACTGAGGCTTTGTTGTTGTTGTTGTTGAAGGTTTTGTTATGAACTTTAGAAGAGTTGATAGTACAGCGACAACAACAGAGCCTTAATCCCAAAAAGTATTGATATTAATGTTAATATATTAGCATGTGGTTTTTTGCCTACATTGCTTTATTGTGAAAACTGAACAATATTTTGTAATGTAGCTTTAAATTATTTGTTTTTTCTGTTCAATTTTTTTTTTAATGTTTTCATGGTCAATCTCACATTCTTGCTGTTGCAGAGTTTTGATACCATGGAGTCGCCTTCCAATCAAAAAACTACCATGGAGTTACCTGACAAATTAACTTGTTATGAGGGCGTGCTTTATAATTATTTTAGTATAGGTGAGATTTTCAGTTTTGTGGCTGTTGTCAAAATTCAATTCATCTTTGCTACTTAATTCAGCTAAAGACAAACAACTACAAAGCATGTTTAAGTTCAATTGTTTAACATAAAAATACCACTAAGGAATTGGGTTAATATTATGTTGAAGCTTCCATGGATCTTTGTCATCATAGATTGCAAATTTGCAAGTGGCTACTTTAGAATCTAAAAATTATTATGGAGAAAAGATGCTATGCTAAATTTTTCAAAGTTATTACCACTGCATAGGGTCAATGATATGACTTGGCCTCTTATATTATGTTCCATTAGCTATTAATTTTCTGACTTTCAGTCATATTTGACTGCTATATCTTTCTTAATTATCTTTTACCATGTGACTTATAATAATAATAATAATAATAATAATAATAATAATTATTATTATTATTATTATTATTATTGTTATTATTATTATTATTTTCTCATTTACTACTTTATGCATGACTGCATTGAATCAAGCTTAATGGAAACACTGTATCCATTTAGTCGGCGCCTACTGATTTGGTATTGAGGCTTTGTGACAGTTGTTGATTACTTTGTACATAAGCGCCAGTACTGGTTTTGATTATGTATGTTTCTGCTAAAATTGCTGCAGCTTGCTTCAATATTCATTTTAGTTTTTTGAAGGAAATAATTCTTTCTCCATGTCATTTTAAATTTTGGATTTCTTTCCATATTCTATTTTTTGTTTGTTAAGTTAAGATTGGTGTCTTTCAGGTATGGATGCTCAAGTTGCTTATGGTTTCCATCATTTACGTGATGAAAAACCACACTTGGCGCAGGGTCCAATTGCTAATAAGGTGTAGCTGGCTAGCCTCATTACTTCTTACACCTTGTCATTTGTCATAACTACAGTAGTTGGTTGCAGCCACTCTAACAGTGAAAATTAAACCATGTATTTTGCTTCAAGGAGGCAAGAGATAATATCTTCCTTATCTAAGCATTTCAGATTTGACTAATTAATCTTGTTTATTAATTCTATCATGTTCAGTTGCCATCTAATTTTCTCTAACGTGATTAACATCCTTAATCTTATTCTGCTCTTTCCTTTATCCTGGATATCATTTTTCTTACTGTCTAAATTGACTTCTGCTCTGTTCTGAAATGTTTTGGATACTTTTCTGGGTAAAATCTTGTTCTACCATTTAATGTAAGGAGTAAGGACCCTGCTATTGTAACCCTGAAAAGTCACGCACTTGCTAGTGCCCCTTTGATGCGCATTGCGCTGCGTACACACACATATCGGCGAAAATCAAGGGATGCTAGCAAGTGTGTGTCTTTTCTGGGTTGTAAAAGCATTTTCCTTAATGTTAGATTAGTTTTGATCAGTATGAGGATATTGAACTTGAGTTGCCAGATTATCAATCAATCTAAGCTACAAGACTGCTTGCCCCCTAGTTGGTGCACCACATTAAGGACTCTTGCTTACTGATGCAAGTTCCTTATTTGCTTACTTTGTGGCACCTGCAAATCTTCTTTTGATCAAACATCTGAAAATCAAACTCAGGACTCTTGCTTACTGATGCAAGTCCCTTGTTTGCTCAAGAGTTGGCCATTCATGTATTTGTCTTTCTACATATTATCTTTGACGTCTTTTTAGTTGCTATTGCTTGATCCCTGTTCTTGTATTTTTGTTTGGTTTACTTATCCAGGCAATGCTTAACCTCTGGTCTAATGTGCCTCTGTTGCTCATCATCTACATTGAATATCCTTTTATTTCAGCTCATTTATTCTGGATATAGCTGCACACAAGGTTGGTTCTGCACACCCTGCATGAGTGACCCAAGTTTAAGGTTGTCATATCTCCTTTCTCTTGCAAAACTTTGTAGGCCAAATTAATTAAAATATCCTTACTTTTCACAAATTTTGTTATTATATCCTACTTTTTGGGAGTTATTATATCCTAGCCTTTTTACATTATTTGATTTGTATCATATGTTACTTTTGAACTCTAAATTTGATGAGGCGACACATAAATAATAAATTTAATTAATTAATTTTGTAACTATGGGCGATGAGGTGGTTGGCTTTTTAAATTCATTATCTAGGTGACACCTCATCAAATTTAGGGTTCAAAGTAACATAATATACAAATCAAAGAATGTAAAAAAGCTAGGATATGATAACTCCCCAAAACTTAGGATATGATAACAAAAGTTGTGAAATGTTAGGATATTTTAACCAATTTGGCCAATTTTGTTTTATTAGGCTCTTAGACCAGTGGACATTATCCCCTAGACCCTGTTTGATTGCAAAGAAGATATTCCATAAGAAAAGAACATTTTCGTAAGTTTTCTTGAGTAAATGTTCATAAGAAAACTTTCCCATGTGATTTTGATTGCACATGTAAGAATTTTTTTCCCTCAAAACTCACTACTAACATTTTTGAAATAAATGATAGAAATTTAATATTTATTCATAAAAATATTTAAAACATATTAATTTTCACATTAAAAGTATAAAACGTGAATAAAATGACTTGAATTGATAAAAATACATTTTTGCCCATATTATAAGTGACTTGAGTTCATATTTTTATATAACACATCATGTTGATGCTACATTGGAGTGTAGACCAATCAAAATTTAAAGAAATGTAATTTTATATTTTAATAAATAGGGGCAAAAATGTAATTTTATGCACAAAGGGGCACAAGTTGTTTTACTATTTTAAATGAGGTAGAAATATTATTTATGTAATCTAATTTTTTTATACATATGGGCAAAAAAATAATTTTGTATAACTAGGGTATTTTGGTAATTGCTGCATCATTTACGTTGAACATCATCAAGGACGTGTTTGAAATCATTTCCTCAATAGAAAACTCGATTTTCCCACCCTAATAGGTGAGAATATATATGAGGCTTGGGATGGAAATTGACAATCGTGAGAAAATGTTCAATGGTAAAACCTTGGTTATCAAATGGAAGAAAGTGCTGCCAAAGCATCTCTACTGAGATTGTGACGACCCTCCCTCGACCTTGGGTCGGGTCGTTCGGCCCAAACCGCCTCCTCTATCATTTTCTTCAAATTTTGAGTTTTGAACAAAAAAGGGGTTAGGGTTTACAATTACATTTATATAGTGGGACAAATTAGTGTAAGGTTTGCAAAATTACTAAATTGCCCTTAGGGCAGATTTTTTGAGTTTTGGGTCGTCATAGAGATAGTAGAGGTATCACTTGCCATAAGGCAAGGTTTGAGGAAGTCGTGAGTTTGACTCCCACTTGTCCCAAAAAATAAAAATAAATGTTATTTTCTCACAGAATTCACTATTTTCCTTAGAATATTTCCCTTTTCCATGCAATCAAACAGGGCCTTGGTGAAAGAAAAAATATCCATGCTGATATTGAAATTTCTATGATGACTAATTATATTATTTGAATGATATGTTACTAATGTTGATTCTAAAATCAACTTAATGAAAAATTTTTAATGTCAATGTCCTCGTTAAATTACCGAATGCAGGGGACTCAAAAATATTTTACAGCTGCATATTAAAAAGGTCAATTGCTCAGAATGGGAAAAGATTCAGTTTCCATCAAGGTGGGTTTAATTGGTACAATGAATTTGTTCAATTTATTCTTGAAAAGCTTTCAGTCAAAATCCTTTCAGTATTCATATTTTGTTGTGATATATGATTATCAGTATTCATTATCTAACATATTTGTAAACTTTTATAGGTCCTTGTATTTCTGTCTTTTATGCGAGTGTATGTCTCCTGTCTTGATTCTTGATCAAAGCTGAACTTTATAGATTTCACTTGCTAAAAAGTTGAAATTAATATGGTGAAGTTCTACTTGATGTGGAAGTGTGTTTCACCTACCCAAAAAAAAAGAAAAGAAAAGTGTCTTTTAAAATCAAAAGAAATTTGGGAGATGTTATTTTCTAATGCCTTTTTGCAGCTACTTCAAATTCAATTACATACTTTTAGCATGTGCAGGTATTGGTATTTATAAGAAAGCTATGTAGCATTAATGTGCAGGTATAAGTATCCTTTTTTGGCCATGTCAATATAGATTGAATGTTGAAAGTTATTTATGAGTTTCTTAAGTTTTTCGCGTGGAACAACTTTATTCATTTGGTTCTAGGCTTAAACTGTATTCAGAAATCAAAATATTTCTAGTTATGGTACAAGTGAAGAAATAATTACCATTGGAACAAACATTTCTATTAAGTTTTATGTTTTTAAATTCTTTGAATAATTATTTAGTTTTTGTATTTATCTTGTCCATGTAATTTGTTGTCTACTAGAATTGTCCGAAGCACCTTGCCTAAAAGTGTCGGCTAACTAATTTTTCACACGAAAATTTGGGGATACCATTTGGCTTGGAATTCATGGATAATATTTTATTTTAAATGAGATTTTCCCTGGGATAGTATTTGGTTGGGTAGTACTTATGGGAGACTTCTATAGTTGTTTTCCCAAAAATATTAACAAAAATAAGTAAACAACAAAAAAAGTTTCTTTAGTTAAGTAGTTGATGTTGTTAACTTGTATTTATCCTCCTATCAGTATTAACTGGTGTTTATTCTCCTTTTCCTTGATGTCGTTAACTTGTATTTTTCCTCCTTTTAGTGTTAGGGCAATAGTTGCTTTGAATCTCCATAACTATGGAAGTGGAAGGAACCCATGGGGCACTCCTCCCTCTGAATATTTGGAAAAGGTAAGTCCTTGTACGTTTGTGAAATTGTAATCGACTTAAGGTTATGGCGACTTTAAGATTCTTCTATTTGTAACTTTATTCATTGAGGATCCGAAAAGAGTTCTTAAGCCATCACAAGTCGACCCACTTTATTGAAATTTCTATAGGTGCCATATATCATTTTCGTTTGGTGAATTGGTGAGGTTGGGATCATTATCAATTACAGGACATGAGATCAATCGCCTTTTAATGTACCACAATTTTTAAGACACTAAACATGTTAAGTATCGATTTTTTTTTTTTTCTTGAAACACATTAACTATAGATTTGGAAAAACTAAATAAGGGTCATGTTGGGACTTGGATAGTTGTGAGAATACAGATCGTGAAAGGCTGAACAACCTTTTTCCTCTTTCGTGTGCAAATCTAGGTCAGAGAATGGATCACTGATCTTCTTTTCTTTAAGGAGATAACTCATGATGTTTATACTGTCTCAAAGAGTTAAATTCTACCATTGATTTTTTTATTGGAAAAAAATATTAATAAATGTTAATGATGATTTATTATTAGGTTTTGACACGGGGGACTATTCCAGTTGTATTTGTAGCTTTTATATGATTGGTGTAATTATTAGCTTTTATCTGATGTGATGTTCTGACGTTCTTATTCTGCTTTATATCTCAGAGAGGTTTTGTTGAGGCCCATGCAGATGATGGACTCCTTGAAATCTTTGGTTTGAAGCAAGGTTGGCATGCTTCATTTGTTATGGTCGAACTCATTAATGCAAAACATATTGCGCAGGTAGAATCCTTTACCCATTGTTTTGAATCAACTCTCCAGTGGGAATTATAAATCTTTTGGCTTAATCACAGATTCAAAATGATACACGTACCATGTAAGCATCCATGATTTAGTTGATCATTGGTATTTCAGTCTACATCAATGTGTTTCGCAGATCTCATTTAAGTTTGAATATAAATGTTTTGCCATTTTTAAATAGCACGTTCATGCGTTTGATTGATGCAAATCTTTTTGTGGTTGAGTGCCCGGGAAAGAAAAGAAGGGATATTCACTTTGCTACAAGGAAGATGCGCAGTTGAACATTCCCCACACTACTTTACCAATGAAATTAAAGTTGAACTCAGCTAGAAAGTAGTTCCGGTCTTTATTTGTTATATAGGATAGGAGCACACTTGCAGTATATTGTCAATAGGTTGAACATGCTGATGTTGATTGCAGTTGTATGAGGCAGGCAACTGTAGTTGTAATTGGATTTGCTGGTAACTGTCAGGCTGCTGCCGTCAGATTTGAGATCAGAGGTGGGGAATGGAAAGACGCTTTCATGCAGATGGACGGGGAACCGTGGAAACAGCCAATAAACAAAGAGTGTTCAACATTTGTTGAGATAAAGAGAGTGCCATTTCAGTCTTTGATGATACGTGGAGAATGATGGGGCGAATTGGAAAGTAGGTAGATACATCATGCTTTCGTTTGCTACATCGATTGTAATTTATGTTGCGCTGTCTAATTATCTCATTGTAGAATGCTTGCTTTTGCTTGCTCCCCTGGTTCATCATCAGAATTAACCTAATTTAATTGGTTTCGAACTTAGGAGGTTAGTATGTAGGTAAAATGTGAAATAGTTATGCCATGTACTCATGTAGTGTTGGCCCTTTTCCGGTTGGAAAAAAAGGGGTAGCCCCTAAATGCTTCTTGCCTTGAAATCTGAAGCTTAACAACTGGACTGAAAAAGTGAAGCGTTAGGACATAGGATTGTCAGGCAGTCTTGTATATATATATATTAGGGGTGGGCAGCGGTTTTCAAAAAACCGCCCAAACCGCCCAAACCGACCAAATCGCGCGGTTTGGTTTGGTTTTTGAAGCTCGCGGTTTGGTCGCGGTTTGGAAAACGACCAAACCGTAGATTCGCGGTTTGGTCGCGGTTTTCATTTTGGGAAAACTGCGGTTTAACCAAATCGAGGGCATTTTGGTAAATACAAACCAAAAACCCTAAAAATTAAAAAAAAACCACAAATCTCACATCTTCCTCTCGCGCTCGGTCATCTCATCACCGATTCACCGCCGCTCCCACACCCTCGACGCTCTCACTGTCTCACAAGTCTCCCACGCCCTCGACGCTCCGGCATCTCCAGTCAGGCAGGTCGCCCCGTCTCGGCGTCTCCAACTCCCGGCGTCTCCAACTCCCTCCCTCACGCCTCACCAGTCAGGCGACGTCTCGGCGTCTCCAACTCCCTCCCTCCCGCCTCACCAGTCAGGCGGCGTCTCCAACTCCCTCCCTCACGCCTCCCGCCTCACCAGTCAGGCCCTCCCTCACGCCTCCCGCCTCACCAGTCAGGCGGCGTCTCCAACTCCCTCCCTCACGCCTCACCAGTCAGGCAGGCCGCCTCGCGGTTTGCTTGCTGTTTTTTCATTTTTGCTTGCTGTTTTTTTTTTTTTTTTTTTGCTTGCTGATTTATTTTTTTTGCTTGCTGTTTTTTTTTTTTGGCTTGCTGTTTTTTCATTTTTGCTTGCTGTTTTTTCATTTTTGCTTGCTGTTTTTTCATTTTGGCTTGCTTTTGCTTGCTCTTTTTTTCATTTTGGCTTGCTGTTTTTTCATTTTTGCTCGCTGTTTTTTTTTTTTTTTTTTGCTTGCTGATTTATTTTTTTTGCTTGCTGTTTTTTTTTTGGCTTGCTTTTTTTCATTTTGGCTTGCTGTTTTTTCATTTTGGCTTGCTGTTTTTTCATTTTTGCTTGCTTTTTTTTTTTTTTTTTTTGGTTGCTGGTTTTTTTTTTCCTGAAAAAAAATTGCATGAAAACCGCGAAACCAAACCGCCCAAACCGCGCAAACCGCGGTTCGGTTTGGTGCGGTTTTGGTGATATGCGGTTTGGTTGCGGTTTGAAAAATCACCAAACCGCAGACCCTCGGTTTGGTCGCGGTTTGGTGGTTTTCCAAACCAAACCGCGGTTTGCCCACCCCTAATATATATGGTTGTAATGCATTGGCTTGTAAATGAAATTCTGTTAGGCTGGTTGTCATGCCATATAATTTTTTCTTCCAATGACTAATTCTACTTTTGTTTGCAACTGCAAGGGGCGTGGCTACGCTACTAGATTAGGGGTAGAGCGCGAAGGGGAGTAGGATAAGCGCTTGAGTAGTTGGAAGATGGCAAACGTGGTTGAAACTAAAATTCCGGTGGTTGTGGCTATCTGAGTCTTTTAGGCCACCTAAGCTTGACCTACTGTGCATTACTAATTAAGGAGCAGGTTAGAGTAGATGAGCTTGGATGTACACACTAATAATAACAGTAATGTATGCTAACAGATGCATGAGCAAGGGGGTGATAGAATATCTTTATTGGAACAACGTGGACCTTCTTTTTCTCCCTTTGCTTCTCTAATGCTGTTAATCAATTGAATACCGCTTATCTGTTCCAAGATTTTGCCTTTTATTTTTTTTTGATGCGTACGTACTACGTATAGTTAAAATATTGTGGTTGAGTTGACCTCTAATGGGGATTAGAGGTTCCTTTGCTTGTTTTATTGTACATTTCATGCTCGAGGGGTGGCAAATGCGCAGCGGTAACTCAATTTCATGATGCGTTGTACATCTGTTTCTAATACCATGATTACAATTAATTTGAGACCGAAGCTATGTTATTATTATTGTTTTGTGTTATAATGGGAGTTGAACCATGCCTTTGCTTGCCTTTGAGTAAACCAAAATGCTTTTGACATGAATTGAAAAATGCTAGAATGACAACAACAAAGTCACATCACAAGCCACATGGGCTAACAACCTTCATTCATATGTTATGATTGATATTTGTGTACGCCCGCACCTTAAGGTGCTCATAAATGGCTCTGTTAAGTAGTAAGTCAATGTATCTGACTTTGTTGTTGTCATTCACTTATCTTTCCAATTAGATTGAAAGAACGTGGAAAGTTTGGCAGGCAAGGGCACCGCAGTCTAGAAGACATATTGATGGATCTTTAGCGAGGTTAGACGTGGAAAAAAAAATAAATTTCGAGGCAGTTGGAGTCGGTGGTGGACACAACCCAAGCGAACGCCAACCCCAACCCCAACCCCAACGCTAGCAGGTCGGGTGGTCATGCGCGATCGATTTCCTTACGCTTTCGTAAAGGAAGTCAGATGAATGGAAGTTGATTTTGGTTGGTTTGTTCTCTGTGACCTTATTAGATCGTTTTCGATCCCAGACTTGTTCCTCCTCTCTAACATGAACACCAACACCTGACCTCTCTTCTCTTCTTTTCCTCAGATCTGTTCCTGAAACCCTAATTTGATGGCTTCTGGCAAGTCTTCGTCGTCGTCTCGTTCTAGGGCATCGGCTGCGCAACTGGAAGACAAGCTCAACACTTTCAAGTCCGATGGTTTTGATCCCGACTCCTTCCTTCAGTCTAAATGCAATTCCCTCAACGAGAAGGTCGGTCTTTCTTTCTCTGCTTCTTCCATTTTTCATTTGATTTGATGATAACACTTTGTTCATTTTCATTTGATTCATTCATTCAGGAGATTAGACAACTTTGCTCCTCCCTTTTGGACTTGAAGAAGGCCTCTGCGGAGGAAATGCGTAGAAGTGTTTATGCCAATTATACTGCTTTCATACGCACCTCCAAGGAGATATCTGATCTTGAAGGGGAGCTTCTTTCCATTAGAAATCTGCTTTCCACGCAGTCAGCTCTTATTCATGCCTTGGCCGACGGACTTCATGTACAATTCTTATCTCTTCCTGATGCTGATGATGCTGATGATGCTAATGATGCTGCTGCTGATGATGATGATGTTGATGTTGATGTTGACGTTGATCCATCTCATCTACGCAAATGGTCTCTCGAGTTTCCTGATATGCTTGATGTCTTGTTGGCTGAAAGAAGAGTTGACGAGGCATTGAATTCCCTCAATCAAGGAGACCTTGTTTTGGCGGAGGCAAAACTTAACAATACATTGACTCCACCCATAATTAATTCATTACAGAATGCTATCTCTCAACGCAAGCGAATGTTGGCTGACCAGCTTGCTGAAGCTGCTTCCCAACCCTCCACTCGCACCAATGAGCTACGCGCAGCTGTTTCAGCTCTTAAAACGCTTGGAGATGCTCCCCGTGCTCATAACTTGCTTCTCACTGCTCATGACCACAGGTTTCACTATAACTTGCGCAGTCTTCGTCCATCAACCACATCATACGGAGGTGCATACACTGCTGCTCTCTCGCAGCTAGTTTTCTCTGCCATTGCCCAGGCCGCCACTGACTCCGTCTCTGTTTTTGGTAAGGAGCCAGCGTTTGCATCTGAGCTTGTTATGTGGGCTACTAAGCACACTGAGGATTTTGCCCTCCTTGTAAAGAGGCACGCATTAGCCTCTTCTGCTGCTGCTGGAGGCCTCAGAGCTGCCGCAGAATGTGTCCAAATTGCCTTAGGCCATTGTTCATTGTTGGAAAATCGTGGCTTGGCACTCTGTCCCATTCTCTTGAAACTCTTTAGGCCTAGTGTGGAGCAAGCTTTGAATGCTAATCTAAAGAGAATCGAAGAGAGCACTGCAGCACTTGCAGCTGCTGATGATTGGGTACTTACATATCCTCCATCTGTTACCCGTCACTCTGGTAGATCTTCTACTGCCTCCTTTACTGCTCCGACCTCATTTCATCATAAACTTTCAACCAGTGCTCAACGATTCAATTCCATGGTCCAGGTGAATTATTTCATTTGCTGCTCAATATTGACATCTTTATGCACATGCATACAACAACAACATAGCCTCAGTCCCAAATTAACTGGGGTCGGCTACATGGATCAAACTTTTTCATTGTGCTCGATTAAGTGCAATTGATCGTGAGCTTTGCAAACCATTCAAATCCCTCTTGATTAATGCATCCCATATTAACTTTGGTCTGCCCCCTACCTCGTCGAATTTCCACAGTTTCTGTCGAGTCAAGTTTTCTAGTTGGGGCATTTGTAGGCCGTCTTTGCAGGTGACTTTATGCACATGCATACCTATAAAAAAACAAATAGTGCCGTTTTTCATGGATTTGCTCATGTTGAATGTTTGGAGTGTTTCTTGTCAAGGTCAAGCCCGAGCCTGGTTGTTGAAAGAATGTTTCCTTGAGGTTTGCTTTGGTAGCTTCTTCTTTTTTGTACGTGTATATCCTTTGAGTATTATCACACACGCATCTCATCGCCTGGAAAATAAAATAAAATAAAATAAAGAAATATGAGGAAACATAATTTCACTACATATGGGCAAAATAAGTAGGAAATCATTTAGATGTTCTAGTACTATAGCTATGGACCAGGATAGAAAGTACATATATCTTTTAGGAACATAATCTTGAAAAAAGACTCTTGATTTTGTATACTTAAATGATTAAACCAGTCTTAATAATGAAGTTGAACATTGGCTTAGACTTTAAGAGGGACCATAGTAAACTTATATTTATAAGAGATCTTTGATAGCCTATTGTAGAGGGTTTAGCTGGGAAATGCCATAGTTTATGATTCCTTATGACTTATGATAGAAATAATTCTTCATTAAATTTATTGGATGAAGCTAAATTTCCAGGTCTCACTTAATGTCCTTTCAGTGACAAATTTACATTCAGTATCATGGAACTGATTTCTATTCATTGCTGGGACTGTAGGAGATCAATTACTGTCATTATAGTCTACCTACCTTAATTAGTGGATCAGGCATTTGAGGAGATTTTTTGTTGATACTTAGAAAAGAAAATTGTCCACTCAAAGAAGCGTGTGTATGATGGAGTACTAATCAGTTAAGGCACTGGAAGGAGAGACTTCAGACTTAATAGTTTGCAACTATAATGTATCAGTATATCAGAAATAGATTTAAAACCTTTCTTTCTATAGATTGCCTAATTTGGAGATTAATATCACAGACTTCAATTCAGTGCTGAAATTTATTGAAGTTAACAGTATCAAGAAGTCTTCTATAAACGTCTGTATCAAATGTTGGGGAGATGCATATATTTGAAGACATATTAATATGGTGACTCTTACACTCTTGAAGCCTAATGTGTTATATGATATACTAATTTAGTTTAACAATTATAATCTGAAGAGTTATTTTTCTTTCTCTGCTAGGAATAATTTCAATAGCTAATTAGGCTTAAGGCACCTTGCATCTACAATGAATCATTTGCTGAGTGACAATGACTTGTGAAACTGAAATAATCTTTTAACTCGCTATCTGGGATTTTTATGCTGTGATGAATGTACCATTTTACCCTGCATGGTATACCTACCCATTACAGAATGTAGCATTAGCCTTGGGGCGTCAAGCCGGTTTCAAAAAGAGAACAGTTGGCCCTCTGCATTAGCTATCTGAGTTTTTGCTACAGTTTATTTAACTGTCTTTTGTGCAGTTCTAGGAGCTATAATTTTTGGGACCGAGGCTATGTTGTTGCTGTTGTTGAAGATTAGGGACTTATCTCTATTATTGTTTCACTAACCTTATTTTTAAAGTTGCTCAAATGTTTTTCGTATAAGAAAAAACTGCCCTACTAATAGAGGAAAACTTCATCGCATGCTTCATTGTCGGACATCCAGAGTCATTTTCTTAATAGTCTACTAAGTGTTGCAGTTTGGTTGATGTATGTTTTGTTGCTTCTGTCTGTAATTTCTTCCTTACTCGTTGAAGTATTATATACGTAGCAGAAATGAGGATGCTTAGGTGGATGTGTGGTAAAACTCGTAAAGATAAAATAAGAAATATAGAAATTCAAAGACAAGTAGGAGTAGCACCAATTGATACAAAGATTAAGGAAGGGCAGTTGCGGTGGTTTGGTCACCTGCAAAGACGGCCTACAAATGCCCAAACTAGAAAACTTAACTCCATAGAAACTGTAGAAATTCGACGAGGTAGGGGCATGCCAAAGCTAACATGGGATGCATTAATTAGGAGAGATTTGAATGGTTTGAAAAGCTCACCATCAATTGCACTTAATCGAGCACAATAGAAATTTTTGATCCATGTAGCCGACCCCAGTTAATTTGGGACTGAGGCTATGTTGTTGTTGTTGTCTTTGAAGTATTATATGCAATTGTGGGATGAAACATCACTTTTTTGTTGATTTTCTGAATCTGTCATCTCGATTTTTTTATTTTTTTATGGTCATTTTTCCAATTTCAGGATTTTCTTGAGGATGTAGGGCCACTTCTAAGCATGCAATTGGGAGGTCCTACATTGGAAGGTCTTTATCAAGTATTTAATTCATATGTAAACTTGCTAATAAATGCGTTGCCTAGTTCAATGGAAGATGATGGAAATTTTGAAGGTTCTGGGAATAAAATTGTTCGCATGGCTGAGACTGAAGCTCAACAGATAGCTTTGTTGGCAAATGCATCTCTGTTGGCAGATGAGCTCTTGCCACGAGCCGCGATGAAACTTTCACCTGCAAACCAGGTTAGCGTTAAAAGTGATCCTCGCAGAAGAGTTTCAGACAGGCAAAATCGACACCCGGAACAGAGAGAATGGAAGAGACGTCTTCAGCGCTCTGTTGATAGATTACGTGATAGTTTTTGTCGACAACATGCTCTTGATCTCATATTCACGGAAGATGGTGACCCTTATCTTAGTGTCGATATCTACATAAACATGGAAGGAAACGTAGATGAGCAAGAGTGGTTCCCATCCCCAATATTTCAGGTATGGGCTTTTCTTGTCATACATCCTTCCTTTTTTTGTGAGACATTCATCTATTAATAGGGAACTAGAATTTCTCAATTGGATTATATTTCTACTTTTTTATACCTTAACATGTTGCTGAGACATTCCTTCCTTCTCGACTGAACAAGCAATAAAAGTGGTGATTCTTGGAGGTAATTCATATGGTAGTTTCATATAAAGTCCACATTACATGGTAGTCTGTCAAGAGAAGCTAAGGGGTAACTCGTGTGCACATTTTGACAAGCTGCTTCAAATGACAGCAACACAATATTGTCGAACAGGAATCAGGATAATTCAAATAACTATTGATTCCCATGAACAAGGTTCAAAACTTCGACTTCGCCTATGACTTCGCTCACTTAAAATTCGGAATTAATTTGAGGAAATTAACTTCGACGATGGAAGTTTCACAAAAAATCGCCGGTGTAGTGTATGAAATTTCACTTTAAAGTTAGAAAACTCAAGTTTCTTCGTAGAGATGCTAGGAATATACTTAATCATAACAACAATAATACATAAAACTTACATTAGTGGAGGATATTTCGAATTTTAAGTATATTTTTAACATTGGCGAAGTTTCAGTCGTAGTTTGTTCAACTTTTTATGAACTTCCATCGATGTTTTCAAAGTTCTGTCGAAGTTAGCCGAACTTCGCTTCGATGAGTCGAAGTTTTGCATTTTTTCAACAGCCCTTGAACTTCCCTTCGCTCACCTCAACATCGACAAACTTCACCCGAACTTC
This sequence comes from Stephania yunnanensis, assembly GCA_039657365.1. Lineage (NCBI taxonomy): Eukaryota > Viridiplantae > Streptophyta > Magnoliopsida > Ranunculales > Menispermaceae > Stephania > Stephania yunnanensis. Next base: position 150,772 of record JBBNAF010000014.1, read on the forward strand.
AGCGAAGTTTGTCGATTTTTCAAATCATGCCCATGAATGGTTGGAGGAAAATGGATCATGGCAAGCTGCTTCCATCATCCCTTCCCTTTTTGTAGTTATGCTAAAATGGGGCATCATTTAGGATAAATGACTATTTTTATGATTCCATGAATTTATAAATTGGAAAAGCTTCTTTAAAATATCTCAACGATATCTTTGTCGTAATATCTATAGAAGGAGAACGAACATCAAACAATTGGATGTATTGATTTTGTATTTCAGGTTCTTTCTTATTTTCTTTATAAGGTGATGTCTTATGCTCTCGCTAGAAAAATCGACTCACTAGAAACTGAAGAAATTAGGCGATGTAGGGGTAGAACGAAGCTAACCTGAGGCATATTGATTATGAGGGATTTAAAGGGTTTGGAAAAGCATGCCATCAATTGCAATAAATCGAGCCCAATGGAAGAATACAATCCATGTAGCCGATCACAACTAATTTGGGATTGAGACTTTTGTTATGGAATGCCATATTGTGGCCTTTGATTGACTATTTCTATTATGGTTTTTATTTGAGGCAGCTCTTTCTTTTGTTTGGAATTTTGCGGTATAAATTCTTTCATTATTGTTGTTAATTTATTGTTTAGAATTTTGTGGTGTAAATTCTTACATTATTGTTATTAATTTATTATTTGTGCATGATGCAGGAACTTTTTGCAAAACTGAATAGAATGGCAGGCATTGCAGCAGACATGTTTGTAGGTAGAGAAAGATTTGCCACTCTCTTATTGATGAGACTGACGGAGACCGTAATCTTATGGCTTTCAGATGACCAGAGTTTTTGGGATGATATTGAGGAAGGGCCAAGGACGTTGGGTTCTCTTGGCCTTCAACAGGTATAATTGGTTCCCACTTCACCTGTGTTGCGTTTGTTTGACCAATTTGACCTACTAACAAGTAGGACCTTTGTGCAGTTCTATTTGGATATGAAGTTTGTTATTCACTTCTCAACCCAAGGGAGATACTTGTCGCGGCACTTACATCAAGTCATTAATAACATAATATCCAGAGCTGTGGCAGCATTTGCAACAACTGGAATGAATCCGGATAGGTTTGCATTTGATTACCACCTTTAGTTTCCTGAAGATTACATCATCCTTTTTTAGCATTTACATATGATTCATCTTTAGTCTAGCTGTTTATTTTACTCAATGTCGAAGCCTAGAGAATGATTGAAGGATGGATATTTTCTTGCTTCTCCTAAGTATGAGGTTGTCTGACCAAGATAGATCAACTGTCAAGTGTCAGTTAATTGTGTGTGATCTGCCTCTGGTCACGGTAGGAGACTTGCTTGAAATAAGTGATTTGTCTTGGCTAAAAGCTTAAAATAATTCGCCAAAGCTGCCTGGTCTGTTGTTGATTGCATTCCAAATTATATATGAACTGCATTGGATGCTAATTTTATTACTCATGACTTGGCTTTCTATGGCCAAAGTGATGAGATCAATGTTTTCAAGGCGTCGCCATGGGCGTCTGGGCTTGCCCACCACCTAGCCCGCCACCTAGCCCTTAATAAGGTAGTCGGTGGGCCTGAAAATAATTATTAAAAAAAATCTAGGGAAGTGTTTGTAAATCTCAAAACTTTTTTATTTAATAAGGCTATTTTTTTATTTCAAAATGTGTGGAAGAGTGTGGAGGTAGAAATATGGTAGTGAGAATGTTTAGGTGAGAAAATATACCCCTTACTGTTGAGGAGTCTCTAAATACAACAACAACATAGCCTCAGTCCCAAATTAACTGGGGTCGGCTGAGGAGTCTCTAAATAAATTAAATTATTTCTTAGGAACGTTTAAGTGAATATTTTGTCGTCTGCCTAGGCCCCAACTCAACTAGGCGGGACTAAACCGCCTAACACCGCCTCGCCGCATTGAAAACACTGGATGAGGTCACTAAATCGGATGAACATTTTGATTGATCTAAACAAGGATTACAGGGAAACAAGAACACAAACCAAACACAGAGAAATTTGAGAGGTCTATTAGCTCTCCAATTCTCAAACAAGAGACTAAATTCTGCACACCCTTCACAACGCATCAAACTTCTTATTTATACCCTTCACCTACAACCAGAGAAAGTACTAGAATGCTAATAGATTGCTTAAATGACCTTGAGCCTTAGTTGATACCTATCAAAAAGCTGTTTGGAAAGTGGCTGGTTACTTCTAGTCTCTTAGATATTATGAAGATTCAGTATTTTGTCCATTTACCTTGTGACTTTGAAACCTTCGCATCCTAGATGTTGATAATCCATATTTCTTGACAGTGTATTGCCAGATGACGAGTGGTTTCTGGATGTTTCTCAAGAAGCCATAGATCGACTGACTGGAAAAGCAAAAGGAGCTAACGGAGAAAGAGACCTCAATAGTCCTACTGCTTCTGTGTCAGCTCAATCAGTTTCATCGGTCAGATCTTTGGGTAGTTCATAGCGTGCAGTTTTCACCTGTGTACATTAAAGAACCAATTGCAACCAAATATGAAATCTCCAATGTGCTAGCCGACCTTTCAAATTATGAAGGGGCTAACTCTGCCATGATTCTTTGCTCTGTGGCGATCAACCTTGTACAAACAGTAAGAAATCTATACTCATCTTTTAAGTATTCTTTTTACGGTTGAGTTCTCAGATGCCCTGTAAGTTTTTTCTGTGTTCAAGTGCAGTGATTCTGTTGATTTGTTTCTGATTTAAATGGAAGCTTGATTTGTAACGTTGGTACTTTCTGTAGATGCTGCTCTCTTTTTTCGTGGTGGTTAAGTGATATGCTTTATTAATTGTCCTAGTTGTATAATTCTGATCTATTTGTCACTAAGGTCGTACGATTATTAAAGCAGTTTTCATTTTATGTCTATTGGCTTCTTGAACCTCTGAAACATTAAGCAGATAATTATTACCTGGTGTTGAATCATAAATTTCTTTTTTTTGCTTAATCCTTTTAAGCTGCCTTCTTAAATTATGATTATTGGTGTTTGATACTATAGTGTCTTTAGATAAGTGTCTACATTACTCCAGATAAAAGAGTAATAGTTCTTAAGTAGAATCTGATTGAATTAACAAAATCGTTGAGATCCCTCAGCAGTTTAACCTTGTTGATGATCCACTGAAGGATTTAAGTCCCTGATTTAGGGCGTGAGTTCAGATATCCATGAGAACAAAAACCAAAGATTGATGGAGAGAAAAAGCAGTTGTGTGTGTTTTTGTGAGAGGCGAAAATCTGTTTTTTTACGTTTTCAGGATTGTGATTGGTTTTGAAATTGGGTGATAGTGGAAATGTGATTTGGTGGAGCATCTGAGTAGTTGTTGGCAAAGAAGAGAGTGAAATGAAGAGGAAGTACGGTTGTCTTGATTGGTTAAACAATATATTATGTTGAATAAAAACAAAAGGTTGTGAAATTGTTGCTGATGCATTTACAATGAAATAATTATCTGAGCGTGCACAACGTTTGAGTCATCAAGGATCCAATAAAGTAAGATAGGATGTTGTGAATGAAATCATGGGATGGAATTATCCTTGGAAGATTGGATGTTAGAGCACACATGATTGGGTGAGATGATTGTGGAGGTTGGATTGATTGGTGATGGAATCCTTCCTAAGCCGAAGACTTGTTAGAATTTGGCTTTAACTCCTCATAAGGAGTACATGTCCGTCCTGGAGAGCTTTTCTATTGATATGAGCATGTGATGCACAGTTCAATCATGTAGTAATTGTATTATCAATGTACTTAAAAACTCAACAAGCTTATGCACAAGATCTCGAATTTGTTTAGGAAAACTAGATGCAAGAGTCGGTGTAACCTTAGAGTCTTCAACGATTGGGATCTTGAATCAGCTTCATCTTAATTCTGTGATTCATGATTAAGCTACAGCTAGATACATCTTTGGATGAGACTTGCTACTTGGTAGAAATGGTTGATGGGACAGGGATGGCTTTTTTTATTGAAAAAGAAAAGAGTCATTGCTTAAGGCATATTTGTTAAAATGATGAAGGATATGTGTACCATTACGGCAGTTGCAGTTGTTTCATCATAGAAAAACATCAGGGTTCTTGCTAATGTTGACATTAGCTACATAACTGCGTGCTTGGCTTCGATACTAGGAAGGCATCCATCCGTGTATGACGTTCCTACATGAACACACACAGTAATTCTTTTTTGTTTTTGTTCTTTGGGGGAAACAAAGGTTACTGCTCTTTTATGGAATCCAAAGGCTCGTCGGACCAAAGCATCATGGTTCTTCTACCCAAGGAGGGCACTAGTGCACTGTCCAATCACTTTTGCATTGTCTTCCTTTCTGCTACATTTGCGACACAAGATTCCAATTACATCTAAATCCCTCCTGCTATTTTATTGGATTAGATTTGATCCCTTGGCCGTACAGGATTAGGTTAGATGAGAAAGGGAACAAGTTAACTTCTGCGATTATTATACTCTTGATGTTTACACGGGAAGAGGAAGGAGAAGGATGATTATCATGTTGGAATCCCTTGTTCATCTCCATAATTGCATCTCATTGAAATTTGATGGACGACAACCCCAAAGAGTAACAGTGGTAGAACGAAGGGCAAAGAGTATTACTACTCAGATGAGATGAGCTGTACAAAGCATGACTTTGGGCCTCGGTGGGTGTAGTCGAACATTTGCTTTATGAAACTAGTGGCAGCTTTGGAGAGAGTTTGGCAGGCAAACCACGAACCTGGTGTCCCGGGGAATGTCCTCTCCAGGGGCCCCATTTTCTAATCTTCACAGCACCTGCCCAATACCACTCTATGCGCTATTGCCTTTTGTCATACAGTGTCGTAGCGGAAGGGCGGATGGAGACTTGTAGCTAATTAAAATCATCCTGAGATGAAGAAGGTTCATCGAATTAATTGAGTTCGGGTGTAACCTCAAGCACGAATAAATGAGCAGTTGTTGTTGAGATCCACTGTGGGTGGATGGTTCGGAGAATGTTTGTTATTTGAATCAATGCTGCTGCTGCTGCTGCTCTTATTAAGCTTGAAAAAGAGCCGGCCTCATACGTCATGCTTCCCCCACCCACTTTAACACACACAAGTAGCACGACAGAGCACAACTTCTTCTTTTGTTCATATCTAGGGGAGTGCGAGATAATTAGTGACAAGAAGCACTTAGGAGGCAGATAAGGATGTAATCTTAAACTTCACTGTTGAGTGTTGAATAAATCGGATTAAGCATTTATAGAGTGTTGAATATATATATATATATTCTCACTTTCCAATATTATTAGGCTAATTATCTAGTTAAACAGACGGGGACCAGATTTGTGTAATCAACCGTGAATTCCTGGTGCTTTCCATGATCATACTGTGTTAGTTAAGGGCTTAAAAAGGGACAGGTGCGAGGACATTTAGTTGCTTGGTTTTGCTTTGCATTTGCTAGAGTTGAGGACTATGATTGAGATAGAGCAGATGGAACCTTAGCCACCCCCCAATCGTCATCGTCAATCGTCAATCGTCAATCGTCAATCGTCAATCGAAGGTGGTGGGTGGCTAGTAAAAGCGACGCTGGACGAGGGAGATGTATAATGACAACTAGGTAACCAAGAAAAGTACGTAAGCGAAGGTGGTTGTAAGAGACTCGTGAAAAGGAAAGAAAGAACGTACGTAAGCGAATAGCAACAGTTACTGCTGCGGATGGATGAAGGGATGGATTGATACACAGTAATATTACACTGCAATGCAGATATCGTGGCTCGCTTTACCTACGCAAGTTGGAGTAGTACGTACGTACATACGTAGTTGTTGCTTCAACTAATCCTCACGAGTCACGACAAGTGTGTGACATTAATCCCACCCGGCCACCTGCTCCAACCTCCACGCACTCACGCACGCAGGCACTTAACTGGCGTGAGCCCACATATGTGTAATACTAATACAGTATGTGCTTTGGCTGCAATATGCGCCCAGTTTTGTGTGCTAATTGAACAAATGTAGGTAGGAGGTAAACTTAGCTACATGTTGGGATTTATGCGCATCATTGACAATTTTTGCTACACTAATTAAATTAAAAATCATCCATCGATGGCATCCACCCACTTGATCCTTGCTCTAAAAATTGATCTTCACAAAAGCCCCAGACAAAAAGTTCATTGATTTGCCTACTTTAGCAATACCCTGATAAGATTATATTCAAAATAGAATAAATATATACAGGCCCTCCACTCCACTATTGAGACGGATGCATCTCCTCTTTTCTTTTCTTTTTTTCTCTTTTCTTCATATAATATATATTCTGTTGTTGTAATAAAAGGTTACCATCAATTGCACTTAATTGACGAGTTAATGATATATCAAAGTTAATATGAGATGCATTAATTAGGAGGGATTTTAATGATTTGAAAAGCTCACCATCAATTGCACTTAATCGAACACAATGAAAAAAATTTGATTCATGTAAGCGACCTCAATTAATTTAGAACTGAGGCTATGTTATCGTTGTAATAAAAGCGAAAGCAGCAGCAGCAGTAGCAGCCTGGCCAGTAGTATCTTTTATATGTGCAAACAAATGACCACATTATCACAATTCAACTGTTTTCTACTGTTTGTTTAATTGTTGTTAAGGCGCGGCCCCATCTCCTCTCTCTGCTATGCTCTGCTCTGCTTATAAATACCTCCCACCCTCTTCTCTCTTTTTTCCGTTAATCAAATCTCAGAACTTCCTCTTCATCGATCGATCTATTTGGTTTGCAACAGAAAATTAAAAAATAAAAAATGACAAGAGTTATTAGCAGTAGCAGGTTCAACACAACATCATCTTCTTCATTGGTTGAAGTGCCGCCGCGCGGTCCATGGCATTCTCCGGTGCCATACCTGTTCGGAGGTCTGGCGGTGATGTTAGGTCTGATAGCCTTTGCGCTCTTCATTCTAGCTTGCTCTTACTGGAAACTTTCCGATTTTTTGGAGAACGACAATAACAACAACAACAACAACAACAACAACGAGAGGGATGATCCAGAGAAGGGAGACGATGTTGTTGAGAAAGCAGACTCATCGGTGGTGTTGGAAGAGAAGATGGCAGTGATCATGGCGGGCGATGATAAGCCCACTTTCTTGGCCACTCCTACAATGGCTTATTATTATTATTCCACCAAGAAGAGTACTAGTGTGTGTCTGGGTTTGGGAGATGACAACAATGACAATGTTCATGACCGCCATGATCGATGACAAGTCAGACAGAAGAATTGGAAATGGGAAAGTGCAGGGGAGTCATGAGTAGTCGATCAACAAATTCATTTTCTAATGCATCGATCGTCTGCCTTTTCTTTTCCTTTCATTTCAATTTCTTATATAGTGGAATAGGATTTTCTCGATCCAGGGGCTGTAAATTTGTGAGATGAAGTAGAAGAAAATATAGCTTCAACAAATACTTAACTCTCTCTCTCTCTCTCTCTCTCTCTCTCTCTCTCTCTCTCGTTTCTTTTCATGGGTGTTTGGGGGGTTAAGCTAGGAATGAAGTGTCGATCAGTATTATATTATTATAATAGAGATGATTAAAAGTAAGTTCCTCTAGCTAGCCAGGGAGCTAGCCATCCCTTTATACTGCATGCAGGGAAGTTTGGTAAGTTTTCAATGAGCATGTAATTTTGGAACCAATAATGATGGAGGAAAAATGGCAGGCATTAATTTTATTTGCAACAAGGGAATCGAGGGTAGTAGTAGTTCAACCTCCTCCTTTACCAATGACTCATGAAAGAGGAGGCATTCAATCCTACTCTCTCCCTGCTGCATGCATGCATGCATCATTGTCATAAGAGTGGAGCCTCTTAATTCGATCGCAGATTTCTGTTTTGTATTATAAAATGAGTATTTATCCTAATCAGAAAGGTATAATAGGTGCATATATGAGGGGATTTAATTTTTAATTTTTTAATGTTTTTTTAGTTATGGCATGTAGTACTACTGTGGTTAAATTATATAATCAATTAGGGAACGGATGTTTAATTAGTGCAAAATTAATTTTTTGTTTCTGGTACCAAATGGATCTAATCAAGGGTATTAAGTGTTACAGGAAGTGAATTGGAGCAGCGTCGTTTAAAGTAGGGAAGTAGTCCTACCTGAGAACAGTGAGAATTTTTTTGTTAATGAAGGGAAATAAAAGAGGAAGGAGTGTGTGGATACGCGTGAATGGATGCGTAGGTGTTGCATAGCGGCATTCATCAGAGCCGGCGGGACGCGGCGACGCGACGAGACTGACGACGGGCTATACCATTTAATCCATTATTAACTCCACATTCAACCAACGCCACCGCCTGCCAGTCAACAACAACAAACAATCCTCTGCTTCACTTGTTTTTCTCGAGGTACTCACACCAGTTTTGTTTTGTTTTTTTTTTTTGAAATTACTCATATTTACTATTATATGCTACAAATATGGAATTAAAAAATAAAAATAAAAAATGATTAATTGGTTGTAAATTGGATGACCCTTTAACTAAGCTCATGAATGATCACATTGTCAAGCACGACTCTCACATTGAATTGTAACATCAAGCATGACTTCTATATTGTCATGTAACTTGTAATCCTCTCCAATGTACACTAACTTTTTCATGTATTGTCTATGTTGCTTGTGATGTGTTGTATGACTTGTGGTGTATATATGTATAACTTGTACACATTGTATAAGTATAATTATCATCATCACCAAACGGCCTATATAAAGGGTGTCAACTCCATTGTAATTCACACACCAATTTGAATGAAAACTTCTCATTCCAACTATCTCATTTCTTCTCTTCTCCTTTGTAGTAGTAGAAGTTCTTAGACTTCTATTTTCCTTTTATAGTTCTTACCAAGTTCCAACTCAATTCACAACATGATTGACCTACTTTGGACAAGATTCTTGTAGAGTTCTTTCTTTGCCTCTTGATGTGTGCCTATTGGTGTTTGCCTCTTACTCTCAGCACCATTTGGTATCTCTTCTCTAATATGTAAGTTTTGAAAGAGATGGGTGCTACATAAAGTTTTGGGGGAGTTTGATGTTGAAGAAGAGGGTCTTAATGTTAGGATTTGTGTCTAGTGTAGTTGTTCTTGGGCTTTTTAGAGCAATTTTGCTCCTGCCTGCGTGCAAATGTGTCTCGTTGTTGGGGTTTGTCTTCTCGTTGGTGGGGTTGTTGTTGTTTAGGTATTGTTGGTAGTGTTCCCTCTAGAGAGGTGTTTTCCCTTTTGTCAAAGCTTTTTTTCGAGTTTTTGACTTTTTTCTCATCAATTAGGCCTTAAGAGTCCCTGGATAGTAGATGGAGTGAGGCTTATCGCCTCCGTTTTTCTTGTGGAGACCGAGCATCAACATTGTATCATGGATGTAATGATTCTGATTTTATAAATGTAATTTTATTGCGCCTTAACTGGAAAAAAAAAAAATCCTTCCTTGAAAGATCCTGTGTGGGCTAAGTTTAGAAAGCCCAGGAAATATATTAACAATTCACCCCCGCTACCAGGCCACAAAATGGGCCACCAAACCTAATCAAGGCCACATGTCCAGGCAGTGAGTCCCCGCTTGCTTTAAGGAAGGCCTCTTAATCCAGATGTTTGAGATATGTATTGGGGGTGGTGTTAGAATATGATTCAAATTCAAATGCATGGGTATTAATGTTATGTCTGACAATGTGAGCTCTCAAAAATATGCTCACAATGTTGAAGTTACTAAGTCAATATGTGGTCAGTTATATTAGCTAGAGAGTGGGACATGTGTTATGTTTAGAGTCAAGATAGTGAGTAGTTACTCAACTATTTATTGTTAATGGTGTGTACCAAGTCAAAAATCAGTTAGTGTGTCAAGCAGTTGCTTATAAATGTGTACTCCATCATTTGCAATTAACATATGAAAATAAAGAGAACATCATATCTATGTTTTTGTTTAGCTTCCTGTTTTTCATTTTTTAAAATTATCAACAGGGGTATGCAGTAACTCTATCTATATAAGTATATATAGATAGATGGTTATGGTAGTGATAAGTTTGTAAGAATTTTCATTCCCATCAAATACTATATATATATATATATATATATATATATAATACATCTTCCAATTAATCATACGTAGAAGGTTCATATAGAAGCTGAAATTAAGGAGGTAAAAAGCATGCAGCACATGCTGCCGGCACAATAAGTATTTCACATAATATTAATTTAGGGGCCGGGCGGAGACGGATGTTGATCATCATGATCGATGCATGTGGTGGCCGGATGGGGTACGTACGTACGTGGATGGATGGATGGATGGATGGATGGATCACGGATCACATTATCAGAAATACATCTTGGTGGTCGCTGATGAGGGATAGAACCGTGGATGCTATATGCTTGCTATTGAGGCCCCCCGCAGCAGCTGCTGCCGCCGCCGCCGCCGCCCCCTTGCTGTGCTCTTCCGGGACCGGGAGCGTCATTCCTCTCCACTGCGCGCCATAATTAATTAAAATTTCTAATTACTTAATAATTAATTAGGAGTACTGTACTGGGTAGCTAAGTGTACACCATGCGTACTACGTAGGTAGGTAGTATTAAGTGTAGGTAGGTAATACGTACCTTAAGACGATGTGGATGAAGGAGTCCGTTGGAGTTGGAAGACAAGAAACGGGACACCTGGGAACCAAATATACTCCGACTCCTACTACTACTATTACTTGCTTCCTCCTCAACTGTGAGCAGGAGTTGGTGGTGTTGAGCCAGGCTCCATATCAGATCTCTATGATCATCAACTGCTGCTGCTGCTGCATCTGCTACGGTAATTGAGAGGCCGTGCACCGTCAGTATCGCAGCTGCTGTTAAGCAACTCTGTACTAGTGCTGCCCCGCCGTAACCCATTACAGCTACCTTTCGCCCCTCTTTCAACACCCACTTTTGCTCTACTGCGGATGATCCAATACTACTACTCTGTACTAGTAGTGGTACTGTTCCTTCGCTTCTTATTGGTAGCACCAGTGTGGATGATCCAGCTGCTGCACCAACTTTATAATAACTATCTTCATCATCATGCTCATCTCCAATGCTGGACAGACTTGTTTTATTAATACTGTTGAATTGTTCATCAGATGGGCAACAAACATGATCATGAGGAATTAGTATTGCGGCGGTAGACTGATGATTCTGTGCTCTGCAGCTTATTCTGAGATCATCAAGGATTCTGGTGCCATGGTATTGCTTCTTCTTCTTCTTCTTGTGATGAGATGTGGAAACAGCGACAGCAGAGAACTGGAGATTGATCATCAATATATAATTAATTAGCTACCTAGCTAGCATTGGTCGACATGCACCAACAGATCGATCCATTAATTAATTAATTAATCAAAATTAGTAAATAAAATTATTTAATTGCAATATATATATTAATTAATATATATACAAAGGTAAACTACTGATGATGACGAATTATTAAGTAATTAATTAAATCATGAGACCTTAATATGGTGGTTGTTGTTGTTGTTGTTGTTGGCGAGGTGGTATTTAGTAATAGTAGGACTGCGGATGAAATCGTGCGGTAAGACCATAAAGCTTCTGCAAGTAGAGGAACTATTATTCAAAACCATTTTGATTTTAATTAATTCGGCGAAGATGGATCGTTGTTGAATGGATGTAGGTGTCGAGTGTGTATATATAGGATTAGGAAGGAAGGAAGGAAAGGACACCACTCGACGCATACATGTGATCCACTTGATCGATCAGTTGATGATGAACCTTCTAATTAACGCGTAGGCGTATGTAGGTGATAGTTTCGTGCGTGTGTAAAGTGAGAACCACGTGCGACTTACTTAAGAAAGATCAGCTTTCAAACTAATGAATGATTGGTTGGGTTTTGAAAACTGAGAGTCAAGTGCGACTTAAGAGTGATCGCTTTCGTACTCGGTTGGGATGTGAATATTGAGGACCCCGTGCGTTAATTACCAAATTAATTCACTCTTTATCCAAACTGATCATCAAAATACGGATAGGGATAGGGACCAATTCATTAACAAAGCAATGAATCTCTCTTGTGTACGTGGTTGACTTGTGGTCCTCCAGAAGGCACGCACGCACGCACGCGCGTCACATCTATCTAGCGCCTTCCATGCGAGATTAATTAAGATAACAATCTCACCTTATACGTGCCACGTGTATTTCATGTGAAAAATGCCAATTTTTATATTTATAGATTTATTATTTGCATTTATATTTGTTTTAATTATATATAATAATAAATTAGTGCATATCGCAAGAATTCAAAAAAAAAAAAAAATCTATCTACACCGACTCAAAGGATCATAATCTCTATCCTATATGTGTTATCCATTGTAATCGTATTAACCTCCTTTAGGCTTTTAGCTAATACCATCTATCTTCCTATATATACCACATCGAAACATCAAATTATGAATCATATGTTTTAGATTAGAGTTTAGATTTATGTTTTAGTTTAGGTTTTATCTCCCTTTCCCTTTTGTTTTGTTTTGTTTTATTTTTTTCTATTTTGTCAATTAGTTCTTTTTTTCTGAATAGCCTTTTGTTTTATTTATTCTTTTTTTTTTTTTTTGATAAATTTCTTTTCACGATTTGCTAATTTCTTTATCGTCTTCAAATTAGTTTTTAAAATATTTGAGCTCGATGAAATTTGGAAAAGGTGGATACATAGATGCTATTTTATTTTGAAGACCTCAATGTTACATTAAGATATTTAGAACTTCCTTTAATTTGGTTCTTTTGTCTTTTTCTTTATGTTATATTAGTATAATTCAGAGAAATTATAGATAACTCTTTTCTTGAAAAAAGAATTATAGTTATTTTGTCTACACATATAATATATGGATCTTTAGGTGATATTTAGTTCAAGTCTATTGTGATTCTTGAAAGAATAATTCAAGTAGAATAATGATTCAAATCTATTATAGAATATAATTTATGCCAATTTGCATAGCTCATTATGATTAACTAGACTTTCATTATGGTCATTATCACTGCATTCTAGTTATCCACTAAAGTTTTTAATACTAGAATTGTTATCTATATGAGCATGTTATCTATACTATTATAATAGCAATCCCAAAACGGTTAACCGTGAAGCCTTTTTGGCTAAAAGTCTCAATAATGCCCCTAAGTGTTTTAATACAAATAATTAAATTTTGGATAAAATAGTAATTTAATTGATAACTATTAATAGGCGGTTTTGATTTTAGATGTGCGGATGAAAATTGAATTTTCAAAAGTTTTGAAATTGGTAGCCAGTTTCGTGGGATTTGGATGATTTTTTTCTCTCTCCTCCACATTTGTTTTTTCGCTCTCTCTTTCCCCTCTACGTTTCCCTCTCCTCTTCTTTCTCCTCCATCTCTTGCGACACCCCCCATTGCTGCTCCCTCGACATCTTCGCCTGCCGCAACAACTCCTGCCTCTACCAGGTCTCCTACGGCGACGGCTCCTACACCGTCGGCGACGACTCCTACACCGTGGGTGATAGGTCATTATTTATGCACATTATATAGTTTATTTATGTATTTTTATTGTTGAATCACTGAAATATATGTCTAATTATCTTTATTTATTATTTTCAAGGCTTTTGGAGTGCACGGTTGAGTTCGTGGCGAAAAACTACGCAAAAATCGAGTATTCATATGCCCGGATCCGTCAACATCGAAAATCGTGTTAGTGTATATCTCGAGGCAGATTTGGTGGGCCCACACGTGTTATGGTATTTAAATGAAAATATGAGGAGCATCATGGCGTTGATAACAATAAGGCATGAATTGGTTGGATTTGCATTATATATGGAAAAATATATACATATCTATCGATATATATATATATATATATCATATATATAAAAACACGAATCACAAATTTTTGAGTGGTAATGAAATTTATTTTTTTGCCCATACTTTATTTGAGTGCTAATAAAATTTACCACTTTGCCCATACTTTTCGTGTCTTCCCTTAAAATTAATAAATTAATTCAACCTAATCCAAATTGCACAAATTTTTGAGTGGTAATGAAATTTACCTTTTTGCCCATACTTTATTTGAGTGTTAATAAATTTACCTTTTTACCCATACTTCTCGTGTTTTCCCTTAAAATTAATAAATTAATTCAACTTAATCCAAATTAGATGGTGATAGAGGAGTTCGACTTAAATTAAAGATCAACAAATCAACGACTTGAGAGAACGCTACCTCTTCAAATAGATCAACAACTCACTAATCAACCACTCTCATTCCTCTTCAAATCATTCATTCTATGCTTTCCTTCATCGATTCATTCGCTGCTTTCCTTTGCTCTTCGATTCAAAGGTGAGGTAATCCACCTTTCTTCTCCAATTTTTTTTTTTGCTGTGTTGATTAGATTATTTGATATTGGAAATTCTCAGATACCCATGATCAAGACTTTTTATAGAACTCTGTAATTCTTTGTTCTATGCATTCTATGTGTTTGATGAATTATCTAAACCATAAAGTTAACGTTTGGTTGTTTTGAATTTCAGTGTTTATGCATTTTATGTGTTTGATGAATTGTCTAAACTATAAAGTCAATGTTTCGTGAAATGCCTATGAGAATATTGAATGTATTGTTTCATTACCAACAAATTGAACCTCTGATTCTATATATGCAATTGATGAGTAGTTAATTAGCACTATTTTATAAGGTGTTTAATTAAAGTCAAATCAATATCAATGGATCCATAAACAGTGTTACAATAAATCTATCTTATCTTTCAATCATTTTTTTATAAAAAAGAGGTACATGTATATATCAAAATTATCAAAAAGTGTACAGAGAGGAATTTTGCTTCTGAGCATTATTTATTAATTCTTAAAAATTAATTCCCGCGAATAAGTCGAAATGCGGCCAATCGTACAGAAGACGCGTCTCAAACTAAATATATATATATATATAGTTAGGCATTCTATTGGAGATATGGCAAACAAAAAAAGGAAACAGAGAGTACGTCCAAACTTATCTTTTCTCTCCAGCAGCCTTGGGATTAACCTCGGGACACGCATCGTTACTGTCTCCCACAAATTCGTGAACACTCGCGCGTCTTGACCACTCCAATTGCTGCCACGCATCCTCTCCACAGCAGTCACCGCGCCAATCACAACGCGCCACGTCGCGCTGCCAGCCAAATCCGACTTATCAGAAGCTGCCACGTGGCGGCCCTTCTCAACACCGTCATCACAGCTGTCCTCCTCCAATCATATTGCGCCACGTCACCCGTCCACTCTACCGCCCAACCACGTGCTGACACGTGGCAGAGACATGGAAACCAATTTTTGCTTGGGGATTTTTGGGTTGGATCAGACGGAGAGAGTTTAGAGTTTATTTTTATTTTTTCTTTCCAGCGGCTTTGTTTTTCTTCTCTTTTGCTCTTCCACAAAAACCATTGTTTTACATTTTTGTTTTTGGATTTTGATGGAGTTCTTGACGACGATGGCCGGCTAAACTCATCAATCTGAACCAGAGGTGGATCAAATCACCCGTTTTGACATAAAAACATATGTGAGATCTATTTATTTATTTATTTAATTTGTTCTTCATAATATTTTATTCCCTTTGATATTGGTTGAATTATTGAGATTAAACACTGATTTAAATCTTGATTTACATGCCAGTAGGTTGTACGCACCCGTGCTTGTGCAACAAGACCACATCAGTGGCATCCGACCATACCAATTGATTAGACCCTTTTGGGACCGGTTGAATATCATAGGGATCTAGGCTAAATTGGACACACTAGTGATCCGGTTGTCTAGGTGTAGTGCCTTCACAAAGCCCATTGCGGTCAACGCATTAAACCCAATTCACTTGAATTGTAGTTGTGTGTTTGATTAGGGAAGTGGTCATTGTCGTACCTTGACCATCGAGATAGGGAAGTGCGAGGACCCGCGTACGTTACCGGGTCTATAGCTACACTAATTTATTATGGATTGCATGCTTTGATTAGATTGAGGATCGTATGTAAAATTATGCCAAATTGAAGAGATTTGTGATGCCGATGGTTTGGATTGTTTCCCTATTGATTGATTTATTTACTTGCTATTTTTAGTCTAGTTTTAGTTAATCTAGATATTATTCCTGTGAACACCCCGAGTTATTTTTAATTTCGTAGCATAGGTAGAAACTTGGTCTTCGTGGTTCGACCCCGTGCTTGCCACTACTGCAGTTCTTGTAGTCATTGGTAATCTCATCGGGATTATATATTTTGACGCATTCGACACGCGTCAGTGGGCGACTGCATCTCTGAAACCCTAACTTTCAACGACGCCGCTTCAGTCGATAACATCGTCCACGGCTGCGGCCACAACATCGAAGGCCTTTTCTTCGGTGTCGTCGGGTTTTACAAGGGGGTCACAACCAGCCAGCTTGATGAACTCGCTGCCGAGACCGCCGCCGCGATGACCGCCAGCCACCCGGATTACGTTTCGGTTAATGTTTTGGTGTTGGTTTGGGTTTTGGGTAGATGGGGTTCCGGGAATTTTAATTGGGGTTTTTATTTTTTGGTGTTGTAGTTGGCGGTGAGAGTTGTAGTCTCAAATCTTCACAAGAACACGCACGTTTTATTATGTGGAGTTGGCAGGGGTCGGGTCGGGGGAGAGGTGATTCCGATAGCGGAGGCGGCGGTGGGCAGCGGCGGAGGAGGAGTGATTGTGGATTTGGGGACGGCACTGGAGACGGCGGTGTACGAGGCGGTGAGGGACATGTTTCGGGGGTGCGAGGTGTTGCCGGAGGCGGGAGGGGTGGCGTTGTTCGACACGCGTTACGATCTGAGTCGGCGGGAGAACGTGAGCGTGCCGACATTGGACTTGGATTTCGGTGGGGGAAGTCGGTGAGGCTTCCGGCGAGGAATTATTTGGTGCTAAAAGTCTCGTCGATCAATATGTCAATAATTCTGAAATAGTAGATGTTTAGGATGCTATTAACCTTTGAAATTCAATTCTAGAGGATTTGCTTCCAAAACGTAACTTCATTTCTCGAAGCCAATGTTTTGCAGTTCTTTTAAGAAAAGATAGATTATGATTGCGAAGGAGTTAAAAGTTCTCACGATTATACAGGGGGATTTTTTTCTCTATTTTTATTTTTTGTATAAATTTTGTAATTTTTATTTTTTGCTAACTAGATAAACTTTTACATCAATTGTTATTTACTATACAAACTTTTAGATCAATTGTTCTTTAATTGTTCTTATTGAATATATAGCTTGAGAGAGTGATCTTTAATCGTTCTTATTGAATATAAATATAATCAACGCCAATATAGTTGGGTTGTCACATTAAGGGTAAAAACTCTCTCTCTGCATTCGTGGAGTAGTCTCGAACTCGGTATATCTTCTTAATCCGCTTGAGTGTCAAATCACTCCAACGTACCAACATTGGTTAAGCAACCACTTTTGACACATAATCTGCAATTGATACTTAACTATTGAACACTTCCAAATACATCTCAATATAAAAAAGACTAACAACTTAAGCGACAAACATATAAGTCAAAAATTAGTGATATATTCATTTTTCATATATTAAAAACCCACAAAAAAAAAAACAAAAACGTATTTTCAATTCAAATCACACTTTTTGTAAATAAAAATTTCATAAAAAATGCATAAGACTTTGTCTTATAGTGGTTTAATTTCAAGAGAAATAATTGAGATATCGATATTCACTGTTAACAAGAAAGCAACAAAAATAGTTGCTTTTACTTTGACTTATTCCAAATTTTATTGTGCCACATGTACAAGTTATCCATATTTTGCATACCAACCATTTTTTTAACTCCGGCAATAGAAATCAAAATTTATTGCCGGTCCCGAACCCGAAAAAGGAGTATGGAAAAAGGTTTCATTTCATATCAATATATATATATATATATATAGTACGAGAAAAATAATATCTTTGCCTCACGTGCAGAGCACGTGCCCATCGACTAGTAATAATAAAGCACATGAAACTTCTCTAATGTAAATAATAATTAAGTGATTATTTAGCTTCACCTTTTTCTGATGCTTCTTATGCTTCTTATTTAGGTTCAATTAATTTTAAAAAAATTGTCGAAGCATCTTTATAGCGAGATGGACGACGCATTACTTGCTAAAGAGCAAAGTTGGGAGAGATCCCTTCTTCGACCCATGTTGAAATCACTCGTCAAGAAAAAAAATCTGTCAAAATTTCTTAAGGTGCCTCAATTTCATGAATCATGAAACATCATGACTGGAGATAAATCGACATACCTTGAGTTAATAGTAATAAGATTTGATCTCACATCTTTTGGATTTGGTCATCAAGCTAGGGCGTTGATTAGGTACTAATTATTATGGCATTTGAATTGATTCATTAATATCTTTCTTTATATTATCCTAAATAGTACTAGTATATATATATAAACAATTAATTAATCCATTAGTGAATTGGTTTTTTTTATATCCTATAATAATTATGCAAGGATAATTAATTAAGTAAAAAAAAATGTCAAGGATAACCATCCTATATCTTATCCCATATTTTCTTGGTTCAAACACTATCCTATATCTTCACGTTGTTTTTCAATATTGTAACTGGATTAGATAGTGATATATATAATCCTATTTCAACATCAGGTTTCATCTGCCTTTGGTTAGTTTTTTTTTTTTTTTCAGATCTTCTATTTGTAATTTGTTTTTAGAGATTATATGTTATTTTTTTGATAAGAAAAAGAAATTATATCTGTTATTAATTTCTTTGTCGTCTATAAATTAGTTTTTTTTTTTTTTTTTGTCAAATGTCTATAAATTAGTAATTGAAATATATTTGCGATGGAAAGGTAAGTATTTGGTTAGTGTTTTTTTTTTTGGGTCTACATGATGAAGATCCAATTGATTAGTCGGGTTGAATTCAGAAATATAGAATCTGTTGATTCTTTGTCTATGATCTACGTAATTAAAAGACCCAATTAGTCCATTAATTAATGGTTCCTTGTTTTGTAGAATAATCGGAACCCGCAGGTCATCTTCAAGAAATCATCCCTTCCCCTTCTCTCCTTCTTATCTCTACTTCCTCTCCATTCTCCACCGTCGTCTGTGCTTCTCTCAACAGAAATGGCAACAGAGTAACAGCAAGAACGTGCAGTTGCATTGTTTTGTTCCAACCAACAATCCCGTTCACAGTCAATCCACAACGTTTTTGGTCTAGAAATAAGGAATAAGTGGCCAAACCTAGAACATCGATTAAGATCACCATCTCAGCTTATACATAGCACGTGTATTTCACGTGAATGCCAATTTTTATATTTATAGATTTATTAATTGCATGTGAATGCCAATTTTTATATTTATAGATTTTATTATAATAAAATAAAATAAAATAGTGCATATCAAGAATTCAAAAAAAACAAAAGAAATCCTATCTAGATCAACCGACTCAAAGGATAATCTCTATCATGTACCTTTTTATGTTATCCACTTTATATTAATGAATAATCACCTCTAGACTTGTAGCTAATACCATCTATCCTCCTATATATATCACATCTAAACATCAAACTATGAATCATATGTTTAAGATTTAGGTTTAGGTTTAGGTTTTAGGTTTTAGGTTTCATCATTTTTTTGTTTTTGTTTTTGTTTTTGTTTTTGTTTGTTTTTGTTTTTTTTTTCAATTGAAACAATCTGCCTTTTGTCAATTAATTTCTTTTTTTTGGAATCGCCTTTTGTTTTATTTATTCTTCGTTTTTTTGGTAAATTTCTTTTCACCCGATTTGCTAATTTCTTTATCGTTTTCAAATTAGTTTTTAAAATATTGAGATCGATCAAATTTGGAAAAGATAGATATATAAATGTTAATTTATTTTGAAGGCATCAATGATGATTAAGAAATTTAGAACTTCTTTTTGGTTCTTTTGTCTTTTTCTTTATGTTATATTAGTATATATAATTAAGAGAAATTATAGATGGTTCTTTTCTTGAAAACAATTATAGTTATTTTGTCTACATATATAATAGTGAGATATTTATGTGATATTTAGTTCCTCTAATGTGGATCTTGGTAGAATAATTAAAGTAGCTAGAATGAATCAAATTTATTATAAAATATAGATTATACAAGTTTGCCGCTCGCTATTGTCAACTAGACTTTCATGATTATATATGAGTCCACTCAAACCTACCTAGTTATATATGAGTCTACTCAAACTTACCTAGATTTTATATGGATCTATAATCAATTAGGTTTACTTAGGTAGATTTATTTTTATATATCCCATTATAATAACTTCAAAGGATAATTAAGTATATATATATATATATATATATATTTTTTTTTTTTTTTTTTTTTTTTTTTCGCGTTGTCTTTCCATTGTAATTAGATTAGATAGTGATAATCCTATATATATCAACATCAGGTTTCATCTGCCTTAATTTGGTTAATTAGTTTAACTTTCTTTTTCAGATATTCTATTTGTAATTTGTTTTTAGAAATTATCTGTTATATTTTTTATAAGAAAAGAAATGATATCTATAGATTGTTTATTTATATAATTTGGAGAAAGATGATCAGAGGATTCGTATTTGGTAAGTGTATTTTTGTTTCTTCTTATTTGGTCTGCATGCATGAAGATCCAATCAGTCAGGTTGAATTCAGAAATATAGAATCTATTGGTTATTTTATTAATATAATATATACTACTCTTTTGTCTATGATGTAGTTAGTACCTAATTAATAGGTTCCTTGTTTTTTGTTTTGTTGAATAATCGGAACCCCCGCAGGTCATCCTCAAGAAGTCATCCCTTCCCCTTCTCTCCTTCTTATCTCTCCTTCCTCTCCATTCTCGATCATTGCCTGCGCTTCGCTCAACAGCAATGGCAACAGCAGTAACAGCAAGAACGGGCACTTGCATTGTTAATCAGATGCAGATGCAATTAGTAGGACATTGATAAAGAAAAAGGGGAGTGAGTAGTTATGAGCTGGTCAGGAGTTCAAGTAAACCTGGGGAGTTTCGCATATACTATGTAGCATGCAAATTCAAAGACCAAAACTTAAAGCATCAGCTAGCAGGTACAACGCATGCATAATGATGGGATTACTCTTACTACCTACAATTACAGAAGAACAGGGGCTGCTCTTGGGGGAAGCCATTGGCCGTGCGTTGTCACTTCACAATCATGCAATTACAAAGCAAGCAAGCAAGCCTATTAATTGTTTGGGGTTGGGGTTGGGGTTGGGGTTGATCATCAGAATACTTTGCTCCATCATCCATCATCTCTCCTCGCTGTTCCTCCTCTCTTGTTCCTCCAACAGCTTCACTCCCACGTACCTAAATTAAAATTACCACAAATACAAATACAAATACAAATACAAATCAAACCCCTCATCCATCCTAATCCTATCTCCTAACAAATTAAAACCCCCACTAGCTAGTTATCTATTACTACTACTACTTCATTCATTATCCACCACCAGCACATGGCCACCACCATATGTGTATGAATTATGATTATATGATATGAGTAAAGTATAATAGGATGACTAGTACGTAAGAGATGGAGTTTGTTTGTGGATTACCTGCCCAGCATCATCACGGTTGCTTGTGGATTGGTCCCCGGCGAAATTGGAAACGTAGATCCATCCACCACCCTGAGCTTGTCCACTCCAATCACCCTGTGCTTCCCGTCCACCACTTTCCCCGCCACACACCCTCCGTGGTAATGCCATATCGTAGTCACTGTCCTCCGGCAGAACTCCTCCATCAGCCCGTCATCCGACTGGTTGAACGGCAATGTTGCCCCAACATACCTGAAATCCCTCCCTCCGAACCACTCCCTTACTTTCAAATCATCCAAAGACCTCCCCCTCAGTACCTCCCCTATCTTTCTCATCCCCCTAACACACCGCTCCAGGTCCTCCGCCTCAGCAAAGTAATTGAACCTCACCACCGGGCTCACCTTCACATCAGTGGATGCCAGTCTCAGGGACCCAACAGAGAGAGGCCCGCTAATTTTCTCCATGATGGTTGCCACCGTGAAATACAGCGGAGTAGCAGGATTGTGGAGGAAGGCATTGCGAGGTGGAGGCGAAAAGGGGACAATGTTAGACGCAGCTTCAATGTAGGTTCCTGATTCAGTGATGCCCACCACTTGAATCAGGGAATGGTCCAGTGGCACTGGTGGCAATATGGAGATGCCATTGCGAGGGTTGTCGTATAAGAATTGACCGACGTGAGGGAGATGGTGAGCCACTGGAATCCCCATCGAAGAGAGGTAAGAACGAGGTCCAATGCCGCTGAGGAGCAGAAGTTGAGGGCTACCCAGAGCTCCTGCGCAGAGTATGACCTCCCCTCCTCCTTTCTCTCGCACCATGGCGCGGTGGTACCGCCCTGCTCTGTCTTGATACAGGATACCAATGGCTGATGCCACCACACCCACACGTCCTCCTCGTCTTGGCCTCCTCCTCCTCCTGTGAGAAGAAGAATCTGGGGCGGCGAGGTTTTCATACATGATCAATACACCAATTAATTACTAGTACACAACACACATCAATCAATCTCTAATAATTAAGAAGCACAATGAATGAATGAATGAGTTGTTGGAGAGAGAGAGAGAGAGCGCTCGCACCAGACGATTGGGTGTCCAGCAAGATGCGTTCAACGGTGGCGTGCAGAGCAATCTTGAGATTGGAGGGGTGGGCTTCGTGGAGGAGATCGGCGGCGCTGTGTCTTCTTCCGTAGCTATCAAATATGGAGCCACCAATCTTGGTACCGACGACGTGGTCGAGAGTGAAGCCATTGTAGGGCATGATGTCGGCTTCAATAAGGCCATCTCGGACGGCGGACTGCCAGTTCTTGAGGTCTGGACGGAAAACGACGGTCTTCTCGACCCACTCGTAGGACTGGTTGACCAGGTCGAGATCCCATTTGAGGGGGGACTCGGAGTGGCGAAAGAAGTCTTGATCTGATCTGCTGTAGAATCCGGCGTTGATGGAGCTGCTACCACCAAGAACTCTGCCTCTAGCGTTCTGGACGCCGTCCTCAGAGGTGAAGGCCTCGGCGGGAGAGTCCAAGGCGTCGACCCGAGTGAGGGTCTGGAGAAAGCCTTCTTGGGTGAGGAGGCTGGGGTGTTCCAGGATGTGGCCGCCCCTCTCCACCATCAAAACCCTGTGATTCTGGGAGAGAGTGGCGGCTAGTGGACATCCGGCCGTCCCTCCTCCAACGATGATGAAGTCGTACTCTTCCTGGGTGGGGAGCTCGGTGGCGTCTGAGATGAAGCTCAGGCTCGACAGGGCTGCAACAAAGAAGCAAATAAATTAACAAAACAGGCCAGAGGGGGATCAATGCGCGCAGTGCCTGCCTATAGAAGAAATGTGCCTAGCTAGTTGAATGTGAGTGAGATATTGGGGAGCAATTAATGATGGAGCTAAGCAACCAACCTTCCAGTTGGGGTTGTGGTTGCTGCTGCTGCTGCTGCTGCCGCCGTTGCTGTTCTTGGGCGGAGCCGAGATGATGAAGGAGAATGAAGGAGAAGAAGATGAATACGAAGGGGATAAGGGGAACAGATGGTTTCTTGATGAAGGCCATGTGGGACTCTAACTAAGGAGGAGGGGTTTGCGTTGTTGTTGTTGTTGTTGTTGTTGTTGTTGTTGTTGGTTAGATTGCAGATCAATCAGTGGGTGAAGATTGGTTGTAGAGACAGACAGAGAGCGAGGGGCGAAGGAGTAGAGAAAAAGCTTCAGAGGTGTAGATGGAATTTTCAGGTGAGAGAGAGAGAGAGGGAGAAAGAAAGAAAGAGAGAGGGATGCAGCGACAACAAGAAAAGAGCGCGCGCAGGATAACAGAAGGAAGAAAGAATGGTTGGCAGATGGAACACTTCCAATATCTTTGTATGTAAGTTTTTTTAATTTCCACCATCACCATTCACTATCTCTCTATCTCTCTATCTCTCTCTCTATAATAAAAATGGACCAAAGACTCTGATTTAACGCCTTTCTCTTTTCCCCCAACCAACCAGCCAACCACGCTGCCTGCATTACATGCCGCTCCGCTGATTATAAATAACCTAGAATCTAGGACGATACTACGTTTGATCAAACTCAACACCATTCAGCTCTAAAGATGTACACTGCTCGTATTGGGTTTTCTTGCTGCTGTTGTTGTTGTTGTTGTTGTTCAGGTGGAGAGATTGAATGGACAAAGACAGACGAAAAAGGCGAGAAGATGAGTTGACACATGACTAGGAAGGGGCATTCAACTCATACTAGCAACTAGTATTTCCTTCCTGAAACACAATTTCATAATATTTATTTGCCTTTGTAAACGACAAAGGTAGTGAGTTGGGTTGTGAAGTTTCTCAAACTATACTACTTCCTGTGTGTCTGTGGGTTTTGACTTGTCCAAGCAAGCAAGCAAGCAAGCAAGCAAGCAAGCACGCACGCACGCTCAGGAATGCATCAACTTGGTTTTGCGTTCGATGGTCGTCTACTGAGTCTTTTCTCTGAGTAGCTAGCTAAGGCTAGTGTGAACAAGGGGCAATGGACGCACGACATTTGAGCAACACGACACCCAGCCGTACGCCATCACTTAACAAAAAACAAAAAAAAAAAAAACAAAAGGCACAAATACAAACCATTTCCTCCTGCTTTCCTTCCCTTTTCCCTTCCCTTCCTTGTGCACTGATCTTAATGGTATCATTGATTGATTGATTGATTGAAGGCATGATGAAGCCACCTCCACCTCCTTCCGACACCAACAACCGTCGTAAGCGGCCAGAACTCAGTCCCCTCCCTCTCCCCCAACGCAAAGCAGCCTTCGCCCTCGCAGTCCCCCTCCCCCTCCCCCTCCCCCTCCCTCCTCCCACCACCACCACCATCAAGTACTCCGACCTACACCGCCAGCACCACATCGGCAGTGGCAGCGGCGGCTCCGTCTACAAGGTCCTCCACCGGCCCACTGGAGCCTCCTACGCTCTGAAGGTCATCTACGGCAATCCCGATGAGTCCACCCGGCGCCAGATCTGCCGCGAGATCCACATCCTCCGCACCGTGGACAACTCCCACGTGGTGAAGTGCCACGGCATGTTCGACGAGGAAGGCGATATCCGACTCCTTCTGGAGTACATGGACGGCGGCTCCCTCCAGGGCACCTGCATCTCCCACGAGCCATCCCTCGCCTCCCTCGCCCTCCAGATCCTCTCCGGCCTCTCCTACCTCCACCGCCGCAGGATCGTCCACCGAGACATCAAGCCCTCCAACTTCCTCGTCAACTCTTCCCACACCCTCGTCAAGATCGCCGACTTCGGTGTCAGCCGGACTCTGTCCCGCACCATGGATCCATGCCAGTCTGCTGTCGGCACCATTGCTTACATGAGCCCCGAGAGAATCGACACCGACCTCACCCAAGGGGCCGACGGGTGCGCCGCCGACATTTGGAGCTTCGGCGTCTCCCTTTTGGAACTCTATCTAGGTAGATTTCCCTTTGGAGCGACTGGTGATTGGGCCGCTCTCATGTGCGCCATCTGCATGTCCCGCCCTCCCGAGCCGCCCCCCTCCGCCTCTCCCCACTTTCGCCACTTCCTTGCTTCTTGTTTACACAAGGACCCGGCCACCCGCTGGACTGCGCTGCAGCTGCTTCGCCATCCCTTCATTACTTGTTCATTTTCCGACCCCACCCCCACCCCCAAAAACGTACGTCTCCCTGTAAATTCATGCTTAAACACACGAACACACACACACACACACACTCTCTCTCACACACACACTTGCGTTGATGTTGTATTTTGATCACCAAGATTCTATATTATTATAACAGCTACATTAATTAATCCCTCTGGATCCAATACGTAACTACTACTAGCACCAACATGCCCAAATACACACACATACACACTCTCTACAACAAACATCATGCCCATGCAATTAAAATTACTTATATGCTTACTTAGATGTTGATCCATTCCAACCATCCATAAAGAACTTCTTACAAATTACACAAATGCTTTGAAATCTCATGCACCAACAGTACATCCATAAATTAACAAGTATAAAAAGACTTGGAATTATCAACAGTTGATGGAAGACGTACGTACCAGTAAGGCGTGGAACCATCCACTTCAAGTAGTAAAGAGGCTTGCTTGCATAAAATTAATACTGACACCTACTTCTTGTGTCCACCACATTTGTTTTTGAAGTATGCTCATCCGAGCAGAGCCAGTCTCTTCTCTTTTTTTTTTTTTTTTTTGTACAACGCGCAGTTGGTTCTCCGTTCTTATTAGCTTCAGTTTTAACCTTATTAAACTGTACAAAATCATGAGATCCAACTATATTGGAATTGTGCCTAGCTCTGATCACTTGGAAATCAATTCTCTGCCATTGGAGAAAGAGAGACTGAATCCGTCTTAATTTGGTTTTCCATCACTATGAAATATATAAGAAGATGAAATAACTGATATATCGATCGATCCGATGAAATGGAGATCAGATTGGAGCAACCATTGGTAATTAGCAATGGTGGATTTAATTGAAGGGAATCTCATCAGTCTGCTGCGCGATTTGATGGCCCAAGACCAACAGTCGCTCGGAACGATGTGGAAACCCAGAGCCTAAATTACGCCAAATTGGCAGAGCCTAAATTGCGCCTCCCTTGCCTACCCTGGCTACTAGGGATAGGCTCTACACCTTAACATCTCTTCAACTTCAAGCGCTCTAAAAACGGCTATTTATTAAACTTAATTATTTATAACTTAATATTAATAAATAGAGTAATTAATGAATAACATTTACATCTTTATCTTCCCTAGTTTCAATAATTTTAATAGTAATGTTCTCTTCAAAAAAAAATATTTACAAAAGTAGAAAAGAACGTGTCCTTTTCACTGTGCTACATATGTACGTATGTAGTTAGTTTCAATTTTTATTTTTTTTTATCAAATGTTAAAATAATATTTGAATACCAAATTTGAGGTATATGCCGAACATAATTAATTTATAGTTATTTTTATTTCGTTTAAGTGACATCTTATTGCCTTTCTACAAAGTTGGGATCTAAGAGTTGAAGTCTTGTAATTGTACAGTATTTGCAAGTTAATCGATTGAAAAATGTAAAGAAAGTTGCACACTCCTTGTTTTTGGCTGTCAAAAAAAAAAAGTTGAATGAAAATTTTGAATAATTTCATTAACAAATTCAAAAAATCTATTTGTACTCTTTGAGTCCGGACCCAAAGATTTTTTTGTTAACAATTTAAGATATCTACCTAAGTAAAAGACCTAATTACCCTCTACCCCCAAACACCAATAATGAATTTAAATTAAGGGTCTTTATGTCTTTTTGATTGTTTGAGTCCGGACTTTTTGAGTCCATCTAGCACTACCCTAACAAATTAAGACGCATATAACAGCATTAATTGTATATTTGCAGGCCATGACTAATTGCATACAAATTACGACACGCATGGCCGTACGTCAGTAGCTTACATTACATTTAACTGATCGATGAGCACAATAATTCACGAGTGATTGTGATGATCAATATATATAATCATCATAAGCAAAACTAATTAACCAAACAGAAAATTACCACATGTTGTGAATATATATATATGTGTGTGTGGTCGATATTGTTCAATAAATAAAATTAAGGCATCATGCATGCATGAAGTGATCGATCGATCATTAATTAATTAGTAAGGGTCTTCCCCCAAGTAGTTGCCGGGAGGATCGTAGTTGCAAGTCATGAAAACACCAGCACCAGCATCGCACACCACTCTGGCGCACCCAACCCTCCTGGTCCCCCTCCACACAATCTGGGTGTAATGCCCGCATTCCTCTCCCTCCTCACATGTATTGGTCCAGTGATTGTACCATTTCGCCTCCGACAACCAATCGGCTACTGCCTGACCCGGCCCCCAGCCGTCCCCGCCTCCCCAGAAGATGTTCTCGCCGTAAGGGCCGTTGGAGTGTACGAGACTGCAGTCGGCGCGCCTCTGGTTGGCGTACCACTGTGCATAGTTTTCCAGGTGGTTGTCCCATGTCAAAGGAGGTTCGCCCAGTGCGGCACGAGCTGCGTTTTGGGGGAACAGGAACTGCCCATCATAATTCTTCGCACTGCTACTAGCTGCAGTACTATTCCTAGTGCTACTGCTGCTACGACTACTACTGAGATAATAGTAGTAATTTGATGAACGAGCAGCAGCGTAAGAGCAGCTGATGATCATCTGCAGAGAGAGGAGCAGGATGGGAAGGGTGTCCATATATACTGATACTATTAATTGGTGATGCAGGCAACAATCGATGCCAACACTAGGTAGCTACCACTACTGCTTCAAGTCCAATGATCGATATATATCTAGCTAACTATTGTGTTGTGTTGTGTGGGACAACCACCTTGGGTCGTCT
Organism: Stephania yunnanensis; assembly: GCA_039657365.1. Taxonomy (NCBI): domain Eukaryota; kingdom Viridiplantae; phylum Streptophyta; class Magnoliopsida; order Ranunculales; family Menispermaceae; genus Stephania; species Stephania yunnanensis. The sequence goes on from JBBNAF010000014.1 coordinate 179,120, forward strand.
TAAATATACAGCTTATCTGTGGTTGCCATCACTATTTAACTAATTAAACGGATTGAATTTTAATTATTTTGTGGACCAAATATATGTGTGTAGCAACCACGTTCGATAATGGTCGCCATTTCATTCATTTATCCCCTTAATATATATATATATATATATATAGATGACTTGCAAGCTTATTATTATTATTATTATTATTATTATTATTATTATTATTATTATTTGTAAGACGTGATTTTTTTTTAAGAGACATATGATTTGTATACTCATACAAATTATATAGAAAGCTCCTTTTAGTTGAGTTTTTGCTTATTATTTGATGGGTCACTCAATAGAAAGCTTTTGTGTTTTGAAAAAAAAAAAAAAGCTTCAAAAAGGAGCTTTTTTATTGTGTAATTTTATTTAATGTTTTCTTCTATTGATGATTGATGGTGACGTCGCAACAAAGCTATTTAAAGCCATCAAAATTACACGATTATATAAATATATATATATATATCCCTTGATATGTTTGTTTTTCATTCGAGCACTGATCCCATCATCAAAGTAAAAGCTAAACTTAACTTAAGTCGATTAAATTTAAATACGATAATGTCTGCTAAAAAAATTACATTCATAACGATAAGGACATTAGTAAATTTGTAACTTGAGCTCATGTTATCGAGTAAAACTTAAAATTAGTAAAATAATTTTTTTAAAAACAATTATTAGGAATATTAGATTATTAATAGATTATAGAGGTTGCAGTTTAAGTAGCGAGTCTACTCACCAAAAAAGAGTAGTGAACAATGGCGTTGAATATAAATAAAAATATAAAAGGGCGTTGACAAAAAGAAAAAAGAAAAAAGGAAAAAGAAACTTTGACGACAGGCAGATAAGAAGAGAAGAGGATTGAAATAGGGTAGAGAGGCGTTGGATTTGTAATGGGATGGAGATGGATGGTGTGGGAGTGGTCAACGTAGAAAGTAGGAAAGGCAAATGCAGGTGGCATGGGATCCGTAGGTTGGCACGTGATAGCGCCACGACTCTCACTCTCCGCCTCATCCTTCACCAAACCCCCTCTCGGTACTCACTCCTATCTGCTACCTTCCCCTTTCTTCATTAACACACACATACATATACACTGCATTTCTCCATCTTCTTCCACTTTTGCTTTTCCTTCCTAATATACAAAACAATTAATTAATTAGATCGCGCGATATCAAGGTAGCTAGCTAGCTAGCTAGCTAGAATTAATAAATAAATTAAACCACTGTATATATATATATATATATATGGCGCCGGAAGCAGATCGAGATGATGATGATCATCATCATCATCATCCGCACGTGGTGGTAGCCGCCTTCCCACACGGCACCCACGCCGGCCCTCTCCTCAGTCTCACCTGGAGACTAGCTGCCGCAGCTCCCAACGCTACCTTCTCCTTCTTCAGCACCTCCAAGTCCAACGCCTCCCTCAACTTCCCAGCCGCAGCCACCAACGTCACTCCTTACGACGTGGACGACGGCGTCCCCCCCAACCACGTCTTCTCCGGACATCCCCTGGAGCCGGTCGAGCTCTTCATCAAGGCCACCCCCCACAACTTCACCAAGGCCTTTCAGCAGGCCGTTTCCCGTAATAACAACAAGAAGATCAGCTGCATCATGAGCGACGCCTTCTTTTGGTTCTTGGCGGAGGTCGCCGCTGACATCAACGTTCCCTGGGTCCCCCTTTGGACCGCCGCTTCCACTTCCCTCTCTCTCCACTTGTACACTGATCTCATTCGTCAAACCATCGCCCCTGATGACGCCGCTGCTACTGGTACGTACGTACGTACGGACGGACGACGTTACGCACTCCTCTTACCTCTACCTCTACCTCTACCTCTACCTAGTATATCTATATAATTAATTACTCTATGTCATTCTGAACGAATGAATGCATGCAGGGCAAATGGAGGAGTCACTCTTCATGTCATTCGTCCCAGGAGTGCCCTCAGCCCTACGCCTACAAGACATACCCGCGGAGGTCATAGGTGGAGACCACGCCTTCCCCGCCATGCTCCACAAGATGAGTCATTTCATAGCCCGGGCCACAGCCGTCACCGTTAATTCCTTCGATGATCTGGAACCCTCTGTCACCCAGCACCTCAAATCTTCCAACTTATTCCCAACCTTCCTCCCTGTTGGACCCTTCAACCTAATTGATTCCTCCCCATCCAACAACAACCTACTCCATGACCCTCATGCTTGTCTCCACTGGTTGGCTGGCCGTGAGCCTGCCTCAGTAGCCTACATTAGCTTCGGGACGGTCATGACGCCTCCACCGCCGGAGTTGGCGGGGTTGGCCGAAGCACTGGAAGCCATTGGAGCGCCCTTCATTTGGTCTATTCCTGACAGAGCTAAGCACAATTTGCCGCAAGGGTTTCTGGAGCGAATTGGGAGCACTAGTGATGATCGATCTCAAGGGAAGGTAGTTTCGTGGGCGCCACAAGTAGAGCTGTTGAGCCATGAGGCCGTCGGAGTGTTTGTGTCTCACGGGGGTTGGAACTCCGTGATGGAGAGCGTGTCCGGGGGAGTGCCTCTCATTTGCCGACCCTTCCTCGGAGACCAAAGAACCAACGCCAGGTTGGTGTCTCATGTTTGGGGGATCGGAGCTGATATTAAGGATGGAAGGTTGAGCAATAAGGAGGGAGTGATGGAGGCTTTGGAAAGAGTATTGAAGAGTGAGGAAGGGAAATCGATGAGGGCCAAAATTAAGTCGCTTAAAGAGCTGGCCAAAAAGGCTGTGAGTCCAGATGGAACCTCTACCAACAATTTCTCACAACTCTTCAACATTGTCACGTCACCACCCTCGCCCTAATCATCATGCATCCATCCATCTTCGATCAATTATGCATATGTATTCCCAAAATCATCACGTACTAATTCTATCTACCTACTAGTTAATTAAAGCTACTTAGCCAGCGCATGCAGGGGCGCCTAGTCATCGTCAATATGTTTCCCTTGTTGCAAATTGAAGTCATTAATTAATCGTTTCTTTAATCATCGATCATGTGCTAGTACTTACAACTTAATTAATTACGTATACCAGCAATTTCAACAGGCCAACAAGTAATATCAACAGTAGTACTGTCCATGTAGAAACTTCATAAGTAATTAAAATTTAACCCAAAAAAAAAACAATGATTAAAATACAACAAGATATCCTTATATCCCAAATTAATTGGTGTCGGCTACATGGATTGAACTCTTTCATTGTGTTTCATGTAGTGCAATTAATATCTAGTAGTGAACTTTTCAAACCATTCAAAACAAAATGTTAAAAACTTGTTTTTTCTTTTTTCTTTTTTAAATTATGACCCTAAAAATGATTTTACTGAAGCGTCGAATTATAATATATATACTTGGCACATTCCAGCTCTGGAGCATTTCTTCATTTTTTTAACTGCTTCATGATTTATCACTTGTCTCGTATTGTGTTTTTGTTAGTGGATCTTGTCGTTGATGTTGGCTTAATTGGCCATAGGTACATATATAGGTGGGTATTTTTTTAACATTCTCCTACCGAGTTGAAAGTTAAAAAATATTTAGAACATACATGCATGTATGTATTCTATTGTACGAGGAGGTAACACTCCGTAATTCATATGTATATATTTTAGTTGGAAGTGGTATAATGAAACGAACATATATAGGAGTTTGTGGCTTGATATATATTGACCAAATATGATTGTTAAAATCCTACTATAACTTATCACTGAAATGCCCTATATATATATATATATTTTTTTTTTTTTTTTTTTTTGGGAAAAATCATAATATGTTTTATTAACTGTTTATATACAGTTATTCACAACAAAAGATCCGAAAGTAGTAATTAATTTGTGAAGTATATATCAAAGTATTCAAATAAATTGTTACCACTTAAAAATAGAGGTGGAAGATTACAATACTAGGTACACAATACAACAATGAGTTATGAGTTTGTATGTATGCATCAACACTTGTGTTTAATTTTGAAAATATTAAGACAGGCGACAATTTCAATTTATACCTAATATATATATATATATATTCGTAAGAAGTGAAATAATTATGGATGGCAAATATGTGGAGTAAATAATTTAATTTTATTTTTTGGGGGGGTAAGTAATTAGTAATTAGTAATTAGGTTGATAGGGAAAAAAGCAAAAATTGTAATTTAATATTGTTGCTTGGGTTTGAAGTCAGTGGAAAGTAGATCCTGGGTTATAAAGAGAGAGGAGAGGGGAGAGCGATTCCATCATTCCCCTGTTCTTCGACGGACGGACGGACGGACGGACGTACGGACGTTGCAATATTATAATTGGGGATTAGGGATTTGTGATGGGTCAGGGTACTCCGGGAGGTTTAAACAGGCAGGGCCAGCCGGGAGATCGTCGCCACGACGGCGACAAGAAAGAGAAGAAGTTCGAGCCGGCGGCGCCACCCGCCCGCGTCGGCCGTAAGCAGCGGAAGCAGAAGGGCCCAGAAGCTGCGGCTCGTCTGCCCACCGTCACCCCTCTCACCAAGTGCAAGCTTCGTCTTCTGAAGCTCGAGAGGATTAAGGACTACCTTCTTATGGAGGAGGAGTTCGTCACCAACCAGGAGAGGCTTAAGCCTCAGGAGGACAAGAACGAGGAGGACAGATCCAAGGTCGACGATCTCCGCGGCTCTCCCATGAGCGTTGGGAATCTCGAGGAGCTCATCGATGAGAATCACGCCATCGTCTCTTCTTCCGTTGGCCCCGAGTACTATGTTGGTATTCTATCCTTTGTAGACAAGGATCAGCTCGAGCCCGGATGTGCCATTCTTATGCACAACAAGGTCCGTCAATTCTTCTCTAATTCAATTAGGCTTCCCTTTTTTTTTATATTAGGGATTTAGGGTTTCATGAATCCGTTCTCCAATTGTTTTCTTCCTTTCCTTTTTTAAAATTAGGGATTTCAGCACAAGTTATAGCTTCTACTTGTTTTGATTTGCTTTCTGTAAAAAAAAACTTGGTTACAAAAAGAGGGCAATTTTCATCTCAAAGATCCTACCTTTTCTTTTCTTTCCTTTCCTTCAATGTGCAGTGTTGTTTTATTTGTTCTTAGTCATAGGACCAGAATTTCCCTTTCAAAGCACTTGGCGTTACTGTTTCCACTGAAAACTTAATACCAATGCTATGTTGATATAGCTCATGAAAGGAGTAGGATTGGGACTGCTATCTCTGTTTGTAATATGCTTAATTACGGTCTGTGCTTGAATTAATTGACAGTGAGGGCGCTCCTTATGTGGGGTGTTCAATGGTGAAGTGGATTTCATCCAGATGTATGGGATATAAGTTTTGCATCTTATTATATGATTCGATCTCTTTGTTTCCACGAGTCTAGTCCTACTGCTGCAATTTGGCAAAATTCTCTTGTATCAAAATGTGTTTGTAAAATAAAATTATTATATGCTAGCTATATTTTCATCACTGTTTGATGTGTATGCACGTGTCTATATTTATATGATAGGTTTCAAGTTCTTGACATTATGGTTGGATGTTCCATTTTCAGGTTCTTTCTGTTGTCGGGCTTCTACAAGATGAAGTAGATCCCATGGTCTCTGTGATGAAAGTTGAGAAGGCTCCTCTGGAATCATACGCTGACATAGGTGGGCTAGATGCTCAGATACAAGAAATCAAAGAAGCTGTTGAGCTTCCTCTGACACACCCTGAACTTTATGAGGATATTGGTATTAAGCCACCTAAGGGAGTCATTCTCTACGGTGAACCTGGAACTGGGAAGACTTTGCTTGCCAAGGTGCACACAATTATCCCATCTAATTTCAGCTACCTTTTAACTTTTATTCTAACACCAGCTCTTCTAGTTAATCCCATCACCTACACAACAGTTTCAGCTTTTATATATAAATATATATATATCCTAACATTTTCAATTTACTATCAATTATATCCTCAATTAATTTGGGTACTCTTACTTTGAAATCAACATTATCTTCTTACTTTATTTTTATGATCATCCACATTGATCAATTTATATCAAAATATGTTAAGCTTCATGTATAAATGATATAAGCGTATGAGGACTCACAAAAAAATAATTTATAAATCAATGATATATACATTAATCATTTAATTCAAGTTTAATTAGCTTATAGATCATCAATAATGTAAGTTGAAAATCATGTGTACATACATATGATGAAATGACTTATAGAACTTATTGAAAAGGTTAGTCATAATTGTTTAATTTGACAAAAGAAATATATCCTTATTGGATTATGTATGTGTAGACATATGTATGTGCAACTATGTGTATTATATACATATATAGTTATCATGAATTTTGAGCTCTAAGCCTCTAATGCATATGTATGAATAATCTTTAAAGGTTTAAAGTTGAAGAAAATCGAGTGTGGATATTATGAAAGAAAAATGTGCCCATATTAATTGAGGATATAATTGATAGTAAATAAAAAAGGTTATGATATAATTGATAGATTCCAAAGGTTAGGATATAATTGATGCAATTTGTAAAGATTAGGATATTTTTTATCATTAAGCCTATATATATAAAACATTGTTGAGTCCGTTGTTTGTTTCTTATTGAATTACTTATTTGCTTATTAATTGTGTAAGTATTACATCTTTGAAGTTTGAACGAATGTGTTGTCTACTAGTTACTTAATGGAAATATTTGTGTTGAAGTTACCATAAAATGTAGGATGTAATTCATCAAATACAGTAAATTGTGTTAATTTATAATCAACGTTCTTTAATTCTCTGTTCTATGGTGTTCTGTCATTCCCCATTTGGTGCTCTATGTACTATCAGAGTACACTATGCATGTGGGCACGTGGTAATTTAATTGAGTCAGGGTATGTCTAATCCTCTCTTCTCCCCCTTACCCTCTCCGCATTGCATATTTCATTTGTTGGCCATAAGAAACACTAAATTTTGGTTTATGTTACCAGATGGCTGGACTGAATGTATGATTGACTCAATCAATGATTGTTCTGATGCGATGCTTGGTGTCTATCTTAATCACTTTGGTCTTGATTTAATTGTTTTCTTTTTTTGCTTTGTGATCCCTAGCTTCTAATAGAATTGTGTGTTAGTGGTGAGTGAAAATGTCAGGGGTAAACATAAGACTTTACCTTAAACGGTTGTATAGAATCATTTAGTCGTGAGAGATGTTGTTGTTCGTGTTTGTGTATGAATCTGTTCCATCTTATACATGTTTGTCTATTTTGCAAAATGCTTCTCTCCCGCAATTGTGCATTGTGTACTTTTTTCTTCCTTTCTTTCTTTTTACCTTTTTTTTTAATTCTCTAATGTTTTACTGAACTAATTAAATTGGAAAGTCTTTCATTGCTATCTAACTCTGTGTTGTTTGTTTTTAGGCGGTGGCAAACTCTACGTCAGCGACTTTCTTGCGTGTTGTTGGCAGTGAATTGATTCAGAAATATTTGGGAGATGGTCCAAAGTTAGTGAGGGAACTCTTCAGAGTTGCAGATGACCTTTCACCGTCAATTGTCTTCATTGATGAAATTGACGCAGTTGGCACAAAAAGGTTTGTTCATGATACATTTTCCAAATTTCTTTATGAAAGAGAATCCTGTTGGAGTTTTTATGATTTATTCCATATTCCTCAGGTATGATGCCCATTCTGGTGGTGAACGTGAGATTCAGAGGACTATGTTAGAGCTCCTAAATCAACTGGATGGTTTTGATTCAAGGGGCGATGTGAAAGTCATCCTTGCAACAAATAGGATAGAAAGCCTTGATCCTGCCTTGCTGCGTCCAGGAAGAATAGATAGGAAGATTGAATTCCCTCTACCCGACATTAAAACACGAAGACGCATTTTCCAGGTTCAGTGTTTGTTTCATGTCTATGTTAAGGCGTTGCATCTGTCTCCTATGATTGTATTGCCAAGATTCTAATGATCGAAGTTCCAATTGCAATGACTATATTAATAATGTCACTGATTTAGTTGGGTTATCATGCAGATACACACATCAAGGATGACATTAGCAGATGATGTCAACTTAGAGGAATTTGTAATGACTAAAGATGAGTTTTCCGGGGCAGATATCAAGGCCATCTGCACTGAGGCGGGCTTGCTTGCTTTGAGAGAGCGCAGAATGAAGGTGACACTTCCATTTTCCTATTTCTATACACTGCATCTCCAAGTTACAACAACAACAACATAGCCTCAGTCCCAAATTAACTGGGGTTGGCTACATTGGATCAAACTTTTTCATTGTGTTCGATTAAGTGCAATTGATGGTGAGCTTTGCAAACCATTCAAATCCCTCCTAATTAATGCATCCCATGTTAACTTTGGTCTGCCCCTACCTCGTCGAATTTCTACAATTTCTATTGAGTCAAGTTTTCTAGTTGGGGCATTTGTAGGCCGTCTTTGCAGGTGAACAAACCATCGCAACCGCCCTTCCCTAATCTTTATATCAATTGGTGCTACTCCTACTTGTCTTTGAATTTCTATATTTCTTATTCTATCTTTACAAGTTTTACCACACATTCACCTAAGCATCCTCATTTCTGCTACGTTCATTTTATGTAATTGTTGTTGCTTTACCGCCCAACATTCACTTCCATATAGCATAGTTGGCCTAATTGCGGTCCTATAAAATTTTCCTTTTAACTTAGTAGGAACATTTCGATCACAAATCACCCCTGTTGCACTCCGCCATTTTTTTCATCCAGCTTGAATTCTATGTGTGACATCATTTTCAATGTTACCATCATTTTGTATGATTGATCCTAGGTATCTAAAGTGGTTTATGTAACGGCCCGAAAATTTGACTTGTGCCACGAGTCAAGTCAAGGCCGTATGTGGGATTCACTAGTCTCCCTGATATTTTTGTTGAGTTATTGAATGTATTAGTTGCTTCCGCTATAAAATTGTAAAACGTGAAAAATATTAATAACTCAACTGAAAAATGTGAATTTACATATAATGATGGATTGGAAGGCTGACTAAGCTCTCGTTGACCTTGCGAGACTGGCTCGAGGGTCCACGTGGGCTTAGGCCGGACGGAGCCCAATTTGTGGAAAATTGGGGCCGTCACAGTTTACCTTAGAAACTTCTATTTTCCCTAATTTTACCACTCCGTCATCTCGATGTCTAGTGTTTCTAAACTCACAGTGCATGTATTCGGTTTTCGTCCTACGCAACTTAAAGCTTTTAGATTCTAATGTATTATTCCAGAGTTCTAATTTCCTATTCACTCCATCGTTAGTTTCATCCACTAAGACAATATCATCTGCAAATAGCATACACCATGGTATGTTCTCTTGAATATGTCTAGTTAGTTCATCCATAACTAAAGTAAATAGATATGGGCTTAAAGCCGATCCTTGATGTAGTTCTATCGTAATGGAAAATTCTTTTGTAGTTCCTTCAAATGTCTTTATACTCGTTACTACTCCATCATACATATCCTTAATAGTGTCTATGTATCTAACATGCACTCTTTTTCTTTCTAAAACCCACCAAATAACATCTCTAAGGACCCTATCATATGCTTTTTCTAAATCTACGAATACCATATGAAAATCTTTTTTCTTTTCTCTATATTTTTCTAACAATCGTCTTACAAGGAAAATCGCCTTCATAGTTGACCTCATAGGCATGAAACCAAATTGGTTCTCTGATATTGTTGTTTCTCTCCTTAGCCTATTGTCAATTATCATCTCCCAAAGTTTCATAGTGTGAGTAATAAGTTTAATTCCCCGGTAGTTTGAGCAACTTTGAATGTCTCCTTTGTTTTTGAAGATTGACACAAGCGTGCTTCTTCTCCAATCCATCGGCATCCGTTTTGATTTTAAAATTTTATTGAAAAGTTTTGTTAACCAAGTCAATCCAATTTCTCCTAAGCATTTTCAAACCTCTATGGGTATTTTATCTGGGCCACATGCATTTCATATTTTCATTCTTTTCAATGTCTCTTTAACTTCTACAATTCTAATATTGCGTGCATAGTTAACATTTCTTTCTTGGTGTGGGTTTTCATCTATTATAGTATCAACTTGGCCATCATTAAATAAACTATCGAAGTAACTTTTCCATCTCTCCTTAATATCCTCATCGCGTGTGAAAACATTTTGATTTTCGTCCTTAATACATCTTACATGACTTAGGTCTTGTTTCTTTTTATCTCTTAATTTGGCTAGCTTATATATATATATATATATATATATATTATTTTATTTTATTTTTTCGCCATCTCTATTACTTAGCCTTGTATATAGATCTTCCATGAAATTTGTTTTAGCTTGACTAACTACTTTTTTAGCTTGTTTTTTAGCTTCTCTATATTGATTGTACACATCTTCATCTTGACACTTAGGTATTTTCCTATACATCTCTCTTTTAGTCTTAATGAGAAAACCCTCCTAAAATGAATCAATAGGCACTTCCAGTCTAAAGTTTTGACAAAAACATAGTAATTTTATAGAATATTACTTCTCTCAGTTCCTGTTTTGCGGAAACTTCTGTAGAAAAAAATAAAATAAAAAGAATTGTGTCATATTTTCATATTTTGTTCAATGAGGGACACTAAGTCTTGTAACTTTTCTATCCCTTTTCTTTGTGTTTAACAACAACGACGGTTAGTTGGTAGATTAACTTCAGCAGGCTTTTATTAGAGATGCGCATGATTAGTGAATTGCCACCTTAATGTCCTGAACTTGCGCTGCCTGGCTCTTGAACTCACCAGCTCTGATCATTGTTTTGGGACCTTGGTTAAAGTGGAACTATTTCGAATTATAACTTTCATATATATTTTTGTTGCTGCAGTTATGTATTTGTCATTTTTATCCATTCGTACATGTATTGCATGACGCACATCTCGTGGTGTATTGCATGGCACCGAATGGGTAGGTGCCCAAAGTGGGCACCCCAAGCATTTTCCTATATATAATTCTTGTTTCCTATGACTATCACTTCCCTGATAAAGCTAGAATGGTTTGTGTTTTGTCTTGACTTTCCATTGTTTCTATCATCCATTGGCTCGTAGAATTGCAAACTTGCAATGCAACAATCCACCAAAAGACTCCCGTCACATTCTGATGTACTTGTGTTAAAATCCTTGTTCTCAGGTGACGCATGCAGACTTCAAGAAAGCAAAAGACAAGGTGATGTTCAAGAAGAAAGAAGGGGTTCCTGAAGGCCTCTATATGTGAGGGTAAAGGACATAAGGAGATGATAAGAATAGCGATATGGTAGAGCTCTATATGTAAGCAAATTAATTCTGTGGATCCTATGCTTCTATATTGACGTTCCTTTTGCCTTTCAGATCTTGCTCTTCTTTGCTGTAATCCTGTTTTTGGATGCTTGGATGCAGCTGTTTTATTTGCTCTTTATTTATTAGTGGGAGTTGGGCTTGGTTTATGCAATTGACTTGCATGATTATCTTCATATTTCCATGGGCATGTGGGCTTCAACGAGTTACTTCTGTAATCTTGTATTTAGATGATTTTCTTTCAATGTATGCATTACTTAGGAAGCAAAGCATTTACCTTCTTCTAAATAATCTTGGCAACTAACTTGAGTTGGGGAAACCATTAGGGAGACCTTAACCAAACAAGAGCTATGTGTTTCATAATGCATGCATTTCGATAATATTATTGTATGAAGGTTTTTTTTTTTTTTTTTTTTTTTTTTGAAGTATGAAGTTATGTATGCCATAACATGAAGAACCTTAGTTTTGATTCTCTTGAGTTCCAAGGTAAGTTGGGATTGCAAAAGAAACAGGAACATAGAAGCAGGATTCATTTTGTCATCGTCACCTCGGATATATTTTCACGTCACAACATATATGCCCAAGGCAAAGGGTGCAGAGTAGTACAAGAAAGCAAGGAAATACTGCTACATGTATATATTGATGAGTGTGTCAAACGACATAGATCACCATTTCTCTTTTCTGAATAGTAAGAAAGGCTTAACTAGGATGTCGAAGACGTGAGGTTGTTGGATTAGGTACCGCTCTCTATAATTTGCAATTCAGATTTCGGAAACTAAAAACAAGGGCAGAAGCAACGAATAAGAGTAGTACCAAGTGTGATGACACATCCAAAGAATCCTGCATATAATTCTTCTCTTGGTGTATGATGAGGCACACTGGGCAGGCTGCTGTAAACAGGAGTTTCAACAGTGTACTGCTGGTATGATGGAGCTGCCGCCGGAAGAGGAGGTGGTGACGCAATTTCTGAGTAGGAAAAATGAGCATGATCTTGTACTGGTTTTGAATGCTCATCATCATAACTGCTAGAGTAAGAGACCAACACCCTGCTAGAACCCGAGCCCGAAGTCGAAGTCCAAGTTGGTGCTGTATAGTAGGAGGTTTGTTCATCAAGCCATGGTGGTAAAGGGGGAGCGGAAGGTTGAGCAGCTAGAGAGCATGAGCAGCAATGCGTGGTTGTGAGAGGGTGAGGAGGAACAGACTCCAACGTCGCCTGACTCTTCTTCTGCCTCTTCTTTTTTCTGGCCCAGATCTTGAGTTTCTTTAGAGACTTGATCATTTGCGACGAATAGTGAAGAAAAAAAAAAGGGGAGTTGAGAGAGCTTGCTCGTATACCTGCAGCAGCACTGTAATATTAACGTTAAGGTGTCCTCCTGGTTTGAATTTTAAAGACGTTTCGGACGTTTTACTTGACCTGCGTTTCCTACCTTTTCTTTCAGTGGTGGTCTTTACCGTTGCAGAAAGTAGGCCAGATGTGCAGGTCTTGAGATGCCAACAATATAGCTGACTATAAATGATAACACAAATCCCTCCATCGCAATCGAATCAAAGTTTATTTAAAATATATAATATCGCCAATTCGACACCTTAATCACTTGCAAGGTAACGATGCCACCACCATGGCTCTGTTTTCATGATCAATTCTCTTAAAAACTTGAGCTCTTTTGTTAAGGGCATTGGACAACTAGCTTAATTGCCAAACTCGTCAAATTGACGACTTTCTTTTTCTTTTTTTCCTTTTTTCTTTTTTTTTCCTCGCTTTTTGTCGAGGAGCTTTTGCATTTGTAACATGGGTGATTTATGATTGAAATGTTCCTACTAAGTTGATAGGAAAATTTTAGATCCCCGCTATGGGCACCCGCCCATTACTGAAGGCACCACATCACAAAGGGCACCAAGTGTTTACCGAAGGCACCCAACAAAATTGGGGTGAAATGCCAATAATACCCCCTGTTCTTGAAATTGAGCATCACACTCACACACTTACAATCGCACCCTAACGCGCAACGCCCAACGCCCATCCCAACCAACGCAACCATTGAATTCTTCTGGCCCAAGAGCAGCGCAAACGACAAGACAGGGTCGTAAGAGATTTTTTGCGGCCTTGTTTGTGTTTTGTGTGTTGTTGTTGTTGCGTTTTGACGACGCGAGCAACGCTTCATTGTTGTTGCATTTTATGTGTTGTCGTGGCCTTGTTTGTATATTGTTCATTTTCTTGATTTTTTTTTTCTAGAACCCCGTGGTTGTCTACCACACAGGGCTGAAAATATGAACAAAATTTCGTTCAGGCCTAACCAAAACTTATTGATAAATCTCGGTCACAACAGATCTCTGTCATCACATACCGAGACTTATCAATAAGTCTCATAAGTCTCTGCCACCACATACCGAGACTTATTGATAAGTCTCGGACCTGTACTACCGAGACTTATTAAAAGTTGAAAAAACTCACAAAAAAAACAACAAATATCTATTCTTGAAGCTCTTCCTACCTCATTGTGTTACCTTGGTCCATTAAATTTGATGCTCAAAACCACTTCGAAATGGCTAGATCTAGAAAACCCTACAATAAAAATCAAAACACCAAACACACTCTTTGCCATACCAAAACAGTTGATTCAAAGCTTAATAAGATTGAAATTGATTGTTCCACACAATTTCGACTGTTGTCAACGTGAAACATCGATGCACGACCGTCGATGGAACACTTGGGTTTCGGTGGAGATGAGAGAGGGCAAAATTGGATGGAATGTGTGTTGGTAGTAGTGTGGTTTATTTATATGAAGGTGCAATTGTGTCATTTCCATTTGTGTTCAATTTGGAGTAGGAAAAAAACCTTAAATGGGGGTGCCTTTGGTAATTGGTGGGGTGCTCATAGCGGCACTCAAATTTTATAAGACCGCAATTAGGTCAGCTATGCTCTATGGTAGTGAATGTTGGGCGGTAAAGCAACAACAATTACATAAAATGAACGTAGCAGAAATGAGGCTGCTTAGGTGGTAAATATAGAATAAGAAATATAGAAATTCAAAGACAAGTAGGAGTAGCACCTATTGATAAAAAGATAAGGGAAGGGCGATTGTGGTGGTTTGGTCACTTGCAAAGACGGCCTACAAATGCCCCCACTAGAAAACTTGACTCAATAGAAACTGTAGAAATTCGACGAGGTGAGAGTAGACCAAAGTTAACATGGGATGCATTAATTAAGAGGGATTTGAATGGTTTGGAAAGCTCATCATCGATTGCACTTAATCGAATACAATGAAAAAATTTGATCCATGTAACTTATCTCAATTAATTTGAAACTGAGGTTATTATTATTATGTTGTTGTTGTTGTTGTTTTTGTCGGGGAGCTGTGTATTCATAATATGTTTGGCGGAGTATTAGTATAATTACTATCAGATGTTGACCAAAATGTTCTTCGAGACGCGTCTCCCTCGTGTGATTCCTGTTCAGTACACTCCAATGTAGTTTTGTGTCTATGATAAGCGACGCTGAAACAATTTTCAGTATGAATGGTTTCCAACAGCTCAGCATATGGTAAACTTAGGATAAATCAATGTAATATTTGTAGGCCATGGTGCAGGTTGTTTTCGTCGATGAATTGTTTTGGTGTGACGCTGAGAGCATGAGACAAACATAATGTGGATGCAGTTGTAGCCACCTAATCTAAATGCAGTTGTTATTTATTTTTCTACTTCAACCCTTTTTCATAAAAGAAAAATAAATAAAATCTCGTCAAGAGCTAGCAAAAGTTGTCCAGACTCATTTGTTCAGTTTTGTTCGGACCCGGGTTCGAACAATATTTTGATAAAAAATATACGGGTCTGAACAATTTTTGTGTACGTTTAAAAATACAGGACCGGGTCCGAGCAACAATTTAAAAAAAAATAGGTACTCATTTAGCGATTAATTTGGACTATTGAAATGATCTCTTTTTTTTTGAAACTTCTGTGATGTGGGCACGTAATTCTAAAATTTAGACAATAACGATGTGATGCTTTGCTTTGCATTCTTTGAAGATTTCTTATTTACGATGTTTATATTGGAAATTAAAAAATTGTGATGTTTATGTATTTATTTTTTGGTAATTGAATGTTAGTTGACATGTAGTTGAGGTTTTTTTTTTAAATAATTGGTAAATAAAATATTTAATCATATTTAAAAATAAAAATCAGACAAAAAGGGAGCCATATGTTTTACAAAAATACGAGTCTAGACAAAAAAAGTGTCCGTTTTAAAAATGAAAACGGGTCCGAACACTAATTTTAATCATGATAAGAGGAAATGTCGTCTGATCCCCTTTTTTTGTCGGCCCTAGTCTCGCCCCTCTCGATCAAGGCGGGCAAATAGCATAGAAGAGAGGAAACCATTACCTTTATTGTCTTAATTAGAGTTGTAAAGCCCTTTTCACAGCTAATCCACTGCGTACCTTTGAGGCTCCTTTGAAAAATGATTGAGTGACACCGTTTAGGCACCCAAAATGAAACTAAAAATGGTGTTCATTTCGAATCACCCTACTTACACCTCTATCGGCCAATATAACAGTGAGGTGTACCCTTAAAGAGCTTCGAAACATAAAAGTGGTGAAAACAATGTGCAAAGGAGGGCCCCAATCTTGAGTCTTTCTTTCCTTTCCAGGTTGATTCCATATTTCCATTCTCTCTCGGATCTCCATCGCAACTTTAATTGTCCTCGAAACAAAAGAAAATAACATGTTTTGACAGCTCCAGCTGCAGCCACGTCTTTTTCAGACGAACAGGAGAAACGTAGTCGGCCAATCTGGTTGCCCACGAATTACATGCACGCACTTGATTGGACTCCAACAGAACCACCCTCTCTCTCTCTCTCTCTAGATCTCTATATATATATATATATATATTTGACAGGAGAAACTATACTCTGTCTATGAAATCATTTTTGTTCAAAGAAATCGACCAATTTTCATTATGTTGCCCCTTGACGTAATTGCATGAATTATTAAGAATTATGAAAGTTAAATTCGTAAAACCAATTATTCCCTACATATTCCCACAAAGACAAACCTATACAAAATTATTGCCCTACTTTTCCTACATAGATATAACATATAATCCCCACGTTATACTATAGTATTGTATTAGGAGGTAGTAAGCGTACGTGTCCAGTCCGGCGCGCTTATCCAAAATAATACACATGCAACAACTGTACACCGCCTCTATTAAATTTGTATTTCTTAATTTCTCTCCTGAAATCATTATAACAAGCTTGTGTTCCCTCCTCGCAACGTGAAGTGGGCCTTCGAATCTACAGAAGAACTCACGACACAGAGGGGTCAGTTTGCTTGTTGGGTCTGCTTAACTTGCATGCGTGGACGGGGTTCTACTCATGCACAAACTTGCTAGATCGATAGCGACTCAACACAAACATCATAGACTGTTCATCAGCAGGCAAGCCTGCCCACCCGCACACACGCACACATGATATACATTTATCGGCGCATGGCTTTACCATGGAGATCATACAGGGCATGTTCTATGGTACTTGAATGATACTTACAAGATCAGGGGTTTTTTAAAAATTAAGGTGAGAATAATTTTTTATTTCAAAAATAAGGTTGGCTACTTTTAATTTACAAAATTAAGGTATGTCCTGAAAAGAAGTCATTGATGATAATGTATGTGGCTCCATGTGACGATGTGTGTTGATGAGGTGGAGTGAATGACTCATTTTGAAAATGAGTCATTTATACAAAATGAATGACACCTTTTGAAAATGAGTCATCTATATAAAATACACAACCTCTATTTTACTCTTCAAAATGAGTACTTTGTTCAACTCGAAGCGGTGAACTCGTGCAAACGTCATGTACGTATCGAGATGGACAAACCGCATCACGTAGTATCTCGAGGTGGACACCCATACAAACGTCACGCACGTGTCTCAAGGTGGACTACCCATGCAAATGACACACACGTATCTCAAGGTGGACAAATCCATGCAAACGTCACACACGTATCTCATGGTGGACAATCTCACATTATCTTGGCATCCACATGACGCCCACGTGGAACACTCCATGTGACGCTCATGTTCAGAAAACATGAATGGGGCATCTCCAAAATGCATCATTCAAGTTATGAACATTCAAGTTAGGAACATCCACGTAGGCGCCACGTGGCGCATTTTCAAAATGTGTTTTATCTTACTTTTGAAATAAAAAAAAAACCTAAACTTAATTTACTCATTTGTATTAATTTTAACAGGTACATTTGTAACTTTTCTTACAAGATCAACTTGTAAATTGGATTGCAGAACAAGCAATTATAACTAGATTAGACTTGGCTTGAGGGGGCCAATTTTAAGAAGAAAAGGCACCTCTGTTGAAGGGTCAGAGGAGAGACTTTTATGTTGCTTGTGGAATTGATTTTGTAAAAGTTTGAATTCAATATGACTTTATACGTAAAAAAAAAAAAAAAGAGAAAAAGATCAGAGGGAGAGGCAAAATTAATTAAGAGCTAAATGAAATTATTAATCTGTTGTGAAAATTGTTTAACATGCAGTTGAATGAAGAAAGCACAAACGTGCTTTAATATTTTGTCCATTGGTTTGGCGGTGCTATTTTGATGTCTAGTTTAATCTAGTTAGTAGCACTTTAGTGTCACTTGGGATTCTCCCCAACACAGCAATGCGGGCAGCCACATCCGTCATGCAAGCTTTTTTTTTTTTTTTTTCAACCAACACGTCCCTTTCTAATTCTTGGAACCACATTGGAATTTCTCACACTTTGCTTATAAATGTTGAGAGATTGAGTTGGCATTTCGCAGACAGACAGAGAGAAAGGCAGAGTCGGTAGTACTTGTGTGGCTTTGTGTGCATTCTCCGATTCAATTAATGGCAATCTCTCCTCCTTTTTCGTTTTTTTATTTTTATTTTTTATTTTTTAAAATTTTGACTTGTGCGCGTCTTTCTCTTTGTTGAAAGTCAGCCTCTTCCCACCACCACCTAGCTACAAGTAACAAGAGGGCGTCTCAAAATTGCATCTTTTTGTTCATTTTCTGTGAGTTTCTATGCGGCGAAGCATCATTGGTGAATGGTGAGGGCATCCATGATGAAGGAGATATGGACGTCCCTGGCTTCTGTTATGGGGGTCCTGGCCTTCTGCCAAACTCTCCTCCAAACAGCGTTCCCACCAGAGCTGCGCTACGCATCCAGCAAGCTCTTCAACCGCATCTTCAACTGCTTCTCCTCCTACTGCTACTTCGACATCACTGAGATCGACGGCGTCAACACCAACGAGCTCTACAACGCAGTCCAGCTCTACCTCAGCACCTCCGCCTCCATCGTCGGCAATCGTCTCAGCCTCACAAGGGCCCTCAACTCCACCGCCTTCACCTTCGCCCTCTCCAACAACGACTCCGTCCTCGACACCTTCAATGGAGTCACTGCCCGGTGGGAACACGTCGTCACCCAGCGCCAGACCCAGAGCTTCTCCTGGCGCCCCATCTCTGACGAGAAGAGAGGCTTCACGCTTCGAATCAGGAAGAAAGACAGACCCGTCATCCTCGACGCCTATCTGGACCACATCATGGACACCGCCACCGAGATCCGAAGGAAGAACAAGGACCGCCTGCTCTACACCAACTCGCGGGGAGGCTCCATCGACTCCCGCGGCCACCCATGGGAGTCCGTCCCCTTCAAACACCCCAGCACCTTCGACACTCTGGCCATGGACCCTGCCAAGAAAGCTGAGATCATTAAAGACCTTGGCGACTTCGCGGACGGCCAGTCCTTCTATCAGAAGACCGGCCGGGCGTGGAAGAGAGGCTACCTTCTTTACGGGCCGCCGGGCACTGGAAAATCTAGCATGATCGCGGCCATGGCGAACTTCCTCGGCTACGACATCTACGACCTGGAATTGACGGAGGTGAGCACCAACTCAGAGCTTAGGAAGTTGCTGATGAAGACCACATCCAAGTCGATCATAGTGATCGAAGACATAGACTGCTCCATCAATCTCAGCGACAGAAACAAAGCAGGGAGCCGGCCCAAGAACAAGAACACCAACACCAACACCAACCTGAACCTGTCTGCCGCCGCCGCTGCTGACTCGACTGACCAGGATGGCGGCGGGAACACGATCACGCTGTCAGGGCTGTTGAATTTCACGGATGGGCTGTGGTCGTGCTGCGGGAGCGAGAGGATATTCGTGTTCACCACCAACCACATTGAGAAGTTGGACCCTGCACTGCTGCGGTCTGGCCGCATGGACATGCACATTTTCATGAATCACTGCTCCTTTGAGGCATTGAAGATACTGCTTAGGAACTACTTGGGAGTGGAGGCGGAGGAAGTGGAGAAGCAAGTGTTGGAGGAATTGGAGGAGGTGACGGGGAAGGCAGAGATGACACCGGCGGACATCAGTGAGGTGCTGATAAGGAAGAGGAGGGAGAAGGGGAGGGCGGTGGTGGAGCTGTTGGAGGTGTTGAAGGGCAAGGCAGCAGAGAAGAATGGGAAGAGGGGAGGAGGAGGAGCTAAGGGAGAGAAGGTGGTCATTGATAATGAGATGATGATGATGGCGATGGAAGAGGAAGAGGAGCAGGAGAAGAGGGCATTGGATTCTCCCAAAGAGGGCAGTGAGTTGGCTGACGATTGCAGCAACAAGGGAGATGATGATGATGATGATGAGCAAACGCAGACGACGACCACCACGACGACGACGACGACGAGAGGTTGAGATTTGCTCTTTTTTCAAATTTCTTCCCTGATGATCACTAATCAGTTTTTGGGCGTTGATCCCTATTGTGGACAAACTAGAGTGGTGGTGGCACTAGCAGTCCCAGTCCCAGTCCCAGTCCCAGTACTCCTCCTCCAACTATTGGATTGGATGAATGTGAAAAGCAATGATTAACTATGACATTCCATTCTAATAGAAAATCTTCTCAAATATATACAAACCTAGTATCTATCTGTTCTCTGTTCTTATGGATAATATATATGTATGTATAATATAATACCAGACCACACATTGTAATTGTCTCGATCAAGAGACACACTTGCAAGAGGGATGCGGCTTACTTTATTTTTGTTTTCTAGGCTATATATTTTTGTAGTTTGAGTGGATTGATACAAGGAAAATGCATGCTTTTGTGACCAAACCAAACGACGAACCAGCGCCCATGATTTTCGCATCACGTCAAGGTGCGTATCGTATCAAGAAGGTGCGTGTCTAGGTAACAATATAATAGCAAGAGTCGTCCTCATTCGAAAAGCAGACCTCCCTCAGCAGTCAGCACAATTAAGCCAGTCATTTTTGAACGCCGCAGTTGCAATTTCCCTGTTGAAGAAGTTGAATAATAACAGCGTGTCCAGCCGCGCACGGCTCTTGTGATCGCTCTTCTACGCATCAACTATTTCTCCTTCCAAATCTGACTTGAGAGTTGAGAGCGAGCACGCACGCATGACCTGACCTATCAACCGCGGTTCAATGTATTCACTAGAAAAACAAGAAAAACGCGCGCGCCTAACCAACCTAACCTAACCTAACCTAACCGTTTCAGCCATTCTAAACACAAGTGCATCAAATGGATTCCAACGACTGTCTGCCAAATAAAAAACGAAAAAGGAAATGCTCTCCGAACACCTATAGGCTATAGCTAAGCTAGCACAACAATTTTAATACAGAACAAGACAAGTGATGGAGTTCAAAGATGACGAGGATATAGGCATCCACCAATTCAACCAACCAAGGGACAAAAACTGAAAGCTCTCTTTATAAAAGGCTACCACTTACTAGTCTTCATTTTTATAACCTTACTTTTGGCGACGCCATTTTACCGCCACATCCCCCGCCCAGGCCCACCAGCTTCCTATATATGCTTCGTCGTATTACTATCGATTGTGTGTGTCTCACAGTCACACTCACAGTCACAGCACTCCCAATTCATAATTAAAATTACACCAAAGCAATCTTGTCCTAAATAATAGATGGATCCTATAAATAATCATCTAATCGATGCATCTGAAAGTAGGTATGCGTTAATTGGGGTCCAGGTGTGAAGTGACGGTATGGGTGAATCAACAGGAATGGATTTTGCCAAATACCTAGGCCTACACGCCCCTACAATTATTAATATTCTGACCTCACCATCACCTCTTACCAAGCAATTGCAGACTCATAATCCCTGAGTTTAAAGTGAAAGGGAAGTACAATACACCTTTCCAGTTTCGACTTTCAACTTCTAATACAAAAGGCCTCTCCAGCTCATTTTTTGTCCCTTTCACCCCACTTTTGCCCATCAGGCCTCCCTCCACATGCTACTATCGTACCAACCAAAGGTATACAATTACTAACACTCAGACCACACTAGTTGCTAAATATTCAAACCAGTCATTTCCCATTTCATACCAGACCAACACTAAGTGCTGCCACACATGCATTAGTATATCAGTATTCTCAAAAAAATGTTACCTCCATACTCGTGAGATGCTCCTAGCATGCCACTGCACAAGAGATCAATATGGCTAGCTTGTGTCCTTGTAACTTAAAGTTAGCTCCCCCCCATTATGTTGTCCTAGCGCGTAAGAGAGTACAAGGATCTGCCAAAGCCCAAATAATTGGTGGGCAAATGAGCAAACAAAAGATCAATAGAAAACATAATAAATAAGCTGCCCAAGACACCTGTGGTAAGGCGAACATGCACCTTTCACCAACTTAATGTCTACTAGCAATTAGAATAGCAAACAAACAATCTAAATGTGAAAATGGTATAGGCAGTAATGATGGAAACTCCTGAGGAGCTCCTAAAAATTGGCTAATTCAATCAATATTACCAAGCAAGCCATTGAGGATCAGTAGCAAATAATACTCCTCTTAACCATAAAGTTATCTATATCAAACTTGCTACAACAACAACATAGCCTCAGTCCCAAATTAATCGGGGTTAGCTACATACCGAGAAAAATGCATGCTCAACTAAACTGCTTCACAGTGAACTGTAAAAAATAAAAAATAAAATAAATCTAAGGGCCAGATTTGGAAAATCAATCAACATATTTTGATATAATGATATTAGCCATATTTTATATATATATATATACATGACTTGAATTTGTAACAACTGTACGGTACTTTGTAACCTCTTTTAAGAGTTTTAGGAGCCTCCAAAAAGACATTTTCAAGTTGTTATCCTCTGCTTATCCGACATTTGATATATAGAAATAACTAAAGCATGTATTGTAGTGAATGGATTGCTAACTAGACATTTTTTTCAACTTTTTATGGCTTCTCACCGTGTATGTCAATGTAGCTGCCTTGACGAATCTACATCGACATTCTGAAAAGCCCATAAGGGGGGTGAAGTCTCTTGATGTGATCTTGTACATAGCTTGAGATTGAACTTGGACCTCTAGGTATATATATATAGAGCCCCAAACACTCAGCCCAAGCACCATTGGTGAGTGTCAAACATCTTCATATCTATGGTAAACGAGATATAACAAGATATAAGGAAGCATGTGGTGAAGCAAATATTTTGTTTGTTTTTGTTTGAACTTTTATAATCACGACCTTGGAATATAATTTGTAAAGGGCAATTGGTGCTTGAAAAGAGCAAGACATTGTGGAAGAAAAGGCGTCAAGAATGAGCAAATCTTGTAAAAGACTAGTTCTCAACTAATTAGTCAGTCGGCTTTCTACATCATATAACCCCAGGACGAGCCTATCTTCCTTATGGAAAAGCACACCAGAATTAGATCCAGTGCCTTTGCTAATCTCTCAAGTTCTCCATGATTCTTGGTGTGGCACATGTATACCTCTGTTATTTTCTACACAAATATTCATACCAGAAGGCCTAATTAAGAAAACATAAGTTTTGAATTCACATCAATATACTAGCACTAAGTCCAAAATATTTGAAGAGCAACCACTAATGAATGTGTGGGCATAGAAAGCAAGCATTGGAACCAAAAACATATGCTAGTAAATTTGTCAGCTATATATCCCTTAAAATAAAATACCTAGGATTATATATATATACAAATAGAAGGAGTATTGCCTCCTATTACTCAAAAAAAAAAAAAAATACCTAGGATTACATTTACATATTAACATTTCAAGACATTGATCAAAGAAAATTGTCCGATAAACTCATCTTATCCGTCCGTGGACCATGCTGGTGTCGGGCGGCGAGATTGAAGCAACTACGCATCCTCAACATTGTCGATTCGCAAGAACCAAAAAATGAAAACCACCCAAACTTGCGACTTAAAAAAAACTGCGCAATTTTTCTTTTTTTTTTTCCTTGAAAATTTTAGGGATTTCCCTACTTTATTTTTCTATCTATATAATTTATAATTTATTTCTTTATTTTTTAAGATAGAAAAAAAAAAACAAAAAACAAAAGTCGATACGATGTCCACCGTGGAGATCACTTTGAATGTAGGGAGATGATTGATTTTTCATGAACCAACGGCTCTCTTCAATTTTGAAGAGTTTGCATTTTGATTTTAACGAGTTTGCATTTTGATTGTCATCAATGACTTTGTGAGGAGTGAGGAGTGAGGTTCTCTCTTGTCTCTTCCCGCCCCGCTCTCATCTTCATCGCCAAGGTAAACCCTAAAAATTTATTTGGCTCCATTTTGAGAGTTTAAACTTTGTTTAGGATTTTGTTTTCGAATCTTGTTGAAGCTGGTTCTTCATCTTCCCTTAAAATATAGATCGATAGAGCTCATGATGCAATTGCCATGCTACAAGTGCATTTTGGGAGGACTAACGAATTCCCAATTACAAGAGTCGCTATTATTGACTTTATTTATCACCATGTTTAAATTTACGACCTCATCTGCTTTCACTCCCAATTACCCTAATTGCATTACAAATCCATTTGGTTGTGGTTACAAACTCTCTCATGCCACTACGAATCCATTTTTAATCAAATGGATTCTGTGCTAATGATTTGAACTTTAATTTGGATGTGTGGCAGATGGATTCTGTTCGGAACATGGGAAACTCTGAACAAGAATTCTCATTGCTTCTCACGCTGTCTAAAGAAGATCCGTTATATGAAAAGAAGAGAGTGAGTCAACTCAACTCAACAACTCAACTCAACTTGCCTGTAATAGGATCAAATCTTCCTTCTATTTTACCTATTCACTTTGTTAACCTTGGTTGCCCTTTGCTTATCTTTTTTCAGAAGCTACTAGATGCTAGAGGATTTGATCATGATATACGATTCTTTTTATCTTCTTCGCGTGCTACCTTCAAAAGCTTTATTTCAGCTGCCAGAATTATAGAAATGGACGAGGTAAAGATTGATTGCATCTGACTTTAGATCTTGGTGTTCACACATATATTATTACACTGTTTAGTAAGTGTGATGGTTCATCTTATTGCTCGCGCAGGCAGAGCTTTACTTTGCTGGGGTTGATGTTCTTCAGCCCGTGGATTTTTATAGTCCTACAAATGAGTTGAAATCTCTCAATTCACTACTCTCGCACATTGATTTCTCTCTCAACAGTGCTCTATCAAATAAAATGGAACAACTTCTGCGTCAGTTAAAAGGTGAGACCATGGATGTTATTCGAGTGTATGGGGACAAGAACAGAGATGAAGCGAAAATAGAGATATGTAATTGTCGTGCGGAAAATCTGTTGTTGCAGTGGGGAAAAGAACATGGGCTGAAAACAAAATTGCAAATTGCTCGTGAGTTTTCATATTCATGTCTGGAGTACTAGTCATATTTCTTTCTTTTTGTTACAAGGGCACATAATTTGAAAGAGACTGAGTTGTCTTTGCACTTTTATAGAGTTGTACTTATAAATAATATTTTGTTTTTCTTGTGCTTTTGACATAATATAGATGTTGAAGGTGCTGGAAGAGGTGCTGTGGCAGTTGAGGACTTAACGATTGGAGACACTGTATTGGAAATACCAGAGTCTATTATCATTTCAGAGGAGCACGTTTATGTATCTGAGATGGTAAGTTTTGAGCATTCTAAGATGCATTTGTCAAAATCCAACTTACTTATTGTCTGATAATTTCATCCTTTCCATACTCCTACTTCTCTAATGAATAGTATGATCTGTACACCAAGAAATAAGGTCTTCAATTAGGCATGAGATGAGGTGAAATGATTCAATACTGCGTATAGGAATAGTGATGTCACCCTAAGCCTGTGCTTGGACAATGCAAGAGTGTCTATAAAACAGCTCTACATCATGGCGGATGAGGAGTTCGTTGCATAGGTAGTGAGGATCTTTTATGCAACTCAGTTAAATAATATTGCTGATTCACAAGTGATGTTTGAATGAACAATGATCCCTTTAAAAATTAGTAATTACAAAAACTTAATAGAACCACGTCAAATCGTTGAAGCATTACCTCAACATCTCATCCTCTCTATTTGATCATTCTCTGCAGTTTGAAATATTGAAAAGGATGGATGACATATCTGCTGAGACAATGTTGTTATTGTGGAGCATGAAGGAGAGGCACAATCCTGAGTCCAAATTTAAGTTTTACTTTGATACATTGCCAAAAACATTTAATACAGGTATTCCTTTTTTTATTTCTTGTCTAATCAATAGTATATTCTACTTCATCGTGAATATTCTTAAAAAGAATTGTCTCATAGCATCTGGTTCAACGATTTTTCATTTTCTTTCTTTCTTTCTTCTTTGTGAGAACATGGAGTTGTACTGACTACTGAATACGTTATGACAATCCTAGCTACTCAATATTGTTGTGCTGTAGACTAATTTTTTCAAAGATTACTTCTTCACTTCGCTCTTGAGAAAGAAAACCTTGATAGTGGAGACAATGCAAAGCTAGGCAAAGGGGTTCTAATTCTGAAACTAGTTAACGGTCTGTTGTTCTTCCAAATGATTTCAAATCCAATGTAGAGTGTTGTTTGTGATGATGTCAAGCTCCTAGTGGATGGCTTTTGATTATTCAATACAACGCGAGGGGGAAAAGTTTGTACAATTCTATGTAGGGCTCATTATTACTAATGATGAGGATGTTCCCTAATGACCAATTGATGTGGAGAATGAACAAATCATATGTCGAATTGCAGACAATATCAAGGGGGCTGAAGAGTTATTTCATATATGATGAATGATTACTTTAGGCGTACCAAATATATTAGGCTTGTTTATGCATTGACTAGTCGAATGTCTAAACATGTACTCTCACGTTGTTAATTAATGGCTTTTTTCTTTGGCTTACAGTAATTGACTTTTGAATATTCATGAACCTCTTTCCATTTCTTCCAGGGTTGGACTTTGGGGTTGAAGCACTTACTGCTTTAGAGGGGACGTTGTTGTTTGATGAGATAATACAAGCAAAAGAGGTTAGCTCTTGACTTCGTCACCATTGCTACAATTGAATCATGCAGTTGAAAGTTGCTTCCAACTGTTATGGGATTTGTGTTGTCAAAATCCTTTTCTATTAATAGTTTTTGGTAAATTAGTGTTTTATAAATCTATTCATTAACTTTAACCTATATTATAAAAGGTGACTAGTGATTGGTCAAAGCCTCATTTGATGCCAAATTTTTGGGTAGAGTTAATGGCAATTATCTTCCCTGTTCATCCTTATTTTATTCTTGTCTTGAAATCTCTTATCAAATACGAAGCTTGATGTCTTGATTGCTCCTGATTGTGTTTTTGGTTAGTTGGAATTTAACCAGGTAAATCTTGAACTACTTATAAGATGAATAAATGTATGAAAATCATTCTGATTTTCTTTGTTTCAGCATCTGCGTTCACAGTATGATACATTGTGTCCTTTGCTGTGCCGTGACCATCCAGATGTATTCCAACCTGAATTTTACTCGTGGGACCAGTTTCTATGGGCCTGCGAGCTCTGGTACTCTAATAGTATGAAAGTCATTTTCACTGATGGAAAGTTGAGAACATGCTTGGTTCCTTTTGCTGGTCTTCTTAATCATTCGGTACGCTACTTGTTCTTTCAGATTATCACTGAGTTTTGAGGTTATGTTTTATGTAACATCAAAATTGAGTTGACCCATGCAAGTCAACCAGGAGATGACTGACATTACGGCTATGACCCAAGTGTGTGTAATCTGCAGTGAGTTTGTGTTTCTCAATTTTGGGTCACAAGGAAAATCTGCTTTTTCTCTTCATCAAATGGTTTTGAGCTTTTAGAAGAAGGACTGTGTTGATTTAATAAATCAACTTGGTCTGGTTTTCATCCAAGTCGGGTCATAACTTCCTTTTTTTCTTAACGGTAAGGTTTATAGATTCTCAGCCCTTGTTTAAAAAAGAAAAGGTTTTCTAGATCACTGCCACACTGTTGTTTTTAGGAGAAACTAGTACTATGTTGTTGAATATAAGCTAAAATGATCCAAAAGGGCCAAACCGAGTATTCCAAGGGAGCTTTGTAGTGGTCAAAAGATTCTAGTTTGGATGGAAAAGAGGACCTAAGAAGCAATGAAGTTATTTTTTTTTATTCATGTATGGTGTACTTGTATGCTTATGTCTTATGATGCTTATGAGTTTTGGGATACCCATTGGAGACAGAAACTGAAGAAAGAAGTGAAGCTCTGGAACAAAAGTGTGCCTGCCTCATGCATATGGCTTCTTTTTACCTAATATGAGAAGTCTCGTGTATATGGCTTTGGCTTGGTGCAATCTGGTTATTGTAAATTTATAAACACTTGCACGTTGGGTTCAAACTTGAAATTAAATAGGGTTGGTTACCATGTGGAGGGTTTATAAAAGATTGAGACGAGGAATTCAGTGTGAATCTTGTCAGATATTTTCCCCTCTCGGAAATCCTTTGTATTAAAACATAAATTCCTTAGAAGTTGTCATTGTGTGTCACACCTTAAGCATCGATTTTTAGTGGAACATATTGTGTCACTAATGGTCCATTTAGTTATTTCCTTGTATAGCTTTGTCCAGGATATCGCCACGTAGGCTTGGAGAATATATGTACAACTCGCTGGATCTTTGAAAATCACGAAAATATTCTTGCGAGATCCCGTGTATCTACCAAAGATTGACAAACATTTACAAGACAAGAAAGAGTGCCCATGCTCAGATTGCTTATTTCAAATGAGATGCAGAAAAAAGAAACTAGAGATTTAGACAATCAATTCTTTCCTAAACGTTTAAAAGGAAATAAAAATATGGGCAAGATTCGTTGAACGCAATGAAGATCGAAATGAATGTATCTTAGGCCTTCTTTATAAATAGGAGTGTTATCTCAAATGCAAAGCGACTTTTGACAAATCAATAATTCTTTGCATTCAAAGTGAGATGAGAGAAAACGTTCTCTTTAGTTATACACACACTAGGCTAAGGGGACTTAGCCGAAACACCGAGGGGATCTCGGACACCAAGGTGACTCGGGATTTCATGTAAGTGCAAAGTGTAAGGAGGAGTATTAGTGTAATAGAACTTGGTGAGGGATCAGTAGCTAGGTGAGGGATCATTATAGATAGGAGTTCTATGTAAATATGTAATCATCTTTCTTAGTGCATTGACACCTGGGTGTGGCCTTGCAGACGTAGGACAGGAGGTCCGAACTGCGTAAACAATTCTCGTTTGTCATTTACTTATTGCAAATTATTTTTCTCGCTGTTTTTCATTTACGCCAAGACAGACAGTCCGTGTATGTGCCCACATCACCTATATATACAGGGCTACCATCTGTGACCACAGCAAAATCTGTTGGACAGATTGTTTCTACATTTGTGCCGAGACAGGCAGCCTGTATCTGTGCCCATAACACCTATATGTACAGAGCTACTGTCTGTGCCCACAGTAGAATCTGTTGGATTGAGATATTTTACACTTTGTCCGGTGCAAATTTCACTATAATTTTATGTGCTAATATATATATCCTTGCTCATTGTTAGCAGATGACTATCTGATCAAAAAAAAAATGTTAGTAGATAAGTACAACAGTTTTAGTAGTATGTTATCATTCTGCTAAGTTAACTGTTTTCCTTTGTAGCTGTGTCCGCATGTTCTACACTATGGCAGAGTGACTTCTTCAACAAAATCCTTAAAGTTTGCTTTATCAAGACCTTGCAGAGGGGGAGATCAATGCTATCTCAGCTATGGGAACTTTTCTAGTTCTCATCTTATTACATTCTATGGTTTTTTGCCAAAAGGCAACAATTTTTATGATGTCATTCCCATGGGTATCTCTCTTTCACTTTTCTATTCTCATATGCATTTTGATATGTATTCGATTTCATTTTTGTTCTTATATATATATATCCAAATATATACACCCTCAAAATGTGATGTGCATTTATAACGCCTGAATCAATGTATTGGATCTAATGGTTGTAAATAGTATACCCATGACATGGGTATTTATTTGATTCTCACGGTAGTAGTACCCTATATATATATATATATATATATATATATATATATTATGAATTGCATTTGTCATAGTTTATGAACTTAGGCATCATTCTGAAAGTTGATAAATTGATCAACTATCTTTGACTCGTTATGTTTGTTTATCTTATAACAGTCTAGGTTACGAAGGTTTTTTTTACCTTCAACTTGGGAGGCCATGTCATTGAAACTTACTGATTTTTTGTTTTGTTTACCTATGTGTCTTTACTTTCTGACGATCATATAGTTTATGGAGAATGATCTATTGAGCCTGTCAGATACAACTATTCTCCTCTTCTTTTTTAGACTAATTTAGTGAATGTAGCAGAAATGAGGATGCTTAGGTGGATGTGTGGTAAAACTCGTAAAGATAGAATAAGAAATATAGAAATTCAAAGACAAGTAGGAGTAGCACAATTGATACAAAGATTAGGGAAGGGCGGTTGCGATGGTTTGGTCACCTGCAAAGACGGCCTACAAATGCCCCAACTAGAAAACTTGACTCAATAGAAACTGTAGAAATTCGACGAGGTAGGGGTAGACCAAAGTTAACATGGGATGCATTAATTAAGAGAGATTTGAATGGTTTGCAAAGCTCACCATCAATTGCACTTAATCGAGCACAATGGAAAAGTTTGATCCATGTAGTCGACCCCAGTTAATTTGGGACTGAGGCTATGTTGTTGTTGTTGTTGTTGTTGTTGTTTTTTAGACTAATTTGTAGTGTAAATCGTGCAAACATCTTAGGCTGCTAAAGTGTGCTTATAATGCTGCTTTCCTTCACTAGCTTACTCATCCTTTGATTTGCAACAGAAATTGATGTTCCGCAGGCTGATGATTCTGGCAATCATGATTGGACCACTCATATGGTGCGGGGAACATGGCTGTCAAGCAATCATGAGATTCTTAATTACGGGTTACCACCTACATTACTAAACTATCTTCGTTCTGCTCTAAAAGATGCTGAGCAACCTAAAGATAGTAATGTACATCCCTTGTAAATCCTTCTTGTTTGCAGATATGTGGCTTGCCCATTATTTGCTTGGATGTTATTTGTTGAATGGTGCTTCTTAGTGCATACCAAATACACAATTTGTGTTCATCTTAATTTACTTTTATATGCAGATAAATATTGACAATGAGAGAGAGGTGCTTGAAACGCTCTATTCGATTTTCAATCCTATGATGGAGGGCCATGGCGACCCAGATAATCCTCACTGGTAAGCAAACTAAGTAAAAAAAAAAAAAAGGAGGTTCACGTCCATTCTTGGAGGTCTGTGTTCATACTGAATTGTTGTGGAATCAGTTCCTAGATTAAGGCTGGTTACCGACTGGGGAAACTGTAAGTAAAGAGTATTGTTTCTGATGAGTGCAGGGAAAGTCCTAGTTGGGATGTGAAGCTGGCATTGGAATATAAAGATCTAGAGAGAAGGATTATATCCTCGGTACTTCAATCATGTTTAACTGGTTTGGAGATGTTGCAGCTCATTGAGTCGAAGCATCAGTAAGAATATTACAGATAAGCACAGCTAGAACTTATAAAAGAAAAGAAAAAAGAAAATGACATAGGTGAGCTGGAGAAGTGGTATTTCCAACTTCCAAGCAAATAATGCATAGCTGTTCGCTCATTTTTCATTTTTTTTTTTGTGATCATGGCAGTTGCACGTGTGAGTGTATTAGGTTGAAGTGTTGCTTGACCTGTGTATTGTTTGACCTTGCAGCGGCAGTTGATGGGAGCGGTTGAAGCATTGAATACATATCAAATAGTTTAGGCTTATCAGAATTCAGGTTAGATTATCTCACTCGCACCATCAATTGGCTTGAGTTTTATTTTAGATTGTATTACTTTCTCCCATCTCTTAATGAACTTGCCCACCTCATCCAGATGCACTACTTGTTTGATTAATTTACGAAACAACCGAGGAAAGTTGGGAAAGTTGGGAAATGCGGTTTAAGTTTAATTAGTAGAACATTACGTAAGAAAGCATCTGCCTCGCTTTTGAAGTTTGTGGTCAGAGATGGAGAGAGATGGAGAGAGAGAGAGAGAGAGGCCAAGTCTCTTGTATGAAGATAAGGGTATAGATGCCATATTTGACTTGACCCCTACCCTGATGTTATTCTAAGGAGTATTTAACTTTATAATTCGATGACTGCTATGAGACTGCTATGGAGACACGTAACATCATTATTGTTAAGTGCGGTTTTATTTATTTTTCTGTAAAGTGGTGAACAATTTGTTTGGTTTGTGGGGAAAGGTGTGGCATCCATTTTTTGAGGTCGCGTGTTGTATATTTTGGTGGTTGCGCTTGTTGATATGATATTGGCTTGGGTAGTGCTAGATGGATTCAAAAAGTCAGGACTCAAACAATCAAAAAGACATAAAGACCCTTAATTTAAATTCATTATTGGTGTTTGGGGGTAGAGGGTAATTATGTCTTTTACTTATGTAGATATCTTAAATTGTTAACAAAAAAATCTTTGGGTTCAGACTCAAAGAGTCCAAACAGATTTTTTGTATTGGCTTATCGAGTGTTTCCTATTCTAGTAGGACGTATCGGTATGTGTGGGGGAAAATCACGAGGAGCATCCAAGTTGAGGTTTTGTGGGTTGGTGTGTTTTGAGTGAAATGTTGGTTTTCATTTTCCTATTGATTGTCTGGAGGATGTTGGCGACTTAATGCAGGTGTTGTTGGATTCCACGTAAGAGTGGAAAAATGAATCAGCTGCATCATATTTCGTTCTTTTTTCAGTTGTGAAAGTAGTAACTAGTAAGAAACGATCGGATTGTAGGTGAAACGGGGAAGTTGCAAAGCCATTACATTTTTTAATCTTGAAACTTTGGTTGAGCGAAGGTAATGAAGAGCAATTGCGTTTCACAAAAGGGGTGAGTAGAAATCTGCAGACGGGATATTAATTGATCTTATATATTGGTGTTACGAAAAATGAACGTGTGCTCATTATTTGTATGCAATAAATCTAGGGACAATGTATGTATATATATGTATATATGGTTGATTATTGACGGTAGACAGGATGAGCGTTTGGGAGATGGGGATAGTTATGGAAGGATAAAGGCAACACAACATTTAACAGGATGATTGTTGCGCCGCGCGTGAGATCCGAGTGAATGTGGGCCAATTAGGAGACTAACAGCCGCAGGACCGTCGGAGCAATCACGTGCATTTCACCCCCGCAATCATCAAACATACATACATACCTGCCTACGAATCCAATTAACTGTTAACGACTTCATGCTATAAAATCATATGATAACATTCATGTAAAATGAATTTCATTAGAACGAAGGAAAAAAAAAAAAAAAAAAACCGTAAATAGTATTTAATTACAGCATTGACCAGAGTGTGATTACAAAATATAAATGATGAAATGATAAAAGAAGGAATGAGGCGATGAGAGAGGGAGAGAGAGAGAGAGAGAGTACGTACGCGGAAATAGGTGGGGCCCATACCCACCAAGGATGGTGGTTGGCGGCCCAAAACGCACCAACACCAACACCCCCCTCTCTCTCTCTCTCTCTCTCTCTCTCTGGCTTTGCCCATTAATCATCCAATTTGTTTGTGTGCTCTCGACTCTCTCATTTCGCTGCAAGGAAGGAAGGGAGGAAGGAAGGAAGGAGAAGCGAAAGAGAAACCATCAATTCATACTCCAATAATACGCTTTCTCCTTCCTAACCCAAATCCAACAACAACAACAACAACCCTCTCTTCCTTCCGCTTGACTCATATCTCTGTTTGAATTGTGGTGGTTGGATAGGGCAAAGATGATGGTGGCCAACAGCTTCGATCTATGGCAAAAGGACTCTTTCTTCTCTGCCGCCGAGGAGGTCCAGCACTCCGCCGACATGTATCTTAATATTCACTCCTCCATCTCCTCCATTCCAATTTCAATTTTTTTCTTTTTAATTTATAAAATTGGGGGTTTTCCCTTTCGCATGCTTACATCTTTCTTACCTTGTTTCAATCAATTATTTATGCCTATGGTATGTTAATTGTAATTGGGATAAGTTAGGGCTTATTAAAATCTGTAATGGCATCCTATCTCAGAATGGAATCGGTGTACCGAACGTGGATTCGAGAGAGAAGGGAGGAGGGAGTTGAAGGGGAGGATTTGGTCCAACTGCGCAGGGAGCTTCAGACCGTCTTAGCTACTGCTAAATGGCAGTTGGAGGAGTTTGAGAGAGCCGTCCGACTCAGCCATGGATGCCGCCCCCAGGACGCCACCGCTACTAGGCATTATCAATTTGTTGCAGCCATTGAGGACCAAATTAATCGCGTACAAGTTGCACTTGGGGAATCTGTTTCTCACCATGCCAACCACCCTCTTCCCTGCCTCCATTTGGATGATGAAGAACGACATGATCTCGCAGCCTTTTTATCTGCTACTGCCCCCTCCTCCCACCAATTACCCCCCAAGGATCCTTCCAATACTTCTTCTTCTTCTTCTTCTTCTTCTTCTTCTTCTTCTTCTCCTTCTTCCTCTTCCATGGGAACTAGTCGTATTGCCGCATCCCACCACTCTAATAAATTTAAGGATGTCGTCACTCTTCCCAAACACTCTAACTATGTCGTAGAATTACAACCAGAGGATACAAATTATCAAACCGAGAGGCTAAATGGTCAGAGGAGAACTTGGAGTACCCCAAATTTCGCTACTTGGAAGATTGTGATTGCTGATGAGGACAAAAACAACAACGCCCTTCACCCATCCCTAGACTCAACCCCTAAGGGAAAGGGCTTTAAAAGCGTTTTCTGGAAGCTAAAGGCTGGGGAGCATCTCCACTTCAAGGCTCTCACTGTCAACAAGGCCACTCAGGTCCCAGACTTATTTCTCTTCCTTCTTTTTGCTTCACTGTCTATAACACTCATGTCGAATTTTAGGAACAATAATGCATCTCTTAACCGTGCGTTCTATGATATTAACAATTGATTACACTTAATCGAGCACAATGGAATAGTTTGATCCATGTAGCCGACCCCAGTTAATTTGGGACTGAGGCTATGTTGTTGTTGTTGTTGTTGTTGTATTACAAAGACCAGATGTTACAAGATATAGTAATAGTTTACTGTTACAATAGTTCTAATGCATATACCTCATCTTGCAGCTACTTGGACAGCTTCCAAGACAATTGCAAAGCTTACAGCACATGCAATTTAGTCGTTCTCTCCGAATCGTGCTTTTCATCATGCTAACTATCTTCTTAATTGGTAAGCTGCTTGTCCTCTCCTTGAGCTTTAAAAAAACACGTATGGCCAAAGTTCTCAGATTTTACGTAATATTTTATAGCGCATCAAACTTTTCATTTGAATCCAAACTGTAAATTGCAAAAGTAGAGGTACTAAAAGATTTGATGTGTCTGCACATATGGTTTGCTAGTTGCTAAGACCATTTTATTTCTGTGGGTTTAACCCTTTCTAGGCTATGTTGTTGTTGAACCCTTTCTAGGTTAACAGACTTCCAGGAGTCAATCAATGGATAAATGCCTGTCCTCAAAAAAGTCACATTCTACTAACTTGTAAGAATCTGCTGTGGACCATGTTACAAGTTTGAGAGAATTTCGAATGATACCAAGAGATTTGAATATGAAAAGTTTTAAATCTTCTCTACAAATGTGACTTAGATCTGATAATCCATTACCCATTATATGTCTGAATTTTCCTTCCCTATCCTTAAGCTTTGATGGTTTCTTAATAGAGGACAAATTGGTTGGAACTGAGGCAATGTTTCACTAAAGAATGATTTCGCTTGGCACGTGGGCTATTTTAGGTGTAGTAGTAATTTAATTCATGCATATGATTGGGACTGAGGCAGTGTTGCTTTTTTTCTGATTGTTGAGTTTTTTAATTTACGAATTTATAAGAGATTCTTACTACAAATAATTGTTTTAGAAAGAGCACCTGATGAGCGAATGAAGAAAAGAAGAGAGGAAAATATGTCCAATTTAGAGAGCCTAAGGATTGTTTAATCCTAGTTTTTGCACTGATCTTAGTCTGATCTCAGATGAATTCAAGTTCATAGTTGCTGAAATCCTGGTGACCCTGGTCTAGTTTGTGGATTTGGAATGGTTTATGATGGCTGAAGCAAATGAGGTAGGAATTTGAAACAAGAAGTGACAAGTAGCTGACCATAGAATCCTGTTTTATCTTAACCTTCATGATCTTCATGATGCTTGCATGCATTTTCTCCGTATCATAGATCTTGTGTTTATTTTATGTGTGCATATGCGCATATATCTGTCTTATTTGATTGTGATTGAGCTTCTTCCATTTTTTTTTTCAGTGCCTTTCGTGCTCTACTCAAATTGAGAAGGGACATGCTTGGTGATGACAACCAGGTATTCCTTTTGAACTTCCTTTTTTTTTTTTTTGGATCTTTCTTGTTTCATGTTAGTTACTGCGGATTGGTAAAACCAGCAGCAACAAAAACAACAACATAGCCTCAGTCCCAAATTAATTGGGGTCGGCTACATGGATCAAACTTTTTCATTGTGTTCGATTAAGTGCAATTGATGGTGAGCTTTCCAAACCATTCAAATCCCTCCTAATTAATGCAACCCATATTAACTTTGGTCTACCCCTACCTCGTCAAACTTCTACAATTTCTATTGAGTCAAGTTTTCTAGTGGGGGCATTTGTAGGCCGTCTTTGCAAGTGATCAAACCACCACAACCGCCTTCCCTAATCTTTTTATCAATTGGTGCTACTCCTACTTATCTTTGAATTTATATATTTCTTATTCTATCTTTACGAGTTTTACCACGCATCAACCTAAGCATCATCATTTCTGTTATGTTCATTTTATGTAATTATTGTTGCTTTACCGCCCAACATTCACTACCATAGAGCATAGCTGGTCTAATTGCAGTCCTATAAAATTTTTCCTTTTAACTTAGTAGGAACATTTTGATCACAAATCACCCCTGTTTCACTCCGCCATTTCTTCCATTCAGCTTGAATTTTATGTGTGACATCATTCTCAATGGTAAAAGCAAACGAAATAAATTGATGTCATACTGTGGAGTCATGGCGTGTTAAACTGTCTAATTAATAAATGTATGTTAAGAAGATTTGTCAATTGAATGCCCCTATTGGAGAATATGCAAAAGAAATGTGTTTTCCTTGGAGTTTACACCAGAAATAATAGCCTGTATTTTTTGTTCATCAAAGTATGATCATTATTCCTGGAAAAAAAAAAAAAATATGGGCATTATCTGTATAGTATGTTTCCCAAGCTTTTCAGAAGTGGTAACATTCATGTGGGACCTCAACAATATGGCATAGCTGTATTAGTTGTTGCAGCCACTCAACTACCAAAGTAGTTGTGCTTCTTAATTATTAATCTGAATGAATGGTGGAGGTTCTCTAGATTTTAAGCTAGTATCTATTTGCCCTTAACAAATTAGAAATAAAGTAGACCTTATATTTTGCTTCAACGTGGTATGCTACACTGTGTGATGAGACATAATTTGCTCTCAACAGGTACCTAAACACGAGGACAGACGGATATTGCTGCACACTCCGCATAAAGATCTCTGGAATATGAAGTGAAAGGGTTGGATTGCGCGGATTGTTAATGTGGGCATTGAACTGGAGATCTGAATTCTCATAAACTCTAGACAGTGGAACGGCACCTATTAATCGGACTCTTGCATGTTTGGATGGTACAGTTACATACAAAGGAATGCAGCTTTGAAGTGTCTCCGTGTCTTTAGCTTCTTCCTTCATACCCATGGGAATTCTTTCTTCTGTTTTTATTTTTATTGTTGTGCTCAATTGTATTTGTAAAGAATTGGTAATTTGAAAAGCTCATCAGTTCAATTACGGAGAGGAGTTGTTCTATTATTGTATTACTGGTAGCTTTTGTTTCTTTCATCAGTTGAATTTATTTTTTCATGGGATTGAACAGCATGATGCAATTGATGAAGAAGCGCGACAATTCGGTACTCAAACGTGTTTGTTTGTGGTTAGAGCTTACGCTCTAGAAATGATGGATGATTCGATTGTAGCACATGTAATCAGGCAACCGGCCAACCATAGTCTTGATGCATTGGTAGCATCAAGTATTAGTGAGGTGGGCATGCGAGCTTTCAGTTCAGATGTTTGACAGATGACGCCAACCAGGTTGACACTTAAAAAAAAAAAAATTATTATTATTATCATTATTGTCGTGGTATTTGGAGTTTTGTTATAATTAATTCTTACTCCTGAAAGGAAGGATTACAAGGACAGAAACCTGTAGGCTCTTGTACCGTTTATCTTTGGCCCAGGCTTCGGACCCTACATTTTACTTATTTTACCTCATTTTTGAAATTTTTTTTCAACCTACAGTGAAATGACTTAACTACCTTTCTATATAAAAAAGTTTTTATTCACTCATATCCCAGCCACTACACTCACGCATACCTCAGTTACCCTCTCAAATAGCATTCTCAACACCAACTCAAATCCGACGAAATCCAATCAAAATTACATCGATTCAACACCGTGGGTACATTTCTTATCTTTTTTCGTGTCGATTTTGAAGTTTTTTTTTTGGGTTTTTTACTTTTTATAGTCGGTATTATTTGTGATTTTGTTGTTGGTTTTAGAGCTTCGATTCGGGGGTTAAATCTTGCATTTTGGGTACAAAACCTCGATCGAATCGAAAATATCAAGCGATTCCGAGCAAAACCCACTATTTTTTTTTATCATTATCATGTATTTTTTAGGAGTTTTGAGATTTTTTTGTTCGTTCTTGTTACCCGCAGGTATCAGGCACACAGGGGCCGATAGCTCTGAAGAGTTGTCTCGTCACCAATTAAAATCGAGTTCACTTCGCATTATCGGTCGGAGTTGGCCGACAACTCGATGGTTACCTCGTTAGAGGTATCAGTTGGAGTCAACTGTTACCTTTTTAGGGGTATCGGTCGGAGTCGACTGTTACCTCTTTAGAGGTATCGATCTGAGTCGATCGAACCTCGTAGGTGACAATTCTTCACGTCTTGGACACGAAGTGACTGCATCCGATCTTATTCAACGAAAAAATACTCCTACGACACTACAAGTGCTCTATAATGACTAAAACTAAGAAATGGAGATTGAGGGGTGTTGAGACGAATGTAGGAGATGGGGTAAATATTCATTAAGTGTGAGGGGTGATTTTGAAATAATTTACAAAAAGTGGGGTAAAAGCGGTAAAAAAAAATAAAAAAGCGGGGTACAGTGAAGTAATGGGGTAAATGGAGCAAAACATGGGGTCCGAATAGTCGTGGCCTTTCTTTTTTTGGGTAGTCTTAAAGTTTTTAACATTCTTAAATTTCGAAACTGAAACATCAAGTTAAGTGTTGTAAATAACATTTCTCTTTTTATTATAAATAATATGGATTGACAACTCTACATATTCCACCTTTTATTATTCCAACTATTCACATGATGTAATACCTACTTTAATTCATGTAATTACCTAGCCTTAATGTTATTTGTTTATGTAATTATATGTGCCCTTTGGTCTTACCAAGGGACATCCATGTAATGAGGTAGACTACGTTGGAATGAAAAGTTCTCATACTTTCTCCCTTCTCTTCTTTTGTTCTATTTTCTAGATATTTGTTTACTTCCTTGCTTTAGTTCTAATTAGTTTTACAACACGTTATCAGCACGATGTTGCTCTACTAAAGGGAAGCCTTAAAGATCAGAAAAGCTTCTAAGGTGACAAAGCTAGTGGAAGGTATATTTTTTGTTAGTTTAATTTTTTTATTTTTGCAAAGAGGCTAGATCCATTAATTTAAAACTACTTAGTTTTTCAAACTGCATTTTGAAAGACACACCTTTTCGTGCATGTTAATCTCTATATTGGTTTATGTCTCCATCCGTAGTGCCCTTGAAAATATATAGCTGTGCTTGATCCAATTTTTACAAATATATATGCTATCATGGAGACTATTTGGAGTACGCATGTATAACCCGTAAATTTTTTTTACAAACATAAATTTATCATAATTTGTGCTCTCAATAACAAATGTGTTAATACCCACGTTTATTAATTGCTATTATAAAATATGTATTATATAAGGAGAAACAATATAATATATATATATTAATTTATCAACAGTCCTTATATTGTATATAAATGAATCTTTTAATAAAGAAAATTTGCACATTGAATAGCAAATTTGGTGCTTAATTGGTACAGCATACCAGCATGGACAACATGACTTTGGCTAGTTTATGCTTGTAAATCAATTTTAGATTTTTGCATTATTTATTAAAAGTTAAAATAATATATAATGAGGTCATGTCTGTTAGCCAATAATGATTAGTAATTGCATTATCATACATTGGCATCCATCTCTAATTATTAGCAATTTTAACATTGTTCTCAATTTGGTCGGTTATATATAGTTCACAATTTTGAATACCTATTAAAAAATTACTTCGTCTTAGTTAATAATTTGGTATTATATCATGTTATCAATTTAACTAATGCGTAGTTTGTTATTATAATCAGTTACATGCATAAAAAAATTTAAATAAAAAATATATAAATGCATTAACAATTTATAGGCTGGAAACTAGAAGATGAAGGGTTATTGCCTATAAATTGTCGTTACACAAGTTCATCTAGTGTAACAACGTCAAGTATTGTTAAGTATTTATAAATAATCAAGTATATATACATTTTTTTAATTCATCAAATATATATTATTTATGCACGACGCGTTACATGTATACGTCGCGCCGGTTGCAATGGTTGCAAAAGTATGCTTTGATGGTGCGCCTTTGTATGATCTTCTATACCAAAATCAAAAATCGATATGTTACATATAGTTTTTCTCTTAAAATTATTAACAATTAGTTATTTTTATTCTTTATTTTTATAATACAAAAAATACACATTGAAAGGGAGGCGGGTTATCCCGTTCGAGGAGGCGTGGTTGTTAAGTAGACTTTGTCTCGCCACCCAACCAGAGGTTGTCCCACCAACTCATGAAAATAGTAGGTTTTGTGTATAAAATAATCAAGTTATGAGCATGGATTTAATATATATATATATATATATATATATATTTATATATAAATGAGAAAACTATTTACTATATTTTCAAAAATATTATATTTGATTGAATATATATATATATATATATATGTTGTCATAATATTTTTGACAAGTATAGATGTGCTAAAATTATGAAGAAAGCATCAATGCAAGGTTGTGCGCATAGCACTAATTTTTATTCGTCAATATCTTTATAGAGATTTGAAAAGTGCATATTTCACTTTATAACATCCTTTACCTTATGGAGCTTTGAATATAAACATCAAATATTGATGATGCTCCAAAAAGTTCTAAATGAGTGGCTGGGCCTCGAGCTACAAAATTAAATCAGTCAATATGAATTACAATTCTGCAATTTTAATTACCTCTTCGTTGAGGCCATATAGAAATGTGACTGATGAGACAATAATAAAAATCCACGTGGTACGCCTCGATACATATTATTTAGTACAACAAAATATCGAACACGTTTATCAATTCAATATAAATATATATGAATATATATGAATTTTATTGCCTCATGGTATCTGTAACGACCCGTATTTTTAATTCATTGATTAATCACATGGTAAATGATAAAGGAAGTGTCACGGCCCAAATCTCTAACCCCGTTTTAATTCCTTAATCATGATCACCTACCCTTGACGTGGGACCTACACCGTGATAGGTGCACCGACCGAGGCACGTGGCTGAGGTATATCGTATTTTTGTATTAATGTATGTCTAGTGTTATGTATTGTGTAGACTTATTAAGTCAGTTTGTACAGTTGTAGGTGTCGAGACTAGAGCGGGGACGCGACTCGAGTAGCGTGTGAGATGGGGAACTGGGTAGTTAATATTTTGGTAAGTCTTATTTAATACTAATATGAAATAAGGAATTACTTATAAGTCTATGGTTATGTAACTTATGTTTGTTAATGAAAATCAAATTGAAGGCCTATAGTTGAGCAAATTAAATGAAAAACATATGATTGGTCTAAAGATACACATTGGCACATCTAGGAATTAGGTGTGTAATGAAATGGTGTCACTTGAGGTTGAGTTAGTGGGAGTAAGTGGGATATATGGCAAGAGGTGGACCATTAGATATTCCTCGGGATACATAAATCCATGGAGATCAAGGGCTAGGTAGGAACATCGCCTTAATATATTACATTAGTGATCAAACAACATGCAAACCAAATCACTCATTCATTTTTGCTGGAGAAGAAGAAGGAATTGCTGGAGATGAGTGAATCATCAAGGTGTTGAAGGACTCCATTGGAGTTGGTGAGAAATTCTCAAGCTAGGGTGCTACATCAACTAGTTACACATCTTTTTAGTTGAAATTAGAACAAGTTCTGATTTTAGGCTAATTTTAGATGGTAGATGATTGAGTATTTGCAATTGATTTATATATTTGGATTCATCATTTCAAGTTGATAATGCAGCTATATTGAAGTTATTAATTTGGTTTTGAAATCATAAAGATATGAGTTTTTGAAGTTGCAACATCAAAACTAGAATTATGCATGTTGTATTAGGAATCAACTTGGGTAATTTAGTCATAATCTGCCCATTTTATATCCAAATTGATCCAAACCAGTGACATTTGAAAACTTATTTAAAGGGGAATAACTTTGCTTAACTGAAGGTATTTTGACTCAAATGTTTTTTCCTTAGCTTTGGTTTTGTCACACCGGGTTCTCCTATCGAGGTTTTTAATGAGACAATCAATAATATTATACTGCAAATCAAGATTGACGAGAACATTGTACTATTTTTCCTATACTAAATTTTTTCCTACAGGATTTTTCTAGTACAAGTTTTAACAAGGCATATTCTCTCAGCAAGTGTCATCCAAGGGGGGAGTGTTGTAAATTGGATGACCCTTTAACCAAGCTTATGAATGATCATATTGTCAAGCATGACTCTCACATTGAATTGTAACATTAAGCATAACTTCTACATTGAATGTAACTTGTACACTTTACATAACTTGTATTCAACTCTAATGTATAATCACTTATCCATGTATTGTCATGTAACTTGTAATCATCTCCAATGTACATCAACTCTTTCATGTATTGTCTATGTTGCTTGTGATGTGTTCTATGACTTGTGGTGTATGTATAACTTGTACAAATTGTATTAGTACAATTATCATCATCACCAAATGACCTATATAAAATGTGTCAACTCCATTGTAATTCACACACTAAGTTGAATAAAAACTTCTCATTCCAACTATCTCATTTCTTCTCTTCTCATTTGTAGTAGTAGAAGCTCTTAGTCTTTTATTTTTCTTCTCTAGTTCTTAGCAAGCTCCAACTCAATTTACAACCATATATATATATATATAAGATTTATCTCGTTTGTTAAAAAACGCAAGTTTAGTTTTCTCATACCAACTAATTGTTCACTTAGGCAAATAATGTGGGCAATATGTTGGACGCAACACTATCAAAAAAAAGATTCCTTTAATTATTTTTCTTACAGGTGGCATATGACATGAAATGCCTCCACTATTGGACACAACACCATAAAAAAAAAGCTTACTTTAATTTTTTTTTCCTTTTTTTCTTCATGCGGCATATGACACGAAATACCTCCACTAATTCATGTTTGATAATGAGACAAGAGGCGAAAGAGTTTAATCCCCATATTTTTACAAGTCGAATAGGTTGTTTCAAAGATAAAGATAAGATTGAGGTTGTGTAAGTTAACTGGTTAAGCGCATGATTTTATATTTGATTTTTTGTTGCATCAAGTTTGTTTTGGCAATCGAAGTACGCTAATATCGATTGCACTAAAGGATCATGGAAATAATCAGACTTGCCTAAATAACGATTGTTATAAAAAAAAAATAATAAAAAAATAAAAAAAATAAATATCCCCCCCATGTTTTGCATGGGGATGGTTGAACGAGTCTCATCATGTGATGGCACGGAGCTGGGTCCGGAGTCTGATAAT
Organism: Stephania yunnanensis; assembly: GCA_039657365.1. Lineage (NCBI taxonomy): Eukaryota > Viridiplantae > Streptophyta > Magnoliopsida > Ranunculales > Menispermaceae > Stephania > Stephania yunnanensis. The sequence continues at coordinate 222,740 of JBBNAF010000014.1, forward strand.
GTATGGCTCCTTGGCGCACGTAGTGGCGGTAGAAACAGATCTTCTCTCTCTCTCTGGGTTCAAATGCAGCGTCGTCGAAGAAACAAAGAAAACAAAAACAGTCGAATTTGGCGAATTAATATGATAATCTGATTCGGTTTCGTCACCCAGCGACATCGATTCCACTCCAACCAAAACTTCTCCAGCTACTCAGGTCAGGTCAGTTTCTTCGAGTTGCGTGGGATCTTAAATTTGATTAGGCATTCTCTGCATGTTATTTGCGAACAAACCCTAGAAAGAGTGGATGTATAATGGTCGAGTTGAGTTTTGAAATTCGCTCTCTTTTACATTTCCTTGTTGGATCTGAAGATGCCCTAGACGAGTAGAAAAACAATCAAACGCCATCTTGCAATCCCAAGATCAATCGATCCATCCAGGAATTGGAATTGGAATTGGAATTGGAATTGTAATTGGAATTGTGATTGGAATTGTAATTGGAATTGGAATTGGTTGAGTAGAGTAGGTCAATGGCCTGCTTGGCGCTCTCTCTCCAACCCGCCAACGGATCTGATATTCTCCTTCAGACCCGCGAGTGGTTCCCCCCAGCTAGGGCCCTCGTCGCCCTCTCTGCTTTCCGCCAAACTCGCCTTGCTTTCGCTTCCGGCAAGCACAACGCCGCTGAGGACGGTGATTCCTCTCTCGGAGACGATCCTCTCGCCGCCTCCAGTGGCCAGCTCATTGTTGGTGTCGAGAGCAAGTATCGCCTCGTTTACCGCCTTGTCAATGGGATCTATGTTCTAGGCATCACCACTGTTGATCAGGATGATTCTATCAACAACGTCTTCGAATGCATTAGCATTGTTAACCAGGCTGTCAGTGTTGTTGTTGCTGCTTGCCGCGGCGTTGATGTCACCCCCGAGAAGCTCCACCGCAAGTACGCCGAGATTTACATGGCTTTAGATATAGTCTTGAAAGGCGTCAGCAGCATCAGGCTTGCGGCAATACTGGCCTCAATGCACGGTGAAAGCTTAGCTAAGATGGTGCATTCCGCAATTGATACTGAAAATAAGATCAGAGGTGGCGATAATTGGACCAATGTGGAGTATATCTCGGTGGAGCACCAGATAAATGTGGATGTGTTTTCTAAAGCCACCTTTGAGTTGCCTCCTGAGACTCTAGCGGCTGGGGACGAGGTTGCTACTACACTTGATCCTATGCAGGCCTCTTCTGCTGAGAAGGATGATCAGCTGCACACCAACACAGAGGAATCGCCTGCCGAAAAGGATCCCTTTGCTGCTAGCGATGCTGTTAATAAGCCTCAGGAGCTCGTTGGTGGATTTAAGAAGGATAAGGATTCCCTGCCAGCTGATGTTAGCTCTGCTCTTGCTGGCCTTGAGATCACTACTCTTCCTCCCGCTGCAGCCACGCAGCCAACCACCATTGGCGTTGAAGGATTTGAAGGGGAATATGGTGGCATTGAGTTTAGTAATGAGGAAGCAACCCTGCGCGAAGCTTTTGAAGGGTTCAATGATGCTTTCGGTGGAGGTTTGGACGCATCAGAGTTTCTTGAACCCTCTAAGGCTCCAAAGTTACAGCAGGGCCTTGGTGGGCTAGAAGCTCTGCAATCTGGGCAAAGTGATCCTCCTGCATCTGCTGCCAGTCCAGGTGACAAACTTGAGAACATTCTGGTCAAGAAAACAGAAATGAAGGGCCCCGAGATGTATATTTCTGAGGAGATCAATGCTGAATTCAGGGAGTCACTGCTTGCGAGGGTGGGCTTAATGGGTGTTGTTTATTTAAAAACCTTGCCTCCAAAAACTGCAGGCGACAAAGAAACTGAATTTTCGTTCCGGGTCGATGGCACGGCTGGAGTTAAAAGGTTTATTATGCAAAGCACTCGTGTCAGCACCCTTGGCAATGGACTATTTCATGTTAGGACTGCACCATCTGAGGATCCCTTACCAATTTTGAAATATAGCTTGCTACCCCGCTTAACCCCCCTTCCCTTGAGGGTTCGTCTCATCAAACGTCACAGTGGGACTTTACTCTCTGTAATGATACAGTATGCTTCCAATCCAGAGTTACCGGCACCTCTAAATGATGTAACATTTGTTCTCAAGTTGCCTGTTGACCCGACATTGTTGAAGGTTTCACCAAAAGCTACGTTGAACAGATCAGAGAAGGAGCTTAGATGGCATGTCCCAGAAATTCCTTTTAAGGGTCCTCCGGGTAAGTTGAGAGCCCGAATGCCTGTTGATTCTGATGAGCAGGATTCAGGTGAAGAAATCGAAGTTGTGGGGCTGGTGCAATTCACTGTTCAAGGGACTAGATCCCTATCTGGGCTTTCGCTAAGGCCAGCTACTGAAGGTAAGACTGATTTTTATGAGGTTAATCATAGGATTTCTAGTGGAACATACTTGTGCAATTGAATTGTATCTTCTTCAGGCATTAATGTACTTGCTTGTCTTTATTAGTTTGTATTGAGGGTTGGTTGAGGTGTTTGTTCCATGTTGTAGTGGAGGTTAAATCTTCAGAATGATCCCCCCTTCTTTAAAAGCGTGTGCTTCTTTTGTGTGGCTTTGGAGAAGGTGGCTACTTTTTGTTCTTTATGAAAATTGAATTGTTTGTCAATGGATGATAATAGTATTTTTTTTTCCATGTTTCTTTCTCTAACCTATAAACGAGTTAGCGACCCTAGAATAAAGTGGTGGAATCTAAAACATAGTAAACAAGTTGAGTTTAGAGAAAAACTACTAAAGGAAAATGTTTGGAATCTTGACTTAGATGCTAATACAATGTGGCTAGAAATGACTAGTTGCATAAGGAGGGTGGGATCAAACATATTAAGTATATCTAAGGGCTTGGGACCTCCAAAGAAGGAAACATGGTGGTGGAACGAGGATGTTCAACGAGCAATTAAGACTAAAAGAGAGATGTATAGGAAAATACCTAAGTGTCAAGATGAAGATGCGTACAATCAATACAGAGAAGCTAGAAAACAAGCTAAAAAAGTAGTTAGTCAAGCTAAAACAAATTTCATGGAATATCTATATACAAGGTTAGGTAATAGAGATGGCGAAAAATATATATATATAGGCTAGCCAAATTAAGAGATAAAAAGAAACAAGACCTAAGTCATGTAAGATGTATTAAGGACGAAGATCAAAATGTTTTAACGCGCGAGGAGGATATTAAGGAGAGATGGAGAAGTTACTTCGATAGTTTATTTAATGATGGCCAAGTTGATACTATAATAGATGAAAACCCACACCAAGAAAGAAACGTAAACTATACACGCAATATTAGAATTGTAGAAGTTAAAGAGGCATTGAAAAGAATGAAAATAGGGAAAGCATGTAGCCCATATGAAATACCTATAGAGGTTTGGAAATGCTTAGGAGAAATCGGATTGACTTGGTTAGCAAAACTTTTCAATAAAATTTTAAAATCAAAACGGATGTCAATGGATTGGAGAAGAAGCACGCTTGTGCCAATCTTCAAAAACAAATGAGACATTCAAAGTTGCTCAAACTACCGGGGAATTAAACTTATGTGTCACACTATGAAACTGTGGGAGAGAATAATTGACAATAGGCTAAGGAGAGAAACAACAATATCAGAGAACCAATTTGGTTTCATGCCTGGGAGGTCAACTATAGAGGCGATTTTCCTTGTAAGACGATTGTTAGAAAAAAATATAGAGAAAAGAAAAAAGATCTTCATATGGTATTCGTAGATTTAGAAAAAACATATGATATGGTCCCTAGAGATGTTCTTTGGTGGGTTCTAGAAAGAAAAGAGTGCATGCTAGATACATAGACACTATTAAGGATATGTATGATGGAGTAGTAACGAGTATAAAGACATTTGGAGGAGCTACAAAAGAATTTCCCATTACGATAGGACTACATCAAGGATCGGCTTTAAGCTCATATCTATTTACTTTAGTTATGGATGAACTAACTAGACATATTCAAGAGGATATACCATGGTGTATGCTATTTGCAGATGATATTGTCTTAGTGGATGAAACTAAAGATGGAGTGAATAGGAAATTAGAACTCTGGAGGAATACATTAGAATCTAAAGGCTTTGAGTTGAGTAGGACGAAAACTGAATACATGCACTGTGAGTTTGGAAACACTAGACAGTGAGATGACAGAGTGGTAAAATTAGGGGAAGTAGAAGTTCCTAAGGTAAACCACTTTACATACCTAGGATCAATCATACAAAATGATGGTAACATTGAAAATGATGTCACACATACAATTCAAGTTGGATGGAAGAAATGACGGAGTGCAACATGGGTGATTTGTGATTGACATGTTCCTACTAAGTTAAAAGGAAAATTTTATAGGACCGCAATTAGGCCAGCTATGCTCTATGGAAGTGAATGTTGGGCGGTAAAGCAACAACAATTACATAAAGTGAACGTAGCAGAAATGAGGATGCTTAGGTGAATGTGTGGTAAAACTTGTAAAGATAGAATAAGAAATATAGAAATTCAAAGACAAGTAGGAGTAGCACCAATTGATATAAAGATTAGGGAAGGGCGGTTGCGATGGTTTGGTTACCTGCAAAGACGGCCTACAAATGCCCCAACTAGAAAATTTGACTCAATAGAAACTGTAGAAATTCGACGAGGTAGGGGCAGACCAAAGTTAACATGGGATGCATTAATTAAAAGGGATTTGAATGGTTTGCAAAGCTCACCATCAATTGCACTTAATCGAGCACAATGGAAAAGTTTGATCCATGCAGCCGAGCCCAGTTAATTTGGGACTGAGGCTATGTTGTTGTTGTTGTTGTTGTTGTTTTTCTTTCTCAAACCTGTGGAATGATTTTGGATTATTCGATGAGAACGCTATTCTTCTTTGTCTTGACCACTTTTGGTTGCTTTGGAAACGGAGTTATGCTTTTATGGGATTATTTGATATCCCTTCGCATAATTTTGGTCGTACCATCTGGAAAACAATTGATAAGGTGTTTAGTCATCTCTCGTTGAGGTCCTTTCTTCTTGTCATTCTTCTCCTCTCAAATTAGTTATGCAGCTTATGCTTCATCATAAGTGGAGGGGAGGTCAACGAAAGGAGCTATATCCGGAAGTCTCTTATCAAATAAGATCATCAAGATACATTCTTCTCCCATTGTGCTTTTATTGGTATGTTTTCTAAGTTTCTAACTAGAAAAGCTTGTATCTTCATGTTCTTTATAATTTTTCCTTAAAGTGACTGACATAACAAATACGAATCTGTTCTCAAGGTATGAGTGATGAATTAACTATTTCTTCTACTTTTACACAAAGTGCATTTATATTAGTACCATCTCTCAAGCAGCCTTTCATATATGTTGCATCTGTATTTCTTGGACAATTCTGAGAGTTGTGTTCATTACTAACAAATGCCATAAAAAGTCCAGTAGAATCCAAAAGATTCATACCCATCGAAAATGTGGAGAATTATAGTTGGCCTCTACAATTTCTGATTAACACGTTTTGTTTGCTTCTGATTAGAAGATGTGCACATATACGTAGTTTTAGGTTATTCTTCATTTCAGAGGGAAACTGCGAAGTGGGTATGCCCGATTATATTACTTGTACATTAATGAGTTGGTGATCTCGGACTTGCTTATTTTATTGATTGCAGTAGTTTTTTACAGCTTTACTAATAGAGCTTGATTTTACGGATCTACGGTCAACCATTTATCTTGTTTAACCACTCTTAGAAGATTGAGACAAATTTTATAGTTTTTCTCGAATTTTTTGAGCGCGATTGTATGTAGTATGCATGTTGTTACCTGTTTGTCTATTCAATCCACTGTGCAGATCGAAGTTCCAACTTGATATGAGATTTACTGAATACAAGTTAATCACTGAGTTGATTCACTGATTTTAGAGATGATTGAGTTACATGGCCACATTGGCTCTACTTAGTGTCAGAACAAATCAACTTATTAGTAGTTCTTTCCTCTTATCCTGTCAAATGTAGTTTTTACCTTGAGCTGGTGTGGCATTTCTCCTCCTTCCTGACCTGAAATGGCCTGATCCTTGTATGGTAGTACAAATCTACTTATTAGTTTTTGTGTAGTATCTGGCCACATGAATTAATATATATATGGTAGTCAGCAGCTGCATTTGAAGAAATATGAGGTACACACCCTGTGCTTTCTATTAAGGTTTTTGGTTGGTGCTTCAGTTCATCTCCACAAAAAGAGCTTGTATAGCTTAATGTTTTTGTGGCAGAATATCTCTGGCCATACCATATATCAGCTAATATTCCCTTCCCAATATATTGTGGATCATCGGAGGTGTTCTTTTTTTTTTTTTTTTTTTTTTTTTTTTTTTTTTTTTTTTTTTTTATCTTATTGTTTAGCCATTCACTGTAGTACTTAAAAGAGTGGTTGATTCCCAGACTCCCAGTCCTGGTCCTGGGTGTTGTATGCAAGTCCTAAGCTTTCTGTCTCAGGCCACCTGTTGTCGCGAATGGAATGAAAGAAGAGGATCTTGGAAGGAAGGAAGGAAGGATGGATGATAAATGGAGGTGCGTGGTTGAGTCAGATGAGAGGCGTAGTGGTTGTGCTTGACTCAGAAGTCGCGGGGTGTGATAGGACGCAGTATTGCTCACGCGCACTTTTTTAACTAGGAGGCTTTGCCGTGCTCCTCTCAGTTTTTCATTCGTATATCAATCTGTCTCTTTTTCCATCCCGACTACAAATGCGACTATAGTCTATAGTAGTAGGAAATGAGCTAGTTGCACTTACTTACAGCGAACGCTTTTTCAATGATTTCCCAGGGAAAGTGAAACAACTGGTCGGTTCTGCTGCCTGCCTGCCTGCATTGTCGACAAGTAGAAGCCCACCTATTCCACAATCTCCAATATTAATTCATGGCTTCTCTCTCATTGGCTCAGCCAAGTAAACTCTTTTTGGCTTCGGTATCTCAAATCATAGCTTTGACTATCTAACTCTTCCTACATACTTAGGCTTCCTCCTCATCCTCTTATATTAGCAACTTCAAATGCTTCTGTGATCAACGCCTGTCATAGTTTTTCAGTACCGTTGAACAAGGAGAATAGGTCAATGGTTTTTTTTCTTTTCTTTTTTCTTTTTTGCCATAGTTTGGATCGAGACTGTTGGTCTTCCAACAGACACAAACTGAACCACCATCCACACCAAACTGATTTGTCCTTCATGTTTATCTTTGTTTGTCAGACGATGCTGATACGATCCTTGATGAGAGCTTCTGCATCTCTGGATGCACCACACTTCTCCTCATGTATACTATACGGTTGGACTGTCATGTTGTCAATCGCATCACCACTCTTTTATTATTCTTTTCTCACTCCGAATTAGAGGCTAAATAGAAAAAAAAAAACAAAAATTGAAATAATAACAACATGTCACATTATAAAACACATTAACTCATAAAAATTATTTATCGGTGCTTCGAGAGGTAGATATAAACAGATCTTCTTGATACATAACACGCGAGTCGATATCACATTAAAAACTTTCGTGAGCTAAAATTTGTTATGGTGTGACGTTATTATTGTCGAATATTCTAGTATTTCATTAGGAGATAGTGGAAAAGATGAAAAAGATAGCTAGCTAGCTTGAAGTTCCCATCGGAAAGTTTTTCATCTTCCATCATGGATTGATCAGTAGAATGGAGTGACACATAACAAAATTCTTCTACTCATCATCTCCTTTACGAGTTATCACTGGTATAACTGCTTAAGGTTGTGCCTACAAATGCGAATTGACCACGTACACTTCCTAAAAATGCAATGCCACCCACGGCATTGAATTTCAAAACTGTATGCCATCCATCCCATTAATCCGTTGGTTATGCTTTTAAGCACTATGAGCTAGTGGCTCTCTAATCTATTTCTACTTATTTATTAAAAGCACGAATAGATAAATTTTAATATGAAATGTCACATTTACCCCTTATCGCCCAATAACCTTACTTTTCTCTTTCATGATGAAATCAATCTCTCTATAATCACTCACACACACATTGCTCTCTCATGTCCTCGTTCCTCTCTATCTTTCTTCTTGATCTATGCGGTTGTGCAGGAATGTCCTTGTTCCTCTCTATCTTTCTTCTTGGTCTATGCGGTTGTGCAGGAGTGAGGGTAGGAGTGAGGGTAGGTATCTAATTTGTTAAAATCTGATTATGTATTATCAATTGATGAACCTCCCAATATGTAGATATACCTTGAAGAGTGTCATTGGTTTAATTTCAGATTTATAGCATTAAACTGGAAAGAAAAAGAGAAGCAATAATTCTCCATGATAAAGAAAAAAAAAATACTTTGCATGTGGTTCACTCGTATTTAACGCATCATTGGAGGAATCAATCTCTTTGGATCTAGGTTGCTTGTAGCCATCCAAGACTCAATAGTTTCATACGCGTCAAATATTATGAGAAAACGTCTTGATTTGAGTCTGGACTTTTTGGGTCCAAACAACTTTTTTGTTAACTTTATTTATCAATATTGATATAATTTTACTATGAGTTTATCGTGTTCAATCAACATTGCTTTCAGTCATTAAATGTCTCAGTTGTTAATTATTGGTAATTGGTAATGACTTTGGGACTTGTCTTATATTGTTTTGATTATTCATATGAAGATTTATGTTTTGAAGAATTGATGTATATTTTTTACGATGAAATTGATGTATATTATGAAATTGGAATCATACTTCTATAAATAAAAAATATATGTTTTTGTAATTAAATTCACTCCCGAACGTAGCGAAGCACATAACAAAACTAGTGTATATATATATATAGGAAATTCTACTATGGTGGTTTTTTTAAATAACCATCTATGATAATTTTTATTCTCGATGGTCAATTTGATAGCTATGTTAACCGTACTTCAATGCGTGCACAAGTACCGATACGTTATATTATTCATTAGATTGATGAAATTTAACGGTCAAAAATAAAAATCACCATGGTAAAATTACATTATATATATAGATGGAAATGTACATGGGTTTTGAACAAAAGCTAGGAATATACGGTGGTCGCGGAGAATCAACACAAGATCGAAGAGTGGAAGACCTAGAAACTATTTGATGCAAGAACCATATCATGCATCATTCGAGCTTGATCGAGAGCTCACTAGCATTATATGGCTCGAGACTCATCAAAGGGCTTTGTCGATTGTCGTGCATCGCTCATGTTATGTTTATTATTTCAGATATGTAATTTTCAGTTTCCTGTAAACGTGTGTGTGCTTGTGATCCCAAGGACGATACCGCACTGCCTCAAAGGATGTCCCTCATGTTGTATCCGTTGGAGCAACCACATGCACCACACTTCTATTGTCTTTTGTGTCAATCATTTGGCTATTAATATGTGAGTCCCCCAATGTTACAATGTAGGAAGGCAGCATATGCATCAATTGAAATTAGAACCTCGCCCGTAAGGCTTGAGTTTATTGTCTCAATCCTTCTTTGTTGTTCTTTCCCCTCACAACTGCATCACTATTTGTGTCCAACGAAAGAGTTGTAGGTGGAAGTAAAATGTAAAGAATTAATGTAGTGATGAATCCCCTGCTTGTGCTGAAGATGAAACTACTTTCTGCAACAAGGGTGCGCATGGTTAGATCACGCATAGGGTATGCCTAGCTCGGCGAGTTCCAGTTTGACGTGCGAGCGAGTGTGATGTGATCACTGCGTTAATTAATTGTTTCATAGGTTTACATGTGGTGCATGCTATGTTAATTGGCGAGTCATTTCTACTGTTTTGTTTTTGTCCAGGCTTGCTCGCTCACACTTTCCTTTAATCAATCACGGCATAGTGAAACGAGATATGATTCTCTAGTCACTGCCAATGGCCGGGTGTGGATCGATGTTGAATCCAATAGGAATCCCAAAAAGGGTCTTTTTAGTTGTTTGCTTTTTGATTAATGCCAAGTGATCCTATTTGAGTTTTTTTTTTTTGTTTAATCAGTGGAAGTACTGGGTAACAAGTAACATACTTTAATAATTGCGTTACTTCAAAAGTAAAGGAAATTAAGGCTTCCGAACCAGTCTTAATTAATTTCTGTTATCACAAAAAGGAAAACGAAAACTAGTATTCATATCAAGTTTTTAGGCCAAACATTGGAGTTTCTACATACTGTTCTACATATGCATTACGACGTCCTTTCCCTTAATAAGCGCTGTAGATACATAATTTTTTAGGAATTAATCACTTTCTTCCCTTTTTTTCTTGTTTCTTTTGATACGTCTTAAGACTTTACTTGCACGTGCGTAAGGGCGGACATATGATCATACACATGACACAAGGATGGCTTAAGTGATCCAATCATCAATTCAAAACAACAATTAAGTGAGGTGTACAACAATGATCGATAAAAAAAAGTTTGTCTCGTTTTAGTTATACTTTATTTTTATTTTTATTTTTGAGAGAAAAAAGAGACTAGAGGCTATTTTTCTTTGATTTTTATACATCTTCATAAACAAGATTTTAGTTGTAGCACAAGCATGGGTTCTATTAGACAAATCACTGAGTCATTTATATATGGGTACTGTGACTACAACATTAGAATAATCATTGATAGCACCAAAGAATATGTGGGGTAGATCGAATTGTTGACATGCCAAGTGCGGCTCGTGACATAAAGAGCTTTCCTAATTTCCTAGCAAGAGTGACATTGCTGATGATGATGATTGATGATCCACAAAAAGATATATTAGCAATTGGTGATGGTGAAAGACATTCATAAACTTTACCCTTTTCAGCTCGCTCAAGCAAGCATCGGGTACCCCAAATATACTCAAAATTTAAGCTGAGCTCATGAATGCCATGTTCCTTAGGATGTGCCATTGGAAATAAATTTAAAAAAGCACGGAGTGGATGCAAGCAGCGCATTATTGAAGAATTTGTGCATGTCACGACCAAAACGTCTTTCAAAAAACTTGTACCAAATGTAGATTGACTTGTAAAATTTGGCGGTGACAGCACTGATTTAGTTAGGCAAATCGGCTAACAAAGTCTCTCGTGTTTAGCTTGTTCTCGGCAATTAGGTATTTGTCACTCTCAAATGACTTCCTACCCTTTCGTCTCTTCTTATTCTCTAGTTTTGCAATTCAATTTACAGTGAATTCAGGCTTTTGTACGCAACCCACTTGATACGTACGTAGGATTCCAAGCACCACGTCTTCATCATCCTTTAATTTCTTTTGGTCAATTCATCACTTTTTCTACAATTCTAAATATTGATTAATTACTCTGTACGCATCTTAATTTCCAATTAACACATATTATTATGAGTCCACATACACCGTATACCCGTATATATAGGTAGGACGTCGTCACACCATTTGCATATCTAGCTACCTAGTAGTATGCGTCTAGTAGTTTGTGTTTGTGTTTTGTTGACAGTTTTTACTTTATGATTTTCTTCAACATTGTACATCCATATGCTAATTAATTAATTAATTAATTATAGGACAGTAAATTATATTAAAGTTCTCTTTATTGTTGTTACACAAAGCACAATTACTTAGCTAGCAACCTCTTTATTAATAGGGTAGTGTTATTTGGATTAAGTGAAATTCAAACTCAAAACTTTTTTAAATTTCAAATACATCATCGAGTAATTAATAAAGCAACCATAATCACTTGTAAAATTCATTTGATACCTCTTAAATATTTCCAAAGATTTTAAAAACTCGCATTTGAGTCTGAAGTCATGAAATTCAAATAGATTTATTATTATTAATATTGTAGGATTGTTCTTAATACATCTTTGCATTGTATATACTTAGTAACGTAGCATACTTATTTTGTTGGGATAATGTATTCACGAATCTTTTGCAATTCCCTTTCAAAAAATATGGGAATATCAACCAACCATTGTCTTGGTGCGGTGCTACAGAGTTTGGACCTATAAATGAAATTGTGGTGTTATATAATCATGGATGCCATTGTATAAAGAAATAGGAATATATATTTTCTTTTCTTTTTGTTTATTCTTAAAGAATACTCCTTATACATATATATATATATATATTATGGAATATATGTGAGGCGCATAGTGGGCATTATGGTTGTATAAAAAAGATGAGAATGGATCGAGAAGGAACACGTTGGTACATTTACATAATTATTTATTATTGCATTGAAAAGTGGAATTAAATTGGAAGTCCAGCAAACCTTATAAAACAGTCGAGTAGCCAAATGTGTATTCGTAGTCAACAACTAAGCAAGTCGTTTGAAAAAAAAAAAAAAAAAACACTGATATTAAAGGTAATTTTAGTTACGGATTTAAATTACATTTTCATAAGTTGACACAAAACACAAGTGGTTAATTAAATTAGAAAAAAATAGTGTAAATGATGAGTAAAAAGAAGAAGGGTAAAATAGGTATACCTGCATGTACAAATACTCTGTTGAGTTCACAAAATAAGATGCAGTTTTTGAAATGGAACTTTAATTTGGTAAAACAAGATAATATTTATGAATGGGATGGATGAAGTGAGCAACATAAGATATAAGAGAAGAAGAAGAAGAAGAAGAAATGGCATGAGTTAATTAGAAGAAGTGAGGTTTGAAGAAGCGAGGGAAGGGGGGCGGGGGTGATGTGAAATAAATTAAAGGGGAAAGCAGCAGTTTGGATGAGTGGTGGTGGTGGTGGTGGTACGTAGAAGAGTTGAATTGAGTTTAGAAGGTGGGGGGGGGTTAGTGTATGAATTAGTCGGTCACCTAACTATCAATTACTAAGTAGTAAGTAGGAACAGCAACGACCGCTCTCGATAGACCCTCTTTTTTATTTGTTGTTGGGTTGTTGGTAGGGCGTAGGAAGGGAGCACCTACGGGAACGTCTCTCTACACAATACACAACCAATGAATGGAAAGCAGAAGATAACATGCAGCGGCGGCAACAGCAGCAGCAGCAGCAGCCTACCCTCTCCTCTCTCTTCTCTTCACGATCTATCTATCTATCTATGACTCTATGAGAGGGAGACTCTATGAGGGAGGGAGGGAGGGAGGGAGGGAGGGGTGACTGGGTTAGTGAGTTAGTGAGTGAGTGAGTGAGCGATCGATCGAGCGAGTTGAGTGAAGGGACCCAATATCTCTCTCTTCTCTCCCCAGATTCCCTCTGTTGCTTGCCCCTAATTTCTCTCCTCCTTCAAAACACGCACCTACTACTTTCATACCATACACCATGTTATCTTGGTGTTTTCTATTATAGCCCCATCTCATCCTGCTTTCTACTTTTTGTCTCTATCTTCTGAGATTTCATTGCACACAACAGCTCAAGGAGAGGAGGAGGAGGAAGAGGAGGAGGAGGAGGATGAGTTATTGTTAATGTGGGTTGGTGGGTGGGTGGGGCTTCCACTTGGACTTGGACTTCCACTTCGACTTCAACTTCAACTTCGACTTCAACAATGGCTTCTGCTTTCCAGGGTATCATTGATTTTTTCTTGGTCTTTTGACGCCTGCCTGCCTTCCTGCCTTCCTGCCTTCCTGCCTTGTTTGTTTTTTCTACTTGTTAATTAATGTCTTTGGATTTACGCCCCCTTCTTCATTCCCCTATTTTCTAGATTTTGGCTCTTTTGCTTTCCATTCCTTTCCTAAATTTTACATCTTTATTTCCTCTGCGTCTTTATCAAGCCTACCACCATTTCGGTTTCTTCCAGATCAGGACCTTCCTTCTTCAACCCCACCCACCATTTCCCTTCTTTTCCATCTTCTTCTTCTTCTTCTTCTTCTTGTCTTTAGGTCTCCCACTGCGCCTACAATTTCTTCTCCTTTTTTCATTAAGATTTCTATTATGTTCTCTTTTTCGCCTGCTTGCCTGCATTACTACATACATATTATTCTGCTACTACTGCTATTTTAGGATTTCAGGTCTTCATATAGCTCCGTCTGCATCATGATTTCCGCTTCACAACCAAAGTAAGCCCCTTTTAATGTTCAAGACTGAAGTTGAGGGTCACTTAACCATACCAAAACTCTACTTTTTCCTTATCAAAATCCCATCTTTCCCTTCTTTCTTTCACCCCTTCAAGGAAAGGAAGGTGGGAGGTAATTGGAAAAGTTAATCAATCGTCTACAGTACTCCCAACTTGGGAATTAAATTCCATGCACTTACCGGTTCTTGGGTCTGCTATGTCACTGCTTTCATTTCAATGCCAAACCAGTCAATGTGTCCTATTTTTCTTCTTTCTATATATATATATATTATGTGGTTCGTTCAAATGAAACCTAGCTATTAGTATTAAATTGGTGTTTGTCATTTTGCATTGCTCAATCAACAGTTTTAGAGGAGACAAAGACGCACAGCTGTAAATAATAGTATACAATAAGAGGATCACCATTTTCCCTCCAATACTACCACTCTATCTGATTTTGTTATCTCTTGTGTTTACTATTTCTTTGTCTATGTTTGGTTTTCACGTTTAGTTCTCGACCCTTTATGTGGCGACTGATGCATGCAACTGCCGCGTTAACTTAATTAGTGAAGAGTTAGGATTTTTTGCGATGAATTCTAATAATCATTCTCTCCTAAATATATTTTTTGTTGAAGGGTATGCTCCTGATCCAACAAAATGCAGTCGAATGACATTAGAAGAAAGGAGAGTCCTTGTATATGAAGTTTCAAGATGGTCAAATGGTGCCCATAATTATTTACAGTCGTGGACTCGTAAGGATCTTGTACAAATTCTCTGTGCAGAGATGGGAAAGGAAAGAAAATACACAGGAACTTCGAAATCCAAAATTGTGGATCATCTTTTGGAGATTGTCTCTGAGAATAAAGCCAGCAAGCGGGTCAATGACATGGAGAATGGTTCACTGCCTTCACCTCCTAACAATCAGGGCCCTTCCAAAAGGCAGAGGAAGAATGATAATCCAACAAGACTGTCTCTGCCAGTGAACCACCTCTGCGATCTCAATGGAAATGATAATGTCGATAGTGCCATTTACTGCCAAAACTCAGCTTGCAGAGCTACTTTATGTCAGGAAGATACATTTTGCAAGAGATGTTCATGCTGCATATGTCACAAGTATGATGACAACAAGGATCCTAGCCTTTGGTTGGTTTGTAATTCAGACCCTCCCTATGTAGGTGATTTCTGTGGGCTATCATGTCATGTTGAATGCGCTCTTAAAAATGAACAAGCTGGCATTTCCAAGAGTGTCTGGAATAATATATTGGATGGTAGCTTCTATTGCGTGTCTTGCAAAAAAGTGAATGACTTGCTCAGGTAAATTTTCTCTTAATGCCTCTTTTTCCTTCTCCTTAGAGATCATGTATTGGCTGCAGTTTCCGTGGATGACTAGAAATTGAAAAAAGAAATAAGTTTTTAGCACACGATGCTAAAAAAAGATCTGTTGCTAAAAAGAATTAAGTCTTCTTAATATTTTGCCTGCTCAAAATATATATCTTGTTTGATCAGCTATAGTCAAGGTATTCCTTGTTTTAAAAGTAGCACTTCTTTGGATTCAGTTTTTAGGATACCCAGTCCAGGTTCCTGAAATAAAAATGAGACACTTTTAACTGTTGTCAACTCCTGGATTAGAAATGTTTGATGTATTGCCTTTGTGGCAATTATGTATCTTTATACACTTGTATTGTATGGTTCTGCATTATCTAAATGGCTCTTTATCAATATCATATTGCCTCACTAATAAATGACAAGAAAAAAAGTTGTTGAGCTATTATTTTTCCTCCGTCTTTACTTTTATTTTGTGCTTTCATCTTTACTTCTTAGTTCTCCCTGAAATGATTCTAGCGATAAGATGAAAAAACTGAAAATAAGATACATTACAGTTAAAAACGCAGACCTAGTATCATTTCAAAATTCAAACTGTATCGGAGGCTTGTTTAGTATTTTTTGGCTGCTGTGTATTTATAAGCTTTAGTAATTCGATTGATGTCCTTTGCACTTGTACTTTCACGTTTACTGGTAAAACCGTAAAAGCTTGCTACTGTTAACTTCTTCTGCACAGTGCACATATAGATATGGCCCAATGAGTATGAAGATATTTTTCAGCAGTTCTCACATGTGAGTTTCATAATGACTGGCTGGTAATTGATTTGTAAATCAAAATTTTCTTTTATTTAGTTACTTCTGGAGTTTTTTAGGATCAGGAGTCAAGGTTAGACACGATGCTGGAAATTTATAAAAAGCATAGAGCTTTATTTTGGTTGGGCTTTAGGGGAATGACCTTTCAAGTACACCTTTTGGAGGTTGGGGGCTGTTATGAACTAATATTTATTATTTTAGGCTTGTGTATTGATATCAATGTGGGTGGTTGTATTTTAATACTTTCAAGGATGTCTAGGCATAAAATCTTCCGTTGTACCGGTGTTGCAAGTGGAATGAAGATCTGTTGAGAACTCGAGGTAGTTGCGACAGGCATCAGCATTGTGATTTAAATCATCTTTCTGTTGCCAACTCTTAATGAATGGAAGCTTAAAGCTCAAAGTTTAAGTGACTCTCCTTGATATTTATTTGTCTTTAAATATTGGTTTTACATGGTGAAGGTGTGAAATGATAATGATGAGGTCCATGTGATTCATTCAATTGCTCACAAATCAAATGCATATTCAAACATACGATTATCTAAAGAGATGGAGGATTAAAGAAAGTCACCCTGATCCATCTAGACGCAGCACTATGACATTATTGTGTGAAATTATCCTTGGAAATGTTTGTCGTTGCGAAATAGTTGACTCTGTACTGCCCAAACTGATGACTCAGAGAGGATTACAGATGGCATTTCTGTTTGTGCTGATTTTCTACTACCAAGATGTTCGTGGATCAAAATACTAGTTGTTGCTGAGTGGGATGAAGATGGGTTCTAAGAAAAATAGTGTTCCCTAACATTCCGTAAATGAACCAATGCAAATCTTTCATTAATTTCTTCTAAAGAATTAAAATATTAAGTGTGTCAGATGTTGAGATCGTTTTGTTCTTTATGCAAAGTGTAAAAGATACATTATGCAGGTTCTGGAGGAAACAACTGCTAATTGCGAAGGATACGAGACGAGTGGACACTCTATGTTATCGTGTTTTGTTAAGCCAAAAGCTACTTGGTGAAACTAAGAAATACCAAAAGCTGCAAGAAATTGTGAATTTAGCGGCGAAAAAGCTCGAATCTGATGTGGGGCCTTTGTTTGGCTTACCAGTGAGGACGGCTCGCGGTATTGTCAATAGGCTTTCCTCAGGCCCAGAGGTTCAGAAGCTGTGTGCTTCTGCTGTGGAGTCACTTGATTCAATCCTCTCTTGCAGTGTCTCTTGTCCATCATCTAATGCTGCAAAGATGCAAGGTACTTCACAATTTTTTATTTTTTTTTTTAAATACGGATATCAGTGTAACAGTTTCTATTCCTCAACTCTTTGAATGCTTTCCTACAACTGTAGATGCCACATTGACGTCGCCAGGTCTGGTCAGCTTTCACTTTGTATCCCCAACATCTCTTGATGTGATCTTGAATCTTGAACACGCTTCATCTTCATCAGCTAAACATCTTGGATTTAAATTTTGGCATTGTAAGACCTGCACCGTGGACTACTCGATGGAGCCAACTCACATTTTATATGCTCCCGACTCAAAGTTCTCATTGTTGGACCTCACTCCAGCTACAGAATATCTGTTAAAGGTCGTTTCCTTCTGTGATACAGAAGACCTGGGAATGTGGGAAGTGAAGTTCAGAACAGGCCGTGTTGAAAATGATGCCACACAATGCTTGATAGTCGAAAGAGGGCAAAGCTCAGCTACAAACAGTAGCAGTCTCTCGAATCCTTCTTCTTCGGAGGGAGATGAATCGAATAATCTTATCACTTACATAGACCAGATTGACAACCCATCCGGCAAACATACTGTTTACTATAAGAAAACTGCAACTGACTCTGGCAAAATATCTGATGCTGGCAGCAAGGATGCAAGTGATTCCCAGAATACAAGTACTGGCATTGGACTGGGAGGAAGACAAGGAGATTCAGTTTCGGTTTTGGATGAGGAAGGAACCATGGGGGAAGTGGGATCTGTTCGCAACTCAACTGACCATGCGGAGTTGCACTCAATGCAACGGCAATTGAATGATGGGATGAGCACTGATAATGAGTCAAACATCCATGCCAAGGAAGGTTTCAAGGCTGCTCCTTATGAGCATGGTTCTGATGCTGCGCAACCCATTACGCCTTGCAAGCTTGAGATGAGCAAGGATGGGCTAGGAAGGAGTTGTAGACTGAAATCCAGCAATGAGGAGCCTGAAAATGTGACTAGGGAAGCGGATAAGGACGCGCAAGAGGGAAGCCCTTCAAAAAAAAGAAGTGGAAGTGGCGTATGCGGGGTTGAGCGCATGGCAAACTTATCATTTGAAAGGGAGTATATCTACTGTGTGAAGGTGATCAGATGGTTGGAGTGTGAAGGATACATTGAGAAGAATTTCAGGGTGAAGTTTCTGACATGGTACAGCTTGAGAGCAAGTCCGGAGGAGAGAAGGATTGTCAAAGTGTTCATTGATACGCTAGTTGATGATCCATTGTCGCTCTCAGGGCAGTTGATTGATGCATTCTCGGAAAGAGTATTCAGCAAGAAGTCGCCAGACGCATCCAGCAGTGGTTTTTGCATGAAGCTTTTTCACTGACCATTCAAGTAGGGGTTAATTTATTTAAAATGATAGTCTTTGACCCAGAGGGCATTCTGCATTCTTCATTCAATAGTCTGATTTGTGTAGATCAGATTTATTAAGTTTAATTTAGATGTTAGAAGCATTTACATTAGTAGAATGTTTCCCCTTCATTCCTTGCGACTTTTGTAAAGCTCTTTCAGTTCTTGGTGTATTTCATAACTTGCCATCCATGGTAGAGCTAACGAATGCAACCTTTGTTTCGCATGCTTACCCTGCAAAGAAAATGCACTAGACAGTAGATTCTGGGCATTATTAATTATGATTCATAGGTAGCGTGCATCCTTTCTTACATCTTTGTTGAGTGTTTCTCTCTAATAAACGAAAACAAACTGTCAATATAATAAAATTGTATTGATTAGGTTATTAACTGAATATAAAAGCGGCTCTTATTTAACATTTTACAATGCATAAATAAGAAAAGTAATGAAGACATGAATATAGTAATCACAAAAATATAGCAACTTCCTATACGTTGCCTAACATAAATGTTGTTTAGAAGAAAGTGGTGTCATTATGTGAGCAAACTACATTGGTTTGCAGGATCATGTGAAGGTTAAACATCCTCATGCTCGGCCATCAAAAATAGATCCTGCTCGACGACTTGATTGGGAAACTTCGGCAATCATCAGAAATCATTGATGCTCTTAGCACCATTCGTTCTGAAGCATCTCTTGGTGTAGTTCTTAGCTCTATGTGTATTTGTGAATATTTAGTACTAAGAACATCAATAATCTCTGAGACTGCCCAAAACCAAAAGTTCCCCAAGAAGTTGTTGAGCGGGGTCTATCTTTAATGGAGGAGCATGAGAATGCTTAACCCTGGGACGATCCTCAAGTCATAATTACAGCAGTATTATTTGGGTCAGAATAAAGAAACCGAGCAGGCCGGATGCAGAAGTGAGAAGGCCGGAATCATCATTTTTAGGTGGACGTGAACAAGCCTGATCCAATCACATAAATTCTAAGCTTCTGATGTATCCACTTTGAAGGCGGAACAACCCTTCTCGGCTCATAACCAAGTTGGAGCCTTTTTCTTTCTTGTTTCTCAACAATCTGAAAGAATGCCATACATTTGATTGTTATGAATTATCTATTCTACAAATCGAAGGGTTCTTCATCCTTATATCAATGACAAAGCTGAATGAGAAGGTACCTGTCCGCCAAGTGCGGGAGCAGGAGATTTCTGGCTTGAAAGCCAGAATGAGTGTTGGAAGACTGTAATTGCAAGCTCTTCATCAATGAGAGGTGATAAATATTACACCTAAGGAAATCGAGATGGTTTTAAAGCTCTAAAAGTTCAAATCCTTGTTAAGTAGATGCAGCAAATTGTGAATCTCGTTCAGCTGAAAATGAGATTTGTCGTCAACCACGAATCTATACACGCTTCCATCAACCTCAATAAAACTCCAACCAAGAACAGGTGACACTCCTCTCTCCCTCATCAATCTCCTCATTTCCAACGCATCTTCCCATCTACCCATAGCGCCGTACATGTTTGCTACTAGCGCGTACCTTCCACTGTGTTGGGGCTCTAACTCAATCAAATGCTTCCCCACTTTCTCACCTAGTTCGAAATTTCCATGCATTATGCACCCATTGAGCAGCGCTCCCCATACGATTCCATCTGCCTCCATTGGCATGCTCTTAATCAGTTCCTCCGCTTTCTCAAAGCGCCCAGCCCGCCCCAACAGATCGACCATGCATCCGTAGTGTTCAAGAACTGGAGGAATGCCATAATCCTTGTGCATAGACTCAAAAAGCACCTCACCTTCATCAACCAAACCTCCATGGTTACAAGCAGCGAGAACACCAATAAAAGTAACAGCATTTGGCTTATCCACTGCACTATTTTCCATTTGCCCGAAAAGCTTGAGAGCTAGATCAGCATAGCCATTGATGGCAAGGCCCGTAATCATTGCGGTCCAAGACATAACATCTTTGCATCGCATTTTCTCAAACACGGGCAACGCGAGGTTGCTGGCATGCCCGCATTTGGAGTAGAAGTCCACCAGCGCAGTCCCAAGCTCAAGACCGTACCCAAGCTCATTAGCATCTACATAGGAGTGAATCCACCTACCTTCCTCAAAAGCACCTAATGCGCCGCAAGCATTGAGCACACTGACCATAAGAGACCTGTTGGGCTTCAGACAGCAATCCTTAAACACTC
This sequence comes from Stephania yunnanensis, assembly GCA_039657365.1. Taxonomy (NCBI): domain Eukaryota; kingdom Viridiplantae; phylum Streptophyta; class Magnoliopsida; order Ranunculales; family Menispermaceae; genus Stephania; species Stephania yunnanensis. Next base: position 243,556 of record JBBNAF010000014.1, read on the forward strand.
GAAACAATTCAATTGCGTCGTTAAAGTGATCATTTTGAACATACCCAGATATCATAGCACTCCAAGAAGCATCATTTCTTTCAGGCATTTGATCAAATACCTGGCGAGCCTCATCAAGACGTCCGTGGGCACAGTAGCCACTGACGAGGCTCGTCCAACAAACAACATTACTGTTTGGGGTTTCTTCAAGAGCTTGATGAGCCAATGCCACAGCACCGTACTTGGAGTATGCCTTAATCAGCGAACTGATAGCGTAAACATCGAGATTCATGGCGAATTTCACCAACTGGGAATGAACCTGAGACAAGGAAGTCAAACCATCACACGCCTTCAACAACATTGGGAAAGTGTGCATGTTAGGATCCACACCAATTCTTCGCATTTTGACATAAACCACAAGACCCATCTGGGATTCGATAGGCGTTTGTGAGTAGCCCTTGATCATGGTGTTCCAATTGAAGATGGATGGAAATTGAATTGCGTCAAAAACACACTGAGCATAGCTCATGTCGACTCCAAAATCAGATAACGCACATGAAGCCAAAAGTCTGCTTGTGAAGTAAGCGAATCGAGAAAAACCACTAGTTACGAGATGGGCATGGATGGCCCTCAATTCTTTCATGCTCGAACACCTCTCTAGCAAAGTAAGGCACTGCGCAGAAGCCATTATGGTCATTATGGCTCCATTTAATTCTTCAATGAACAGAGTCGAATATATTAATCAACAAGTAGAAAAGAAAGATAAATGAATTGGTACAGAGATTGACAGAAGCAGCAAATGCGACAGGGACTTGAATGAAGCTATGTCAATATGTCCCAAGTAACAGCAAACAAAATTCATGACAATCACAATTCAAAAACCACGACGGAGTCATACACGGTTGGGTTGCTGTTGCTTCATAGATAGATAGTTGCTCCTACAAGCCTGAGACCTGAGACCTGAGACCTGAGACCTGAGACCAGGGCAGAGTTATTGCTTTCTTTCTTTCTTTCTCTCTCTTCAACTTGTAGAATTCCCAAGTAAGGAACTCAAGGATGCTCCTCCGTCTTTCATGTTTCGCATCGGCTTCAAGAGCCTAGGAAGACAAGCTACACACAAGACGGTTTTCAAAAAGAATGTCACCATTGTCGACTTAGAAACATGTACTAGTGTCATGTATACCATTGTTTTCAGCACAATCCACCAAAACAGATCCCACTATCCTTCCTACCATCCATTCAAAGCAATTGGTGAAACCTCCTCCTACCTATTGGGCATTGAAGCGAGAGCGTCTTCGGTAGCTGCATCACAAAAAAACATAGCAACCATGTGTCAACCGCCAACCAAAAACCATTTTCCTAAAAGCTACAATATTATCAACAACAAGAATATATTACTGACTTACTTGCGATGATGTCGGGAGCTTCTCCTAGATGAGTTTCTCGTGCTATAAAATTCATCATCAATGTCATAAACTCCATAACTGCCAGTTTCTACGGAAGTCAAACTATCATCAGAATTGGAAGCATCGTAATTCGAAAGTCTACTTCCCTGTCTGGATTCACTGGCTCTAGACCTTCTTCGGTTTCTTGATGTCCTAAAATTATCAAACACTTGATACAGGATGCAAGACGTCCACCAATTACCATCATCCCCGGGAAAGTCTTCAAACTCATCTGGAACATCGTCGTCGCCACCATACTCTATAACATAGTCCCCAAGGACGACACCGTGAGGTACTTCAGAATGAATCGTGCTAAGAACGTCAATGATTTCTGATGACTGCTGAAAGTTCTCCCAATCAAGTTGGCGAGCAGGGTCAATTTTTGATGGGCAAGCATAAGGATGTTTAACCTTCGCATGATCGTGGAGTTCTACGTAGTTGCCCACAAATTGACACCGCTCTTCTTCACAGCAACGTTTCTTTTTATTCAAGCGCATGCGGGCTTCTTCAATAACCACCCATCCAGTGACTTCACCTCTGCATAAAGGGCATGTAGGCCGCTCATTTTGATCCACCGCAGTAGGTTGAGTACTTTCAATTGATGGCACATGCGAAGTTGTCGGCTCCTTCTCCATGTCTGACATGCCATGCGCCTTTCTAAAACGATCAAGACAGTTGGAATGAGTATAATCTGTATCGCACATGAATGGTCGACATCCTTGATCGTAAGATGAGCACTGAAGAAGAACAGCATTATGAGGGAAATCCAAACAGATAGGACAAGTCACATCCTCCCAATCAGTGTTCAGCAGACCACTCTCCATGATCGACGATTGGGGCTAGACCTATTTGAAGTTAAAGGAATTAGAAGCAACCAAATATATGTAGAAATTAGATCATATTATGGAACCACAAACAAGATGAAGCTTGCAGACGCCAGGCGCTAGCAACACAAGTAATCAAGTGAAAAGGCCGGAAAATTGCAGCCAGCAAGAAACCCAAAAATTGATGGCTGCATCCACTATGATATTCGTGTTCACGTGAAAAATTGTGATTTAACAAAATAAACCATTTCAACTAACTTGGCTTCTAAAGAATCTAAACTAATGCCTAAAGATGGATAGTTCAACTCAAAAGACAATTTCTTCTAATAAATAATTGAAATACAGTCACATTGCATACAAGGATGCACAGTAGAGAAGAGGAGAATGTCCTAGTTATTTACGCAGCTTAGACCTACAGTATCATGGTATCAAGTCAAATAAAGATTAAAAACCAGAAATATGATCCAAGTTGAATCAGATTATGTTCAATTACGTTGCAATTAAGAAAATAACTGCAGATGCAACTTCTTCAACAAAAGCTTATCCTAACAGCACCCCAACTCAAAGAGAAAATAAACCACTTCATTTTTTAAGTAATTAACATTGGACAATCATTATGCAATCGCACATCAAGTAGTCCCAATTACTATTAATGTTATTAAATAATCAAACATAGAATTATGCACGACGTACAATGGGAAACTACATTAAGAACTAGCTGGTGAGTTTTGGGAAGTAATCAAACATCAATGACTGATGTAAATCCACACATGACCAACAAATCGAACTTTGAGAAATAATCATACTTTCAATTTTTGATGTAAAATCATGCATCTATAAAGTTCTTACATTTTCCTAAAGGATTTTGTACTCAATCATTCAGGGTCAATACAATCTGCAAACAAGGATTCACAGTTCTTTCTTGAATGATTTCCAACAAGAATCGGCCATAAAAAAAAAAAAAAATCAATTTAAAAGTTATAAAAAAGAAAAAAAAATGTCTTACAAGTTGTATTTTCTTGACATTGATCATGACCACATACATTGTTTATCTCCATCTATGTGACAGAGTCACAGACTCACAGACTCACAAACTATAATACAAGGGTGTTTTCTTTTCATATCAGAAAGGATGTCGTACATTGAGAAAGAGTTGCAAAAACAGTATCCCTTCACTGCATTAACTTGTTTTATTTTCTAGCAGACGCTCATTGGGCAAAAGCATAAGGAAACAGCAATTGTTCTACAACTGCGAATATGACTACACTGCCAAATCAAGTGGTAGCGCCACTGATTTGCCACGTGATCACCTCTATATGAGGTTGAAAGTTTAAGTCTCACTGCAAGAGAAAACTTTTGGCGATTTTTGACAATAGCAAACTTTATTCATCTAGAAGACTACATAATTTGGCGTCAAGGGACTATTGTCGACTGTGTCGAGGACGTTCTATACCTTGAATGGGCCTTTTGATAGTCGTAGATAAGATACATGTGACAATCCAGAATTAGTGAAGAAAGGATATTAAGTACATTATGCTTCGTGCTTCAAACGAAATGATGTGTAGAACTCCTAATCGAGAACTGCAATAAAGAAAGTTTGTTTAAAGTTCGAGAATCTCCAAAAACCACAAGTCGGTTATCCTTTTTTAAGCTAGGATTGTTCTTTCAACTTGGTTTCATCATAGCATTACTTATTGGTTCTCTTCCTAATTTTCAAAAGTTGCAGCTAGCAAAGAAATCCTACTAGCTTCTACAACCAGATATGTGACATAAAACACACTTCACTATTCCATGGTAAAGGATTTAAAATAACTCATTAAATCAATCTAACCAATCGAGGCCTTTTTCGGACTATACGGAGCGCTACGTCAATTTTCCTTCCGTAACATAAGTCACCAACCACCATCTAAGAGCAACAGTGGTATTCACTGTATGAATTTAATATTAGCATGCTGCCTTTAGCATTAAATTTAATTGCACATATATAATCCGCCAAACAGAAGTTCAAGCAAGCAAATCTATGATTGTAATGACATGATCTGGGATGTAAACCTAGTCTTTCATGTCATTAAAAATGATTTCAGAAAAAAAAAAACTGAATAGTTTAGTGATGCTTTCATAAAATTGGCAAGGATATTAAATCTCTACTTTGTCAAATGAGGCTGTGACTTGATCAGAGTTTAATTAAATCTCTACCTTGTCAAATACATGGTATTTGTAAGTTACACAGGTAATAAGTGGATTTTTCATTGCAGTACAGAGAAGAAACAAGTTATTAAGTGGCTAGCTGTGAGCATTGCTCCCCGTTTGTAATCCTCGCACGTCCATAGAAATCTGTTTCGTTCTTAAATCGCTTTTCAAATAAAGAGAGATGGCTCTACTTTTCCCCAAACAAGATATGGTTTCTTGATTTTCTTTATAGGGTTTGCCCTTTACGCCGGTAGAGGGAAAAGAAACAAATAATACCACCCTTACGAAAAAAGCCATTCAGTCAAGTATTAGTTGTTCAGTAAGATAGTAATTCGCAGTCTATTCGAGGAATAAAACATGGAACCCTGTGTCGATTGCTAACCCCATCAGTTAAAACACCGATCAATTGACTGATATAATCCCAATAGAATAGAAACTAGTATAAACAACCATCAAATAACAACAGATGCATAAATTAAAAGGGGCAAAATTGAAGCTTCAATTCTTCATCAGCTAATCAATCAAAATAAAAGCAATACCAATCCAGCAAGCGACGAATTCTTCAATCTTTAACATCATGCAGAGACCATAAGATGAACAACAACAACAACAACAACAACAACAACAACAAGAACAACCCAAAATCAAGAATCTTGAGGAACAATGGTAGAATTCTATAGGCGGAAACCATAAACTCTCGAGATATGAATAAATATTGCCCTAAATTACAACTCAGCATCGGAAATTAAAGAAAGTAAAAGCAATAACATGCAGAGAAGAAGATGATCGTGGATTGATTGTAACTTACTTTCCCGATCGATCAACAGTATTAATTCTTCAGAGAAAGATTTGAAACCCTAAAAGAGGAGACGAAGAAGGTCAACGAAAAAGGAACACGGAAGCGTAGTTGGGTCACGGCCGCCGTTCATCTTTCCGAGATTCGCAGACAAGAATAAAATAAAATAAAAGAAATAATGGTTTCTTTCAATTTATTTTATTTTATTTTCTGGGCTCGCCTTCGATCTGAGCGGAGTACTTCGCGAGCTACACAAATAAACGCACTCCCCAATCTCTTATCCATCCGTATCCGTATCCGTATCGTTACGATTTTAATTCTCGAATAAAGTAATCTTAGCCGTGAACCCATTGTGTAGCCTACATGTTTTTTAAGATTTTTTTCTTGACCTTTTTAACCAAAAAATAATAAAAAATAAAAACTGCTATTAGCTTCAATATAAAGAGAAATAATAGTCCAACATTAATTAATTAAGATTTTCATAATGAAGTATGAATTTTTTCAAAAAGAATAACTCAATAATTACAACTATCAATCCATATTACGTACATTGCGTGAGAATACCATATTCAATGCATATGCATAACAAAAATCACCACCGCTGGCCTTTAATAATTTATTTTGAGGAAATTAGCAACTTGATTGATAAATAAAAAAAATACTGCAACTTAATGTATAAGAAAAAAATAGAAGTAAATGCATGTAGGAGTACTATATTAGAGGAACGGATATGTACAGCAAGATTTAGAGACATGGTCAAAGAAATAAGATAAAATTGCCCAACAATATATTAGGAAGGAAGTGTATAGATTGGGATCAACTTTACAATTACAATATATAGGCACATCCATTGCTGTCGGTTTTGTCCCAATTTGAAGAAGGCCAATAGAGCAGGGGTAGTTTGGTAATCTCGCTTTTTTTTTTTTAACAAACGTGGTGGACGGAGTAGCGACACGTAGAATATGAAAAGCTCTCATAATATAACAAATGACATTATGATGTTATAATTGATATTTTATAAAAAAAATAAAAAATACAAGTCATTAATATTTCTCGCACTTAAGTAAGGGATATGATTGTAAAAACTAATTTTTTAATTTTTTTAATAATTTTCATTTTTTTTTTGTGTTTTTTTTGGGAGTTTATTTTTCGGTCTTTTTTAAGCAATTTCTATTTTATGTTTCAAGTTCTCTAATAATTTTCTTTTTTTTTTGTCTTTTTTTGAAGAGTTTCTAATTGAAACACAAAGTATTTGACAAAAAAAAAAAAAAAATTGTAACACAAGTATCACAATTCTTTTTTATCTGTTGCAACATAAATTCGATTAGTATTTATTATAAATATACGATTGTCTTCGGTGAGGTTAGAATCAAAAAAGAAGTAATTAATGCTTAATTTTTTTATTTCCTAAAGTTACAATTGAAACAAAAATCCTCAAAACGTGACAAATATTTGGAAAGTGAGAGAGAATATCACAAGTTTTTTTTACACTTTTTTTCATCAAAATTATTTTATTCAATATCTAGATACTTATTCTTGCATGTGTCAACTAGTTCGAAAGAAAAATAAAAAAACTTAAGTACCAAACGTCCATGTATTCAACTCTAATAAAAATTGGATGACCATTTAACCAAGCTTATGAATGATCGCATTGTCAAGCATGACTCTCACATTGAATTGTAACATCAAGCATGACTTCTACATTGAATGTAACTTGTACACTCTGCATAATTTATATTCAACTCTAATGTATAATCATTTATCCATGTATTGTCACGTAACTTGTAATCTTCTCCAACGTACACCAACTCTTTCATGTATTGTCTATGTTGCTTGTGATGTGTTCTAAGACTTGTGGTGTATGTATAACTTGTACACATTGTATAAGTACAATTATCATCATCACCAAATAGCCTATATAAAGGGTGTCAAACCCATTGTAATTCACACACCAAGTTGAATGAAAACTTCTCATTCCAACTATCTCATTTCTCCTCTTCTCCATTGTAGTAGTAGTTTGTAGTAGTAGAAGTTCTTAGTCTTCTATTTTCCTTATCTAGTTCTTAACAAGTTTCAACTAAATTTACAACACGTTATCAGCACGAAATTGCTCTACAAGAGGAGGTATTGAAGATCAAGAAGTTTTTCGAAGATATAAAGCTAAGAAGGTATAATCTTTATTAATTTAAATAAGTTCAGTTTATTTTCATGTTGTCATGGTTAATTTCTCTTTTGTTACATGCATATTTAATTATGGAAATGTACTTTATTCATACATTATGCATTGTAACGTCACCAACTACGAAAATATGCTCTGTAGTTGCGTCTTGTACAATCTTCTACATCAGAAATCAAAAGTTAATGTGTGACATATAGTTTTTCTCTTAAAACTACAAATGATTAGTTATTGTTCTATTCTTGATTTTATAATATAAATAATGCTATAAGTTTGAGTTGATAGTGGGTCTTGTCCTCGGTAAAGCTAAACATTGAAAGGGAGATGGTTTATCCCGTTCGAGGATGTATGGTATTAAGTAGACTATGTCTCGTCACCCAACCTGGAGGTTGTCCTACCTGTTGGGCATGTGCCCTAGGTCAATCCATTAATTGTCTTTATGAATACTTTTAGTTAATAAAATAGAAGATTTCATTTGTTGTTTATTATAATTAATTTGCATGTTTACATTATAATAAGATCTATGGGTATTTACAGAAATATCATAAATGTCCCTAGTTGATCATTATACTGGGAACTATAATGAATTAAGACTAGTGTGAGTCTTGATTGATGATCATATGATGATTATACGTATAGGGATACGAATCAAGATCACGAGTACTTATTAGGGAACAAAGTACTGGACCGACCCGCTATGAGAACATCACATGGATTAAGTCATAGTTGTTTCTCATGATAGGTATATTCTTCACTCCTCTGACTTGAGATTACCAGAGACTTCAACATTAGGAACATAGTGATTTGACAATATCAAACGTTGTCTTTAACCGGACGATTATAAAGGTTGTGATTGGTTACTGTGTGAGCAATGTGATGAAGTTGTGTAATCGAGATAGAATTTGTCCCTCTCATATAAAGAGAGATATCAAGTGGATCCCTCGATGTGTTAGACTGTTAAAAGGCCTAGTCTAAGTGAATTGATATTGATCAATGTCACTTGAATGTTTTCAGTCTACCTAGAGATCGAGACTAGTACGATTGAACATGTTGGATGACAATTCTATGTCTTATGTTTGATCAAAATTATATCGTGTGACAAAAGGATGTTATATACACTATTGATTAGGTTGTATCGATTTGATATTCGTACAACTTGGGTAGTCATAATGTCTTGCTAGAGGCCGCTTATGACTTGTATACCAAAATGCGTTTTGATACACCGCCAACGTTGTATGAGTCTATTGGGTCGCATACTAAGAATGGTTTTGCGAGATTTTAAGATGGTTCAGAAAAACGAATTTTATATGATAAGATTCATGCCAGAAACGTTCTTGTGGTGTATTACACTTATACTTCTTTAAGTAGGGGTATATGTGTAATTTACTTAACCGTCTATATACAAGGGTTGTATAAATAGACGCTTTAAGTTAGAATACATGTACAAAAGATTAAAAAGGCCGAAACTCTATTTTCGTTTTAGAAATGACTTAGGGTTTTCGGTATGCTCTGGATCGTTTTGGAGAGAAACAAAAGGTTTGGTATTCTCTCGAAGCTAGCACTTCGAATCTCCGCAACCGTTCGTGTGTGGACTACTGGTAGAGGGCGTTCGTCGTTGGCAACGCCTTAGAGATCGATCAACCTTCAGAAAGGTATATTGCGACTGAGGTATGATTAAGTTTTTCATGGTTTAAACGTTTTTAATGGAATTAGATTCGGATCCTGTTGGGGTTTTTGTCAAAATTATTATGTAATCTCCGCTGCGCATGAACCCCAAAACCCAACACCACCAACTCATACGAATAGTATATTTTGTTTATTAATGAATCAAGTTGTGAATATATATTTAATCATATGTTATGTTTTTACATAAAAAAGAGAACTATTTTATATTAAATTTATTTTCAAAATATTATTCAAACGTAGTTGAACTTATTGCCTTATTATATTACCGACAAGAATTACTTGTCATGACAATTAGATACTACAATTTGTGAATAAAACATATATGCAAAACTGTGTGTTATACATAATCATTCGCCAATTTCTATTTAGAAATTTGAAAAGTGAATATTTCACTTTATATATATTTTTACCTCGTGGAGTTCTAGATATACATACCAAAAGGGTAATGCTCCAAAAGCTTAAAATGAGTAATTTGGGTCTCATGCTACAAAATTTAATCAGTCAAATATTAATTATAATTCCTCAATTTTAATTACATCTATGTTGAGGCTATGTGGAAATATGACTGATGAGACAATAAAAATAAAGTCACGTGGCCCGCCTCGATTTATTGCTGCAACAAATATCGAGTGTGCACATCAATCCAATAAATATTAAGGATTGATTTATTGTCTCATAATAGCTGAGTAAAATAATGAAATATTATAAATATAATATCGTTCACGTCCAATTAGTTCAGCTTCAAATTAAGAAATATATGTTGCATATAATGATCATGATCGCAATAATAAATTTATGGACGTGGAAAATGTGAAAATATCAGGTTAATGTCGTATTGACAATTCCACCAAAAATTGGAACAAAAGTGGTGCACCACTACAAATGACAAATAATTATTAATAATGAGCGCTCATAATTGTGACATTTTTTTTTGTCATATATGAAAGACTATTTTGCCTAAATATTGTCATATATATACCCGAATATTTTTGTGACATTTACCATGTCTTCAAAATTAAAGACAAAATATTATGAATTTTATCATTGAAAATGGTTCGATAAAACAAGCACATCGAGATGTGTTTATATCATGACCTAAATATGGGCAATGAGTTTATGTCTTGTGTATCGTGCTACATGCATGTACAAAAGTGAATATTTCTCGAATTCGAACTTAGCGGAGGCTAATGTTCAGGCAATATCTAATACAACAATTTTATTGTTAATGTCTTATTCATAAGAAGTCTACTCAGAATAATAGAAAATTTATCTATATGATTTAATCTGAGTATAATATTCACGGCTTTAACTTTTTGAATATATAAGACACATTAAAACGAATGTCGTCATAAATCAAATGACATTCATAATGAGGAAAGATCTATTTGATTATTCATAATCATCAATAATGCGAAAATATCATAAATTCGCACGGACGTCCTTTATCGAACTGGATTTTTTTCGGCTGGAGATTATCTCAAGGAAAATCAATAGGAGATGTATATTGATTTACTCTCCATTAATCATATTATAAGATGTCTTGAATCCCTAATAGAAAAATTACTTATAGCAAATATCGCTAATTGTCACTTTGATGAGGCAGTTTTCCCACCATTAGGGGGAGATATAAGCCAATTCAAAAAGAATAGCGTGAAATTGCTTGAAACACATCAAATTGCATTAAATTTGTCGTATTATGATCTATGTATAAATTAATATGAACTCGAAGTTCAAATGATCATTCAGTAATAACAAAGTTACGAATCAATTACTTGATGCAAGTACTATATACAAAAGAGTGACAATCATATGCTTCTATATTAAATGGTTCAAATAAAAAACGATGTCCATGTGCAACAAAATGCACAAAATGTCTCACTCATGTGAACATGAGGGGAGAATCAAAATGAGTTATTGGTTAGTGTATTGCACTCTTTTTCCCTTTGCTATGATTTTATTCCACTGAGTTTTCTTTGCAAAGGTTTTTTATGAGGCAATTCTAATAATATTAAAACTCTGTATCTGATTTGATTAGTGTATTGCACTCTTTTCCTTTCGCTATGGTTTTTTCCGCTGGGTTTTCCTAGCAAGGTTTTTAAAGAGGCAATCCTAACATTATTATACTCCGTATTAAAAAAAAAATTATGAGAGCAATGTACTTTTTTTCCTATACTAGATCTTTTTCCCAAATGATTTTTCCAGTAAAGGTTTTAATGAGGCATATATATTTTCTCAAAGTATATCAATGTGTTGCACTCTTTTCCTTAGCTTTGGTTTTGTCCCACTGAATTTTTCTAGCAAGGTTTTTAATGAGACAATCAATAATATTATACTGCAAATCAAGATTAATTGACGAGAACATTGTACTCTTTTTCCTGTACTAGATTTTGTCCCACAGGATTTTTCTAGTACAGGTTTTAACGAGACATATTCTCTCAGCAAGTGTCATCCAAGGGGAGTGTTGTAAATTGGATGACCCTTTAACCAAGCTTATGAATGATCGCATTGTCAAGCATGACTCTCACATTGAATTGTAACATCAAACATGACTTCTACATTGAATGTAACTTGTACACTCTACATAACTTGTATTCAAATCTAATGTATAATCATTTATCCATGTATTGTTATGTAACTTGTAATCTTCTCTAATGTACACCAACTCTTTCATGTATTGTCTATACTGCTTGTGATATGTTCTATGACTTGTGGTGTATGTATAACTTGTACACATTGTATAAGTACAATTATCATCATCATCAAATAGCCTATATAAAGTGTGCCAAACCCATTGTAATTCACACACCAAGTTAAATGAAAACTTCTCATTCTAACTATCTTATTTCTCATCTTTTCATTTGTAGTAATAATTTATAGTAGTAAAAGTTTTAAGTCTTTTATTTTCATTCTCTAATTTTTAGCCAGGTTCAATTCAATTCAGAACAGTTTTCATGTTTTTTTGCTTTTTTGGTCAAAGACAAAATGTCTATGGTCATCCTCTCTGGTCTCTACCCACTGCTGTCATTCTCTCTTTCACTCCAACTCTTGTAAAGTCATACAATATATTTTATATCTTTATTGTAAACTTTAAAAATAAAAAAGAGAGAACTCTATTTATTTCATTGTCGGCATCTCTTCGTAATAGACATAAAAAAATAATAAAAAATTCTCTCACTTCCCTCCTTCGCTATTCATCAAGGATTTGAGTTGTACATTATTATTGAAGGTATACTTTAAACTATGATTACTTCGATCGAACTTTCTTTTGAGGAGTAAATTTGACATAAGGTTTGCCAAAAGACAAGACCTTTTTTTGATTTTTTTGCCATTAAGCCTTTTCACCAAAAATAAAATAAAAAATAAAAAATTTGATCTTTGCTACTGACAATATATTAACATATTGTTGTTAGTTTTGGATGATTTATATATCCATTGTTAATGCATAATCAATATGCAATCTATATTAAAATAACGAATAAAAAAAATTAGATAATGTTGATCGACCAACGCGTGTAAAATAGGAAAGTCGACTTCCAACTTGGCACTCGTGACGGAGCTTGGATGGTATGGTAAATAATCTAAAATAAAGAAATACCCAACCAATACTTTTCAAGAATTTGCTTACGCTGCTACAAGGACATTTATCTTCAATTTTTCGAAAAAAGCAATGCGTTATGATTAGAAAGAAAAAGGGGGATTCCGACCTCTAAATTGGAAGCAAATATGAAAACCAGCCCTTAAACTAAAAAAAAAATAAAAAAATTTAGCGCACCGTTAACTCTTATGTTATCTTAATGATTCTCTGCACATATGACTTAGCACTTATGGATCACATCATAGTAATTAAAAAACCTAAAATAACATTATTCTATCAATAACATCCAATCAAACAAGAAATTGAACACAAAGAGACGAGCTAGCCAAACAACAATTGATACAAAAAAATAATAAGAGAAAATAAAATCTACAAATCCAAATCAAGATCATTTAAAAAAGAGAGATCCACAATATACAAATAACAAATTAAATCCACATAAGTACCATGAGGTAGCATTGGAAAAAAAAATTGGTGCACACAAATAGTCTCCGAAAAGGAAAGCTTACCAATACTTGAACCACCATCGTCGTCGATATCCCCGTCGTCGTCTAGGTTGCCATCGATGCCCCGGTCGCCATCATCATCATTGTCGCCGTCCCCATTTGGACTTCAGAGTACTGTGAAGGGTTTTCAAGTTTTCGTGCATTATGTTGAGGAGAGAAAGATAAAAGTTATTTTATGATTTTTTACTATGCTGTGAGACCCTCAAGTGTCGAGTCACAATTGTCGTGCGTGCACAAAACGATTGAGATAACATAAAAGTTAACGGTGGGCTGAAATCTTTTTTTTTTTTTTAGTTTAAGGGTTGAAATCTGCTCAAAACTAGTTTAATGGTTGATTTCCACATGTGCTTCTAGTTTAGGGGCTGGAATCCCCTTTCCCTACGGTTAGACGATATGCTGTCAAAAATCGACTCGACTCTCCTTGTTATGCACGTTTGGTGATTTTCCACTTGCTTTGACCTACCTATTACTTCTTCCATATATTTTCCTTATTTTGGCATTTCCATCTTGTGATTTATAATGTGTTTTCAAGTGTTCATAGTGTTGGGATCATTAATCTCCACCGCGTCGCTTAGTGTAGTCATGGCTGAATTGATGCAAAAAATTACTCCGAACTTAAATTGAAGAAATTTATAGATTGATGCTAGAGTTTAATACTCTGTCTCCTTAAGATAATAATGCCTTGCAAATTGTGTCCGTGATTGGTAGCACTTATCTCCCAAGATACAACAATGATGATCCTACGACTACAGCCCTTTAAACTGTAAGAACAATTGAATCAAACTATTGTACTTACTCACGCAAAAAAAATTGATTTGAGAAAGAAAAAAAAGAAAAGAAAAAGGGAGACTGCTTTTTTTTTTTCTTCTTTATAATAAAAAATGGAATCAAAAGTAAGTAATAATTTGGATGCCATGGATTCATTTATTTACAAGTGTTCACAAATGAAACATCACACTAACCGTTTCTATATGTTGTCCATGTATGTGACTACATGTTGTACATGCATGTGACTTTTGTTTTAAGTTGTTGACCCATGCATGCATGCTACGTTTAAATCCACACCTTTTCATTTTGTTTTAATCATGTCCATTTAATTTGGATATGATGACCAACATTAAGGTTGTGTACAACACGTGTCTTCATGGTCATCTCTAAAAGAATGTAATCACACCACAACATTTTTTGTCTTTAATACAAGTTTTAAAACTCATATTAAATAGAGTGTTATTAAATGTCATGTCAAAATATGTTATGTTTTAATTTTTAATACATGTATTACATAAATATTTTTTAAAACTCATATCAATTAAGTGTTTATTTAATAACATCCCTTTAATAAAGGTTTAAAAACTTTTATTAAATGTCAAAATTGTTCTAGTGTCACCAGCATGCATGCACATGTATATTCATCAAAAGTCACGCTGCTCTTCAAGATAGACAAACGGTTTATGCAATATGTATATACCAAACGGTCCATGCAACGTAATGTTTCCCAAACACCACATTGTTCCAAATACCCATATATATATCTATTTCCAACGAATTTTACATACGTGTATAGTGTCGCATTACATTGGTCCAAATACATAAGATGTATCACACCTCTTTTATAGGTATATACATGTATATTTAAATTCCATTCAACTAATTGTATATTATAATATAATTTCAACACATAGGATCATGGGAGGTTTGGATGCGAATCAGCGATCGTGATCTCTACTGCTTGTTCATTTCCACACGATCACAGTAAATTTTCAAAACGAGTGAAAATTTACAGTTTTGTTTCTCAAGACTGATCAATTTATTTGTTGAATTATCCTGGAACTGTTTCTTACTTTTGCATTGCAATTATTCTAATGTATGCTCAATTTCTAAAACCTAATAAAAATATATACTACTTAATATTGTCTTTACAATGTACTGTAAGAATTAATTAATATCAACCAGCCCAATGTTTTATTTAAACAAGAAGGCCGGCTATATAGATCCACTTCTACCTCTTTCACCGTGTAAAGGTCAATAACATTTTTCGCAGTTAAATGTATTAATTTTGCTTCAAATGGTAATATAGGTTTAGAACATGAATTGATGTCACATCATGGATGTAAAGATGATGCCTATCTTATGTGGCTCTAGATAGACATTCATCTCCCAAAATGATCTTCAATTAATGGACAATGAATTTAGACCATAAATTAATGAGTTGACATTTTTATTTGTAATTTTCATAATATCAATAAAAGCCTGAAAAACATAAAAAAAAGGTCCATTTGTCTTATGTGGCAATCTACTACGAGTAGACATTGTGGTAGACACCCTCCACTTTGATTTCATGTCATATAAGATGCACATTATCAACCCATGATCCCATTGGAGAATATTATTTGGTTTGGATGTGAATTATATCCTAGGTGGATCCTTTTACATCCCAATCAATGATCTCATTGAAGATGCTCTAATTGTTCTGGACCAGATCTTAATAAGTATCAATCCCTTCACTTGCATATCCTAGCTTGTTCAGCCCACATTGCCGGCAGTCTCTAATGATGTTCCAAATTGATGTAGGCATGCATCTTTGCTTCCAACTCTGTACTTCAGTTGAGATTGGATTTTGATTCTTATAATTGTGGCTCCCCACCTGCATGATGTAGTGTCGTACCTCTAGACTATTTCATTAATAGATAGAGTTTCATCTGACAGTAGTCCTTATAGAGCAAAGCATAACATTCACATGTACATATAATGAAATGCTTATTAATACCTCATTAAATTCTCTTTATTAAAGTCCCAATCATGGGCCGTTCATATGAATTAATGCTCAATAATCATGGACCCCCTTGCGAGACTTGTCATTCCTTAAAATTTTGCTTCTTTGCTTGACTCCTACATGAGTCCAACCCATGACCTCCTCCAACTTTGCATTTTAGTAAGTAGTGATGACTCATCTATTTCACTAAAAATGTTTATCAATCACTTTTCTACTTTTCTTGATTATGATTCCAATCATTGAGAAACCATGGAGACGCTACAAATGGATAGCTAAACGGAATTAGGCATCCGACTAAGTCCTAAAGAGTTAAATCATCCAATCAAAGGTTGAGAACTATATAGCTAACTTATTATTTAAAAAAAAAAAGAAAATAGCATGAGTCGAACTCACAAACTTCTTAAATTGCTTCATCCATGTCATTAGAGATGTGGTGACAACTATAGCCAACTTATGATGAATAAACGATGTTTTCGACTCGGAAAAATAAATTCCTTGGTCCAAGTTTACATTGGCATAGACTCTTGTCTTTGTTTTACGCTGATTAGTTTAGTTCCCATTAAAAGTTTTCTTAATTTAGGATTAACCACTCTTTTGACTTAAGAAAGTTACTGAATCTCTGCAAGATAAACCCTTTGCCATTATGCTCATGATTTTTTTTTTTCTCTTTCATCTTCAAACTACTAAATCACAACTTGAAAAAAAAAAGCGTTGTAGCAACACAAGTCCTGGTCACTGGGGATGAATTTTGACTAAACTAGCAAAACCAGATATATGAAAGCAGCAATCACATCAAAAAATTTCTTCTAAAAGGGGGACAATGAATGCTCAGAAAGCAAGTAAAAATGCAATGCTGATATTGGAAAGATGCATTCACTAAAATATTTTTATCTTTAATAAAAGTTTTAAAACACTTATTAAATAAAAGTGTTATTAAATGTCATGTGAGAATGTGTTATGTTTTAATTTTTAATACATGTATTACATAGAAGTTTCTAAAAATCCCTATCAATTAAATGTTATTTAATAACACCTCATTTAATAAGGATTTTAAAACCTATATTAAAGACTAAAATTATTCTAGTGATTGTTGACTCTTACGTACGGTCATGGGCGGAGCTAAGTAAAGTGCTGCGTAGGTTGTAGCACAGGGCCTTAAATTTTTTTTTTTTAGTAATATCTAAGTTGGTCAAAATTAAAGTTAAGTCCACCCCCAAAAGAAACCTCAAAGCTAGCCCAAGTCTAACAAAAGACGCCACATGGGAGGAAGGCGGATCGAAGTGCTATTTTGACACACTTTATAAAGTCGCTCAAAGTCACACACCAAATCATACCCAAGTGAATGCTCAATATCAATGACACACTTCGTTATACATTCGGATACATCTCAAAATATTTCGTAAGGATTTCCAATAGGCGTGTCACTTTAATTGTGTCAAAACATCATTTTTATATTGAATTGAATATATATGATATCACCAAAATCTCTCAAAAACTTAAGTAAAAAAAAGAAAAGAAATCTCTCAAATTGGTCGAAATTTCTCTAAAGATTCGCGTCGTATATTAAAAAACAAATATCTTTTTAAAAAAAAAAAACTTTTCATTACATTAAGAAGAAAAACCCAATAAAATGTCCAATCCTCAAACTTTTTAAAAAAAAAATTATAAATAGTTATTTTTTTGTTGGAAGAATATAATTATTTTTTAAATTGATAAATGATACTTTCATTAAGTTTTTTTTGTCAAATAATAGTTTTAATTTGAAGTATATTGTGAGCTTAAACATTGTCACTAATTTGACCTTTGTATAGTAGTTTTATATGTTTGAACTGAACACTACAAGAATAATGAGGAATAACATCGAAAAATTGTGACCGACAGAATCTGTTGCCAAACAACAACAAATCAGCAATAGTTCTGCATCAGATAGTCCGTTTGACTCGGTTGACCGAAAAGCAACAATTCAGTGACAGATTTGTGACAAAAATTGTGACAAATTGTATATTGTCACAGATCTGTCGCTGATTTCTCCCGCCATAAATTTCCCGCCAAGGCTATGACAGATTGGCGACAGATCAGTGTTAGAACCAAGTCTGTCGCTGATCTGTAGCGAAGACCGAGACGGATCTGCTACAGATCCGCGACAGATAATCAGCGACAGACTTGATCTCTCGCTACCCAAAAAAGGGTAAAAACGAGAAACCCATCCTCCTCTAACTGTACCAATTTAGCATCAGATTGTTTGTTGTTGTTTAATTTTTTTTTTTTTTGTAGTCAAAATTCACTAAAAAAATATTATTATAAAAGAAAAAAAAAAAACATATTGGTTACAAGTCAGGGGAACCAAAAATCCTGACTCCGCCACTGGTTATAGTCAAAGGAAATAGTTGGATTTTTGTCAGTTTTGGATTGTTTTCATGGTGGGCAGCAAAACTCTTTATTAATTCAAAAAAAAAATAAAATTATTATCCTCTATTGCAACTAGCTAGCTAATCTGGAGTTCTCTTTTGTCATGCAAGTTGGCCAGACATGACTCATGAGGGAAAGTCTTTTAAAAGCTTACGACCCTTAATTATTTCTGAACAGCTTTCAATATCTGTTACTATCCACATCCAGCATGTTCTGCAGTTTGATCTAGGTTTCATGCAAGCTTTTGCGCATTGTTTGTGATTTTACTTGATGCTATGCTAGAGCCTTATAAAGAACGCTATTTTCAACCGCGACCATGCACTTTCAAATGGTTAAAATATTTATGTCTTGCCTTATCAATTTACTATTATATTGCATGCAGATTTATTTTCATGGTCATTTTAGTTGTCACTGAGAAAAACACATGGTTTAGCTTGGTTTAGACTATTATTTTCGCTTGATTTTTTTTTCGCTTTTTACTTGAGCGAAAAAGAGCAAATATTGTGTGTCGGTCTGCATTTTAATTAGAAGAGAAACAGTTCAATTACAAATAGATAGTAGAAGGTTAATTTTTTACACACAGGACAGAGATTCAAAGGATTGATGTTCTATACTGATACACCCTTCAATTACATGATCGATCATCAAAGTTAAGATGATGATCAACACTCCATCTGGATACCTTACATGGAAACACTCGCAATAGAGACCACTAGGGCCTCCAATATATATATGTAACAAATATCAGACACAAACATTGTCAAGTAGAGCTTGTTTAACTTGCTCCATATCTTTTTTACATGCTTTCTCATATATAACAGGACGGGATGAGAGACTAGTAGTTTTTCACTCCTAAATATCAAGTAGTCGAGATCTTGCACCCGGGCCTGTGAAATGCCCTAACGTTAAGGGCACCGTTGATGTGAAGATTAAGCATTGTCCTGTAATGGACAGGCTTACTTTCATCAGTTAACTTGAACATGAAGCAGTGCAGCAGGAGTGAAGCAAAGATCTTCATCTGCCTGTACGCAAATTCCTTTCCCAAACAAATTCGTGGACCAGCCTGTGAGCCCAAGAAAGAGAGAAAATTAAACATGTTAAATTAATTTTCTCAACTAGAACATTAAAGTCACACACACACACATATATATATATATACCTGAAAGGCTGTGAACTTGAATGAGCTCTCGCCCCTGAACATCCCGTTTTCATCGATCCATCTCTCCGGACGGAATTCCTCCGCATCCTCACCCCATATGGATTTCATTCTTCCCATTGCATATGGTTGATAAGCAACCATGTCCCCTTTCTTCACACTGAACCCATCTGGTAAAGTATCATCCGAAAAACAAATCTTCGCGTCCTGCAAACATAATCACCAATACATGCATGCTTAATTAGATCGGAGATGTAGTGTAAGATGCCGCAGTAATTAGTAAAAGCAGTAGGTACCACTGGAACTGCTGGATAGAGTCTGAGAGTCTCAGATAGAGCTGCATGCAGGTAGTTCATCTTGTCAAGGATTTCCTCTGTCATGGTTGCTGCTAGATCTCCAAAAGACAGATTTTCACACGCTTTTGTCACTTCCCTCACTTCCTTGGCCACTTTTTCTTGTATGTGGGGATGTTTGCAAAGCATGTAAATGAACCATGAAAGAGTGGTAGCTGTTGTATCTCTACCAGCTACCAAGAAATTCAGGACAATGTCCCTCAAGTACCTAGGATCCGTCTCGTTCAAGTCCAGAAACCTCGACATGATGTCTTCTTTCTTCTCCTGTTATGTATTAATTAATCCCAATTAAGGGATCATCAGATCGATCAATTAAGTAACTTATAATTATATATAGAGATGGACATGAGTATTAATTAATTAGAATGCAGACACAATTAGGAAACATGCATGATCAGGAGTAATACACTCAACTGCAGAATCATCTTTTGAGTTGGAGACTTTTTCGATCTTGGTTCTAATTAGTTTGTACATAAAATCGTCAATCACTTTGATGTTCTTCTTCAACTTCGCTTCAGAACCAATATTCAGAAACTTCTTTATCGGCCATGTTATGTCGACATATCGCCACAGTGTTAGCTCACTTGAGTCATTGAATGCATTGGCAAATAGAGTTCCTTCACTCGACCCACATGTGCTATCTAATTCTACGCCAAATCCAACTTTGAATATGGAGTCTAAAGTAGACTTCATAAACAAATCCTGCAAGTCAAAAGCCAAATAAGAGTTAAATTAACTGAGAAGATTACTTTTTGTAGAGATAATGCATGGATACATATATAATTAAGGCAATTAATTATAATTACTTGGATATCCATGGAATTCTTTGAAGTGGCTGCATTGGAAATGATCCCTGCGAGTTTGACTGCGTTTCGCCGGAACACCGAACTGCTAAAGTCCCTCAAGACCTTGGTGGAGAACTCATAACTCGATACCTTTCTTTGGTGGCGCCATTTCTCGCCGTCCACTGTGAAGATCCCATCACCAAGTAGACCACTCAAAATGGTGTAGTTATACCATCCCTGCCCCCAGTTTGCACAAAATTTAAACCAAAAAAGAATGAAAATTAACAAGGATAATTTCTTCTGTTGTGAAGACAAGAATATATATATATATATATATATATATATATATATATAGTATTACCTTGCCAAAGTTTGGGAAATTAGTTTTTAGGATGTACTCGACATTGGCAGGATCAGCAGTGTAAACTTCGCTGCGAAAAGGGCTGATCAGCCTGTATGTGTAGTGCTTGGTAGCCAAATCTGTCATGTAATGGTGAAGCCTATTGAAGTTGAGAAGCTGGTTGAGCATTGTTCCAGCTATTGGGTGTCTCTTCTTCCCCTTCTTCTCTGACAACACCCGAATGAAAATGGTTGCAATGCATAGTGCAAACAAGGAAGCCAACACCGTTGGAGCGAATGGGATAATTACATTACTCGTGAATGATTCCATGAAAGCCATGGTGGTGGATGAATTTGAGATACTGAACCAGCAATTCAGTGTTGATATATAGATTAAATTATATAAAGGCCATTCTTGAGTCACCTAGCTAGAGTCGTGGATATCTAGCTATTAATCAAACTTGGTTGCCACTATGATCTTAATCAAACCGATGTTACTGGAGATGAGTGTGACATATGAACTTAAGCATAACGGGCGTTATCACGGTGATACAGTAAGTAGCAGCAGCGCTGCTTCTGCATGTGACAAATACACAGAGTGAGAGGTCCCGGGCCGTGTGGCATTGGAATCTTATCCTTATCTTCTAAAACTGATTTTGTAAGCTTGCACATACCCAGCTGATCATAAAGCTAATTTGTTCAATAATTTCAATATAAGTTTCCATGCTGCTCGGTTGTTGGTCCACATACATCCATATGGTACGTAAGCGTTATGAAATTTCTGGGAGTAGCAACAAAAGTAATCAAGACCTGCTGGTGCTTCTTTTGTTTTTTTGTCTCTCCATGTCAATAATTGAATCACTCTAGTTTTTTTTTTTTTTTTTTTTTTTATTTTTTCCAAGAGAGGTACAGTTAGTCCAACCCTCGTGCATGCTCTCCTGTGCATTACTTCCTTGCTCAATGCCTCCAATTTCTTACCTTCTCTTTGTAGAAATTAAGCGCTGACTCTAAAGTTGATGATGGCAGCAAGCAATGCTATTTTCTTTCTTGGAAAATGCTGTCATTTGACACCAAATTAACAGAGTAGCGTATAAGTTATCGGTCGACCGGAATGATAAGAGTGCAAAAGTTTCTAAGAGATCAACATCTCTGGAAAAGACTAAATTTGTAGAACTAGCTTCTGGCCAAGAAATTTTTGAGATTTGGGTTGTCCCAGTTTTTATTTGGATTTGAGTATCACATATTGTGTGCAAGTGTACGTTTGTGTGAGAGAGAGGTAGGTTTTCGTAAGTACTTAACTTGACGTCTAATCTCATCTACGTAGAGTTAATCATTAATTAATCAAATTACGAAGAGAATTAAGTTAGAAACAAAAGATAGTGGAGTTGTCTTGTCAAACCTCTAGAGCACTACTGACTGATGAACTTGTGCCTGTAAGTGCTTTATAAGTCAAGGTAGGCAAGTTGCGTGATTAAGCTGATGCGCACTGAGCAGGCATGGCCCTAGCGAGCAGACATGCATCACTGCTATACCATTTTCATGTTAGCACTAGTACCATCACCAAACGCCAACTTAAGAGTCCTTATCCAACATTATACAATAAAAGTTTCTAGAATTATTGTTCATCAATTATTCCATATTTTAAAGAATTCATCTTAGACGTCGATCAAGACCTACAAGAGTTCTCATACTCAAAGTAAACTCCTCTTTTTGATTAGTGGATTAATTTGCACAGCAAGTTGAAGAGTTTGAGACATACCTGTTGATGTAGCTAGGCTCCTTTTTTCTTTGATGAAGTTGATGTAGGCTCCTAAAATTTGTTATAGCTAGAAATTAAGCTAAATATTAGCTATTTACGTGCATGCATCGATAATTACCATTGGCAGCAAGATACAAATGTTAACTAATTAATTATGTGCTAACCTTCAATCAGTTGATTTGCACTTTTTTTAGTAGTTCTATTTAATCAATTAGTCAAAATAAAGTATTCCTAACTTAATGTATATTTGAGTATTTAGATGTACACGTACGATTCTCATTATCATTGAAGGCCGGCAATATTGAGGAGTAGGGTGTGAGGTCTGTTGTCGTTAAAAGTAGAAGAACCCACCACTATCTGATGTTTTCAGTGCTGACAAAATTGTGCCTGGAAAAATGGAAAGCAAGGCCGAGAAGTAACATCATTCCAGGCACATGATTTCGCATGGAATAACAATAATAATGAGGAGTGAAACCTCACTTTCACATTTGTTGTCACGGGGCCGTTAAGTGAGTGGTTTACATCAGAACAAATTCGGTATTTAATAGAGGTTTTTAAACCCTATTAAAGGGGGGTGTTATTAAATAACACCTAATTGATAGGAGTTTTAAAAAACTTCTATGTAATACATGTATTAAAAATTAAAACAGAACACATTTTCACATGACATTTAATAACACTCTATTTAATAGGGGTTTTAAAACCTCTATTAAAGGTCAAAAATGTTCTAGTGTTACCCTAAAGAAACTTTTCTCGCTTAACTCAAATCGTGGTGCCTAAGGACCGCCTTAGTTCAGCACAACAACGAAAACGTGATTGAACAGCAACAATAGCACAAATGAAGTTTATTACTTAGTTCAATGAGATTACAACTCTAGCATCTCATGCTTCTCATGTATAAACTTGTGCCCCTCTAAAGCTTACATGCATTGGCTTTATAGCAAAACAGCCAAATTAGTTACATAACTGCCGAGGACACATGTCCTATGTACATTACTCGAGACTAAGTAAACCACTACACCCATGTAGTGCTCAAAACAGCCACCTAACTGCTTCCTTCCTTTGCTGCCACCTGGTTCCATAACCGTCTTGGCCCCCTGGTCAATAGGCACACATGCTCAAAGTGCCTGAAAGTTGTTGGGACGTGCCTTGGTCATGCTATGAGCCATGACCAAGGTAGTTACATAACCGCTTGTAACTACACTTGACTTGGTCCGTCCAAGCCTATAATTCACCTTGCTCAAGGGACAGGGTCTGATTGGTGGTGCCTAGCTGCGCGCCTAGGACCCTGGGTGCTAGCCGGAACTCGGTCCGTCCGAGTCCCACCGGCTCAGGGTGGCCGACACCATGGTCCGTCCATGGGTCTTGCCTTGACATGGTTGCCCAAGGCATGCTTGAGGGTCTTCCTTGCTTCCTTGCCCATGCCACCCCTAGGAGAGTCACCCCTCCTTATAGTAGATGTTAAGCCGTTTCCCCAACTCCAGTAGGGAACATCCAAAAATGAGACCAAACGTATTTTGACTTGGTCAACGCCCAAGTCAAGATTTGTCAACCCTTGTCAAGGTATGCCTTGTCCGTGCCAAGGCGCTGCCTTGCTCGTGCTAAGGCGCGACCTTACTCATGCCAAAGGAATCTGCCAAGGTCATGCCTTGCTCGTGCCCAAGGAACCTGCCAAGGCGCGACCTTGCTCGTGCCAAAAGAACCTGCAAAGGCACAACCTTGCTTGTGCCAAGGCCCGTGCCAAAGCGCCACTGTGCTCCCGCCAAGGAACGTGCCAAGGAATGTGCCAAGGCCAAACAGTGCTCGTGACAAGGTCCATGCCAAGGCGACACTACACGCTGCCTTGTCTATGCCGCATACGATTTCTCCATCCGCATGCGCGAGCCTCCGCATGCTATACTGCGAACCATCCATGATGCGCCATCCAACTTACTATTGAGGGGCTGACACTTGTAGCTTGTACATAAAATTAGTCACCACACTTTCTTCACCTTGGATTGAGACTTATATTACAAAAATTGATCATGGTATTAGAGCCTTGTAAACATCCAACAAAAATGGTTGATTGATGTTGGGATAGTCCCACATCGACCGCTTAAAAAGAAAAATAAGGCTTATAGGTGTGGAATAGATACTTCATCTTGCCATGACATTTTAAATACATATATAAAATTAGTCACAACACTCTCATCACCTTAGTTTGAGACTTATATTACGAAAATTGTAGTTAGAACAAAGGAATCACTTTCCTAAAGTAAATTTTGCTCTTTATACTGCAAGAGTCAGCAAAAATCCTAGATGATACGATAAAGCAAAATCAGCTTGCACTAGTAGTAGTGAAAGCTGAAACACAAGCAATTGCAGTGTATTTCGAGATGTTCTTCTTCCTCCCCAAACCTCTTCTCTTACAGCTCTCTGGTTAAAACCAGTTGGAGAAGAAAGAAGAATAGTGGAGCAGTTTCAACATCCACTCAGTCAGCCTTGAATGGGTTACATTAACTGTCCATTTAATGCTGAGTGGGTCGAGCAAATAACTACCCACTTCCCATTTTCGAAAATGGTAAAAAATCAATGGTAAAAAGTTTTACCAGTGGTTAGCCCACACACACATACACACACGCGTCTCGTGCAAAGTGCTAAGTGCGCCTATAAAAGCACATAAAATATGCCATATGTTGCACGCCGCGCGCGCCCGGCTCACTTTGCATAACACTTATGGTTTTTCTTTTACACACAATGTAGTGCATAAGTATATATCTTTAAACTAGAAGTTTCTAACCAATATGGGACTAAACATTTCTTTTGAAAATGTTCAACAATCCCCACTATTTTCAAAATAATCAGATTATTTGATCCAAGAACATCTTAAATATTATATGCATAAATAATGGTATCTTGCGATTCGAACCACTAAGTTGTGAAAAGTTTATTACATCATATTAGAATTACTTGGTAGATAAGCTTTGAATCAATGATTCTAATTGATATGTAACATAAAAACCAACAAATAGCCATAAATATTATGACACATTCAATATTGGCCTTGTGTCTCGTATCTTCTCATGAATGTCTTTGGAGCCAAGTCCTTAAACTCCTTGAAGTGGCCGCACTTCACATCCACATAGATAGTCTCCATTCTAGCACCCTTGCAATTTAAGCACTTTTAGAAGACTATTAAGATATCATCTCAACCTCCTCTATTTACATGCAGATACCAAGCACTAACAATTAACCTAGGGATGGTTATAAAAATTTAGAGCTTACAGTCACACTTATAATGAACTTTGACTGCATCGAACTTAAGACTTAACGTAATGCTAAGCGTCGAATTGAATCTTCATTGTTGGTGACTATAAGTCATGAGCTTGAGACTCATCTCATTGATGTTGTATTCACCAAGTCTCTTGACAATCCTATAGTAAGTGGATCTGGCAAGGTTTGACTAGATCTCACATAGTCAATTGTGAAAACTTCATTTGTTATCAATTCCCTGATACAACTATGTCTCAATCCAATATGTCTGGATTTACAACTATACACTTGGCTATAAGCCCTTGCCAATGTAGCCTCATTATCACAATTGATAGAAATTAGAGCTATCGGTTTAGGCCACAATGGTATCTCATGTAATAATTCACGTAACCATTCAACTTCTTTTGAAGTCGAGGCTAATGCAATAAACTCTGATTCTATAGCGGAACTAGCCATTAAAGCTTACTTCTTTGAAGCCCACGAGATTGCACCTCTAGCAAGTGTAAGAATCAACCCACTTGTAGAAGCATGATTTTGATCTTTCACAATCCAACTTGCATATAAAAATCCTTATATGACCGAAGAATATCCACTACAACATAAATCATAGTTAATTATTTTCTTCAGATATTTCAAAATTCTTCGAATTGCAAACCAATGCAACTTGCGTAGATTAATTGTGAATATGCTCAACTTGCCTATTGCTAAGGCAATATTCGGCCTAGTGCATGTCACTGCATACATTAAGCATCCACTTAATTTAAAATACTCCAGTTGTAAAACTGGATTGCTTGTATTTTTCACTAGCTCAATACTTGGATCTAGCATGGTAGAGACAAGGGCACAATTCAAATGATTTAATCTATTGAGAACTTTCTCAATATAATGAGATTGAGTTAGAGTAATATTCCCCTCATCTCTTATGATATGAATCCCGAGAATGGCATCAGCTTGCCTTATTTCTTTCATTTCAAATTTGCTTTTTGCTTGAAAGAAAGTGTTTGGTCAATTTAACTTGTTCCAAGTCAGTTCCAAAAATTAACATGTCATCTACGTAAAGACGGATTATGACACTATTTCCTTGTTCATTAAACTTGCTATATACACATTTATCAGATTCATTTATTTTGAATCCATTAACAAGTATAACCTAGTCAGATTTGTGGTCCCACTATTTTGGTGTTTGCTTTAAACCATACAATGATTTTCGCAATCTAAACACTTTATTTTCATGACTGGGCAATGGATATTTCCTCATCCAATTCTCTATGTAGAAGCGTTGTTTTGAAGTCCATTTGGTGGATGACCAGCTTTTTTATAGCTGCAATTGCAATAAGCAATCTGATAATAGCAATTATAACTACTTGTTAATAGGTATCGAAATAGTTTATTCTATGCTTTTGGGTGAATCTCTTAGCAACCAGTCTTGCTTTGTATTTTTTAATGGATCCATCAACTCTTTTTTTTTTTGAAAAGAAATTTGCATTTAATAGGTTTACACCTAAGAGAAAAAGAAAATGATACAAAAGTATGCATAACAAAAGTCACCAAAAACTAGTGAATGAACAAAATCTCTCATATCCAGGTGACTAAGGAAACTATATAAAAAATGATCATAACAAAAGCAAGAACTAATAAGCATTGAAGTTAACTCAAATAATTCCTACCAAATCTTGCGAGCCCGAATTCTTTCAACTAAGGGTGAAATCAACAAGATGATGAAATGAAGCCTAGGGTCTACATAAAGACCCGCTATTAATACGACGACTTAAGTTGGATATGTCCCAACCAAGTCTCAAAACGCCTAAAATCCTATTAATATGTTAATTAAAAAAAATGCTCAAATTACTCCAAAAAATGTAATCCATAGTCGAACCTAGCAAAACTCAGGAGGTGCTATAATGCCTCTGGTGCTCATCAAACATTACACTTGCAAAAATTCAAGAGACCAAGATATGACGTTATTAAAAAAAAAAAAAAACTAAAACCTAACCTATACTAAAATAAATGCAGGAAATAAAAATAAAATAAAAAATAAAGCTGGGATGCCTCCCAATAAGCGCATTTCTTTTAAATCTTTAGCTAGACTTGACGTGATTTATCACGTGATGCCCTATCCTTTTGAGATATCAATAATGAATGATGCATCTATAGCTTTAGGCAATGCAACATGCACACCCTCCTTCAGAATTACAAGCTCATTCAGAACTTCTAACACAAAAATTCTGACGCATCATGATCATCAAATACAAAGGTGTTGACAGTGTAGAAAATATGCAAACGCTCCTTTACTTCCACCCCTTGTAAGGTTTAACAAGTATGCATAAGAGGGTGGGTGATTTTACCAACACCAAAGGTTGGTCTTCCTCGCTCTCTATCTATGGCTCCTCCGACCTTTATGAAACGACTCAAATTTCTTTCTCAGCTTCATCATCTTTATTATGTGCAATGGTAATGTCCGACTCATGTGAAAAAGCTTTTAGTGCTTTCTCTGGTTCACTTAAATACTCGTCCACAATTGAGAATTCATCAAACTTAACACTTTTTAATATAGCAACATTCGCGGTCTCCTCTGAGTCAAAAGTTGGTTGCGGAGACAATTCTTTCTCATCCATAAAATGCTCAAGTATAGTAGTAACTTAAGTTTCTGAATTTTGCTACTTTGGGTTTATATGCTGCATATCCTCCTGCAAGGGTTGTTGAGTAGTGCTTTGAAAAAATCAGTCAGAGATCATATCTCTCTTAATATCTGCAATGGTTCTTCGTTCCGATTGAGGAATCTGTGCACTTCGCTTAGATATATAGAAGTTGGGTTGTGGCGATGTATAGCTGGAACCATGATGATTCCTATACTTCGGACTGTGAGGACAAGCAAACGTGGGATGAAAGTACTCCCCACAATTTCCACAAACCCCGACCTGTTGCACAAAAAATTGTCAGTTAAAAAATTGATGTCCATTACGTTACATACCTACCCCATTCACATCATAATAGTATGAGTCTTCAAATTGACTATAGTAGTGGAAATAGGAGGCCATTATGGAATTACCTGAAAAAGTGTTATGGGCAGTGGACTAGATACAAGATAAAATAAAAATCAAAGAAAGAAAAACCAATCCCCGGCAACGATGCTAAGAATTGACGCGCACTAAACACGTCAATAAAATAATACCTACACCAACTATTTGCATAATAGTGGCAAATAGTCGATCCCACAGAGATTAATTATCTTTTAAAGTCAAAAACAACAAAAAGGGAAATTGGGGGTTTAAGAAAGTGATTTACTTAATTAATCTAAATGCTAGGGAAAATAAATAAACAATGAAAATAGCTTTGAAAACAATTAATAAAAATACTTTGGTCAATATTTACAAGTTTGGTTCAATAAAAGATTGAATTTGGTCTTCAATTTATGTAAAATATGCAAATCAAAAGTATCCTAGTGTAGCTATAGACCCAGTAACGTGCGCGGTTCCTCGCACTTCCTAATCTCGATAGCCAAGGTATGACAGTGACTATTTCCCTAGCCAATCTTATTAGAACCCTATACTCAAGCGCATTAGATTTAACACGATGACCGCA
The DNA here is from genome assembly GCA_039657365.1 of Stephania yunnanensis. Classification (NCBI taxonomy): domain Eukaryota; kingdom Viridiplantae; phylum Streptophyta; class Magnoliopsida; order Ranunculales; family Menispermaceae; genus Stephania; species Stephania yunnanensis. Next base: position 273,161 of record JBBNAF010000014.1, read on the forward strand.
ATAGTTTTTGTGAAGGCACTACACCTAGACAATCGGATCACTAGTTTGTCCGATTTAGCCTAGATTTATAAGGTACTTGACCGGTTCCAAAAGAGACTAATCAATTGGTAGGGTCAATTGCCACTAGTGTGATCTTATTGCAAAAGATGACTTAGTGACAATTAAAATCAGAGTTTAAATATGAATTTAATTCTAATTATTCAAACAATACCAAAAGAAATAAAATATCAATGAAAAGCAATGCAATAAATAAATCTCATAAATCTATAGATCAGCATAGTCAAACTTTTCTCGTAGTCTTGTCTAGGTCATGAGATTAGTGTCTCATGGAATAACACAAAACAAAGCAAAGAAGAATAGAAGTGAAGAGAGAGAGAGAGAGAGAGAGAGAGGTTAGAAGAAGAATTGAAATAGAAGTCGAATGGAAGGTCTTGTGGTTTGCGCCGAGGAAGATCCTGTGATTGTGTGCATTTTTAGCAGGTTCCATGGCACGTGGCGTCTGCTGATTAGTGATCTCGCTGCTTAAGGTGACGTGGCGAGAGATGATTGGAGGGACGAGAGCTGCTGTGGACGTGGAGGCGTGGGAGAGGATGACACGTGGCACTGCGCATGGGGAGAGAACTCGCACGAACTCGTGCGAAAAAAATGAGAGACAGTGCTGCAGCGTATCCTGAGGAAATCTCACGGTTATGGTTGTGAGCAAACGTGGCTGCTGCTGATGGAGACGTTGCTGGCGAATGGAGACACGACACGCGGCAGCAGCTGGGCGAAAAGAGAAGCACGAGAGAACGAACGAATAAATAGGAAAGCTAAACAGCACGCATCACGAGGCCAGTACACGGTTGTGAAGACGAGTGAATTAAGTGTATTAGTTGCTTGTATCACTTCAGTTGCTCCTCTCCCTTAATCGACTGTACAGCACGTGTCTGGAGACAGATCCATCAGTAGCTGTTCATGCAGCAAGTAAATACTACATTTTGAATAATTTTTCGCCAACAACACAATTTAACATCCTTAAAAATAATAAATAAATATAATTAAGTTAATATTTTAGTGACTTAATAATAAAAAAATATATAAATAACATATATATAATTACACAATTAACGACTCATCAAATACATTAAATTAATTAAAGGGGCTGATATAAAATAATAGAGGGGGGCTAAGAGTCGCTTTTTAAATGAATTAGATTTTCCGCACATTTAAATATATTGCGATGGAGAATGAATCTGAAGTATGTAACTAACTTCGACCACACATTTGATAAAAATAATCACTGTTATTTTTTATTATTATTTTTTTTTTTTTGTGTTTCTTAGTGTATCATCCAATGTACTATATATGAAATCATTGAAATGGGTAGCATCCATACAATCGTTAACGTTATAACAGAAACCTAGCTCCACATAGCACACCATTGAAGACCAATCATCCAACTTATTTCAACTAGCAAGCATTTAGTCTTACTAGTTACTGTGCTTCCAATTGTTTAGGCTTCTATATATACTTTAGCATCCATTGTGATAAACATAGATCCTTAAAACAAATATCATCATTTACGTCATTTACGTATAGTAAGAATGGCAGCACACACAATGCTCCCACCTCTGAGTCCTCTCTCACAATACATTAACACTCCCACTCTAACATTCTTCGTCATGGGCGTCATAGAAGTAGAGGTCGCATTTGACAAGCATGAAACTCTCAATTTTCTAAAACACTCCTTCCGTCCTCTTAACAAGCGTTTCTCCTCCGCTATTGTGACCGATGAGAAGGGTGTTCAGCGATGGAAGAAAGTGGAATGCCCCATCGAAGACCACCTTGTGATTCCAACCTTCCCTCCTAATCTATCACCCCAAGAATATGAAGAACACCTGGAAGAGTACATCTCCGACATGTACATGACTCCGCTACCAGATAGCCACTCGCCGTGGCAAGTGCACCTCATAACTTACCCCACACCTAACGCAGCAGGGTCTCTGGTGTTCAAGTTGCACCACTCACTCGGTGATGGCTACTCCTTCATGGGTGCTCTTTTTTCTTTGTTTAGAAAGGCTGACGACCCCTCTGCCCCTCTTAAATTCCCTACTATGTGTTCTAGACTGACTGAACAAATAAGCAGCTACACCAAGCTTTCTAACTTGGCTTTTAGGTGTTATTACACTCTTTCCGACTTCGCTAAAGGAATACTTGGGATGTACTTGGAGGATGACAAGCATGTGCTGAGATCAGGGGCTCCCAAAGTGGAGTACAAGCCTGTGAACATCGCTTCGGTTACCTTCTCTCTTGATGACATCAAAGCAATCAAGAACAAGGTCGAAGGGGTAAGTTCAATTAAAATAACTAATTAATAAATCAAATCAACTATATATATATATATATATTTAGTAGCTAATTAATCTGCACTAGTTTTTGATTAATTATTTTTTGTGGTATTGGCAGACTGTGAATGATGTAACAACTGGGGTGATGGCTTATGCACTGCAACTATACATGAAGAGGGTAGGACAGGAGCCTATTAATCCAGTCGCCACTGCAGCCATTGTGATGAACCTGAGGATGTACAGAGGCTTCAAAAACCTCGAAGAAATGTTGAAAGCAAACATATGGGGCAATCACTTCCACTTCGTCAGCGTACCACTTCCCATGACCAGTGATCTTGATAATGTGGATCCCTTGGATTATGTTATCGGATCGAAAGCCGAGATGAAGAAGAAAATGAACTCCCTAGGTGCATATTTCAGCAGCAAATTTGTGTCCTTACTAGGAAGCCTAAGAGGCACAGAGGTTAGTTACAACTTTAATTACTCTTGAATATTAGCTAGTAGTAGTACTATATATCTATGACTTGTATTTATGTTACATATATATATATATAAACTGATACAAATCTTAATGTTGTTACAGGCTGCGGCTGAGTACATACACTCAAATTTGAGGAACACAACATTTATGGTTTCGAACATGTGTGGCCCTCAGGAGAAGGCATCACTTGCGGGTCATACCCTTAAAAGCTTCTACTTCACTGTGCCAGGGATACCACAGGTATATACAATAGATTCATCATCAATTCTCAATTATAACAAACAACTGAACTTGAATAATATTTGTATGATTTGATGTTGGGATTACTGAATTGATTAATTAATTAAATGGTGCAGAGTTTGGTGTTCTCAATAGTGACTTACATGGGAAAGCTGAGGTTGGTGGCATCATCAGAGAAGGGGTTTATTGATTCCCGAGTGCTCAACTCATGCTTGAAGGAAGCATTTCAGAAAATTTACGTTGCCGCTACGGGGGAGAATCCACTCAAAATTTATTAACTACTAGAATACTAGTGCAAAATATCCAAATTATTAAATGCCCATGAGAAAAATTTGTGGGAATCCGACAGATTGAAAAGGACCATATAAGGATACATTAAATACGCGCAGTGCATCAATCCTATGTTGTTTCTCAAGTCTGTTCTACAGTCATATTCATCTTTATATGCTTTGTTCTGTAAAATTAAGGCAAACATGTAATGCCTTGTAATTCGCGAGGAAGGAATATATAAAAGTTGTATTTTAAAAGCTTTGCCTCTTCGTGTGCATCTTAATTCTTAGAGCTTCTGATACATCCGTGGATGAATTAACAATTCACAATTAAGCTGGCACTCTGAAAATTTAATTTGGACTACAAAAAATTGTTGATTAATTTGAAAATACCACCAACTCAGAACCCCCAAAATTAATGGATATATTTCCGCAGCCCATATGCCCATCGAACAGTGACTTTCAATCATCATAAAAACAAATCGGAGGTTCCATCATTCATCTAGTAACCACTTAGTTTTGAAATAAGGACCATAATTTCCTGGGGGACTGTCTCTAAGAAAATCCAGAAACGTGCACATATAGGTATATATATGTACTGGGTCAAGTAACGATGGGTTTGAGAGAGTTCATGGAGGTTTTGGTTACGGTAATAGAAATGAAGAAGGAAAATCAATCTTAGAATTTGCTTCAGCATACGATCTTGTCTTAGCAAATACTAGGTTTAGAAAGAGTGAGTCGCGTACAATTACTTTTAGTAGTAGTCATAATAAGAGTAAAATAGATTTTCTTTTAACAAGAAAAATAGATAGAAAAATATGTAGAAACTGTAAAGTAATACCTGGTGAAGCACTTATTACCCAACATAAGTTAGTAGTACTTGATATTAAGCTAACACGACGATAAAATATGAATAAAAGAGTCGTTAGCGACTCTAGAATAAAGTGGTGGAACCTAAAACACAGTAAACAAGTAGAGTTTTAGAAAAACTACTAATGGAAAATGTTTGGAATCTTAACTTAGATGCTAATACAATGTGGCTAGAAATAAGTAGTTGCATAAGGAGAGTGAGATCAAACGTATTAGGTATATCTAAAGGTTTGGGACCTCCAAAGAAGGAAACATGGTGGTGGAACGAGGATGTCCAACGAGCAATTAAGACTAAAAGAGAGATGTATAGGAAAATACTTAAGTGTCAAGATGAAGATGTGTACAATCAATATAGAGAAGCTAGAAAACAAGCTAAAAAAGTAGTTAGTCAAGCTAAAACAAATTTCATGGAATATCTATGTACAAGGTTAAGTAATAGAGATGACGAAAAAAAAATAAAATATAAATATATATATATATATATATATATATATATATATAGGCTAGCCAAATTAAGAGATAAAAAGAAACAAGACCTAAGTCATGTAAGATGTATTAATGACGAAAATCAAAATGTTTTAAAGCGCGATGAAGATATTAAGGAGAGATGGAGAAGTTACTTTGATAGTTTATTTAATGATGGCCAAGTTGATATTTTAATAGATGAAAACCCACACCAAGAAAAAAATGTAAACTATACATGCAATATTAGAATTGTAGAAGTTAAAGAGGCATTGCAAAGAATGAAAATAGGAAAAATATGTGGCCCAGATGAAATACCCATAGAGGTTTGGAAATGCTTAGGAGAAATTGGATTAACTTGGCTAACAAAACTTTTCAATAAAATTTTTAAATCAAAACGGATGTCAATGGATTAGAGAAGAAGCACGCTTGTGCCAATCTTCAAAAACAAAGGAGACATTCAAAGTTGCTCAAACTACCGGGGAATTAAACTTATGACTCACACTATGAAATTTTGGGAGATGATAATTGACAATAGGCTAAGGAGAGAAACAACAATATCAGAGAACCAATTTGGTTTCATGCCTATGAGGTCAACTATGGAGGCGATTTTCCTTGTATGGCGATTGTTAGAAAAATATAAAGAAAAGAAAAAAGATCTTCATATGGTATTTGTAGATTTAGAAAAAGTATATGATAGGGTCCCTAGAGATGTTCTTTGGTGGGTTCTAGAAAGAAAAAGAGTCCATGCTAGATACATAGACAATATTAAAGATATGTATGATGGAGTAGTACGAGTATAAAGACATTTGGAGGAGCTACAAAAGAATTTCTCATTACGATAGGACTATATAAATGATCGACTTTAAGCTCATATCTATTTACTTTAGTTATGGATGGACTAACTAGACATATTCAAGAGGATATACCTGGTGTATGCTATTTGCAGATGATCGATATTGTCTTAGTGGATGAAACTAAATATGGAGTGAATAGGAAATTAGAACTCTGGAGGAACACATTAGAATCTAAAGGCTTTAAGTTGAGTAGGATGAAAATCGAATACATGCACTATGAGTTTAGAAACACTAAACATCGAGATGACGGAGTGGTAAAATTAGGGGAAATAAAAGTTCTTAAGGTAAACCACTTTAGATACCTAGGATCAATCATATAAAATGATGGTAACATTGAGAATGATGTCACACATAGAATTCAAGCTGAATGGAAAAAATGGCGGAGTGCAACATGAGTGATTTGTGATATAAATGTTCCTACTAAGTTAAGAGAAAAATTTTATAGGACCGCAATTAGGCCAGCTGCGGCGGCCCTCGCCGCCCCGGGGTGACGTGTCTCCGTGTACTCTTCGCCAGCTGACCCAACTACATGTGTACGACACCTACCCGTCCTACTCTGTCTCGAATTTCATATCTACTTGTGTATGTTAAGATATTCAGCAGAAGTCATATTTTAAATGCAAAAATTTTCATGAAATAATTAAACAAAACCTAATGTGGAAAAACCTAATGTGGAAAAAATTTTCAATCTCCTACATATTTTTATGCAACATACACACATGCGATGTATTTCAATAAATTTCATCACAAATAAGCATCTAACACACAATAACTAGCATACCTAAGTCCCCGTGTGTCCTAGCGTACCGCGACATCCACGTAAATCCGAGCTGGCGTCCACGTCAATAAATTTAAAAGACATTAATAAAATGGGTCGTTACACCAGCTATGCTCTATGGAAGTGAATGTTGGGGCGGTAAAGCAACAACAATTACATAAAATGAACGTACCAGAAATGAGGATGCTTAAGTGGATGTGTGGTAAAACTCGTAGAGATAGAATAAGAAATATAGAAATTCAAAGACAAGTAAGAGTAGCACCAATTGATACAAAGATTAGGGAAGGGCGGTTGCTATGGTTTGGTCACCTGCAAAGACAACCTACAAATGCTCCAACTAGAAAACTTGACTTAATAGAAACTGTAGAAATTCGACGAGGTAGGGGCAGACCAAAGTTAACATGGGATGCATTAATTAGGAGGGATTTGAATTGTTTGGAAAGCTCACAATCAATTGCACTTAATCGAGCACAATGGAAAAGTTTGATCCATGTAGCCAACCCCAGTTAATTTGGGACTGAGGCTATGTTGTTGTTGTTGTTGTTGTTGTATATATGTACTGGGGTGATAATTTCTGAATAAAATAATGTTTATTGTATGTCTTTCTTGTGTACATGGTAACCTATATATACACATAGGTCTAGAATATAAAAGGAAAGTGCAAACCATAAAAGAACCTATCAATTACACATGATTCTAATTTCCGTAACTACTAATTACACGAAATTCTATATTATTTAGTTTCCTTAACACCCTCCCTCAAACTCAAGATGGGTTCGTAGAAATCAACTTGAATTTGTCAACCAAAGCATGAAAGCAATCCGGAAGATGAGCTTTAGTGAAGATATCAGCGATCTAATTAGACTAGGAAATAGAAGAAAGCTGAAGAGTGCCTCGAACTAGGTGTTGATGGACGAAGTCACAATCATTCTCAATGTGTTTTGTGTTGTAACGGCCCGAAAGTTTGACTTGTGTCACGTGCCAAATCAAGGTCGTATGTGGGACCCACTCGTCGAATACATATGTCCGAATCTTGAGTGGAGACACCGAGAATGTTTAATTTGAGATTTTAATGCTAATTGTTGAGAAAAGTATATGCGGGGAATGCGGTGAATCGAAACACGAACGGGGACGCGCCTCGAGTTGCGTGTCGACGTGGACCGAGGTAGCGGCGTAATGTGATTATAGTAATATTAATGTGGTCACATCAAAGGGAAAATAAAAATAAAAATGCATATATATATATATAGAAAAGAAATATATATCTATCATATATATAAAAGCACGAATCACAAATTTTTGAGTGGTAATGAAATTTACCTATTTGCCCATACTTTTTTTTTATCTCCAAATCAACATTTTCTTTTGTATCCAAATCAAACTCTAACTCATTATCAATCCACTACACGTTTTTTTTTCTTTATCTCCAAATCAATTATGAACTCATTCTCGTCAGTCCAATACACTTTTTTTGAGGAAGTAATGTCCTAGCATGATTAGCTTGTTTTTCCATTCACTTCTTATCTCAATCACAGTAGAGAATATTGATAAGCTAAAAAATGTACTTGTATTTCTAATTTTTAAATTTTAATTACAATTTTAAATTTTGTTAATAAATTCTTAGAAATTAATTCCCGCGAGCGAAGCAGAGCAGGGGAATCGTGCGTAGCACGTCTTAAAACTAGTATATATATATATATAAGAAAAAAAAAAGAAAAACGGGGAGAAAGAGAGGAAGAAGGAGATCAGAGAGAGGGAGAGAATGAAAGAATATCTTCCCCCCTTCTCATTATCAATCGTAAGTATATATACACCAATGAGTAGCATGATTATAGGCTAAAGAATAGGAAACACCAATCAGTAGCATGATTCTAGGCTAGAGAATAGGAAGCTAACAATATACAATGACTGATTACAGGCTAGAGAATATATACTATATTTAACACACCTCCGTAGTCGAAACGGGAGATTTACGGATGTTGAGACTGTCACGAAAATCTTCAAACAATACTTGCGGTAGACCTTTGGTAAAAATATCTACAATTTCATAACGGGACGGCACATGAAGAACACGGACTTGTCCGTGTGCAACCTTCTCTCGAACAAAATGGATATCCGTTTCGATATGCTTTGTACGTTGATGTTGAACTGGATTACCCGACAAATAAATAGCACTTACATTGTCACAGTATACTAAAGTGGCCTTCTTAATCGGACAATGTAACTCTAAGAGAATATTCCGGAGCCAACATGATTCGGAAACCACATTTGCCACCCCACGATATTCGGCCTCGGCACTAGAACGAGACAATGTGGGTTGACATTTAGAAGACCATGAGACCAAGTTGTCTCCCAGAAACACACAATACCCGGATGTAGATCTCCTCGTATCAGGGCACCCACCCCAATCTGCATCAGTGTAAGAGACCAGAGTAGAAAAAAAAGATGGGTATAAATGAAGACCATGATCCAAAGTACCCTGAACATATCGAATAATCCGTTTGAGAGCAGACATATGATCAACCCTCGGATCATGCATATGGAGGCAAACTTGTTGGACGGCATAAGAAATATCCGGCCTGGTGAAAGTGAGATATTGTAGAGCCCATGCAAGACTCCGATACAGAGTAGGATCATCAAAAGCAGTACTAGAAATAGCACTAACCTTAGGCTTAGTGTTAACCGGAGTAGCAGACGGGTTACATGATGACATTCCTGCACGCTCAATTATTTCTTCGGCATATTTGCGCTGTGAAAGAAACATACGACTCACCGAAATACCCAAAAAATAATTCAATGGACCAAGATCCTTCATAGCAAATTCAGAACTAAGAAGATCCATAATGGAGCACCGGAGAGCATGGGAAGAAGCAGTAAGAATGATATCATCAACATATAATAAAATGTAAGCCATATCTGGAGTTGTCACATCTACTATTAGTGAAACCAACAGATGTAACAAAATTAGCAAAACGTTTATACCAAGCCCGGGGAGCTTGCTTAAGTCCATACAATGACTTACGCAATAGGCACACAAAATCTGGACGGGTACGATCCCTGTACCCCAATGGTTGATGCATATAAACTATCTCCTGAAGCTCACCATGAAGGAATGCATTTTTGACATCCAACTGATGAATTGGCCATGCCTTAGAAAGAGAAATGTTAAGAACAGTACGAATAGTTGCCGGCTTCACAACCGGACTAAAAGTGTCACCACAATCGATGCCAACCTGTTGAGTTTTTCCATCACATACAAGACGGGCTTTATGCCTCTCAAAATCACCGTTAGAATTAACTTTATGAGTAAAAATCCACATAGACCGAATAACATTAACATGAGGTGGACGGGGCACCAATTCCCACGTCTTATTTGTAATAAGAGCATTATATTCATCATCCATGGCCATTTTCCAATTCTGGTCACGAAGAGCTGCCACCGGATTACAAGGCAAAGGAGACCTTGAAACCGTGGCGTAAAGCGTGGTATTTTGGATTGGGTTTAAAAATACCATGCTGACTTCTAGTGACTATAGTGGGCTTAGGAAGAGGAATAGTGGGAGTAGGAGTTGCTTGGTTAATAATTGGGAAGTGTGGGTCTGTTGGGCCAGGTGAAACCGGGTCTGGATCCGGTTGGGCAAGTGTGTAGGCCTGGGCTGGCGTATGGAAAAGAGGAGTAGCAGACTCTTGAAGATGATTTTGCACATAAGGAGAAAGACCATTATCCAAATAATCATATGTATGTGATGATGGGGTATGTAATGACGCAAAGGGAAACACATTCTCATCAAAACGAACATGACGACAAATGATGATTTGTTGGGATGATAAATCATAACATTTATAGCCACGACGATTAGGTGGAAAACCCAAAAAAACACAAGGAGTCGACCGAGCTTGTAATTTATTGATTTTGGTGGAAGGAATAAGAGGATAACATAGACACCCAAATACCCGAAGATGAGAATATGTAGGAACCCGTTGATATAGTATTTGAAGGGGAGAAATATTACCCAAAAGTTTGCTCGGAAGAATATTAAGAAGGTATGTTGCCATTTGTAATGCATGATGCCAAAAAGAAGGAGGAAGGGATGCATGAGAAAGTAGAGTACGAGTGATATTATTGATAGACCGAATTTTTCGTTCGGCCTTCCCATTTTGAGGAGAGGTGTGAGGACAAGAGAGACGAAAAGACATTCCATTCTTCTTACAAAAATTCAAAAAAAATCCATTATCAATTTCCCTCCCATTATCACATTGCATAGTTTTAATATTACGTTCAAATTGGGTAAAAATATGAGCTTTAAAAATCAAAAGTTTTTCATAGACCTCCGACTTTTGACCCAAAGGAAAAGTCCATAAATAATTCGAAAAATCATCCAATAATAACAAGTAATATTTATGCCCTGCAGAACTCAGAATAGGAGAGGTCCAAATATCACTATGAATTATATCAAAAAGTGAAGACAGACTGGAACTAGAAGACACAAAGGGTAACTTAATATGTTTTCCGAACACACACGAACGACAAATACTAGAAGTAGAGTTTCGAGTACAATCAATGCTTTTATTGGCCCTAAGAGCATCGAAAATAGGAGCACCCGGATGACCCAGACGATCATGTCAAAGTGAGGAAGAGATGGCTGCAAAGGTTGATGGAGTAGCATGATTGTAAATAGAGTTGAGAGGATAAAGATCACCCTGGCTATCACACCTCAGGATAGGCTTCCCCGTCTGAAAATCCTTCACAGAAAACCCAAAAGGATCAAATTCAACAGATACAGAATTATCAGTAGGGAATTGCCTAACAGAAATAAGATTTTTGATTATTTTGGGAACATGAAGGATATTATTTAATGACAAGGGAGGGTTAGGGGAGGGCAAACATGTATGACCATAACCACGAATAGGAATTGAATGACCATTTCCGACAATAATACTAGTATTATGATTGCTCAAATTAAAATAAGACGAGAGATTACCGTTTGAGGAGGTCATATGTGATGTCGCACCGGTGTCCATATACCAAGATGAATAGGGTGGATTTAGAGCCATGGTGTGCATAGCGGATGCAATGTCCGTAAGAGCATAAGAGCCAGACTGCCCATTGAAAGATGGAGCCATAGAAGCCTGGTAGGCTTGCTGTTGGGGGCGAGGGCCCAATACCCCAGGCCCACGGGTTGGAGCAGGTGGGCGAACCCAACCTTGAGTAGGCATGGGGCAAGGAGGAGCAACCCGTTGAGGCCAACCCCAATTAGGAGACGGAGGCCAACCCCAATTCGAAGCCTGCTGCTGATGGCCTCGCGAGCCACCCTTGCCGGACCGACCACCAGAGCCACCCTTGTTGTGCTTGTCTCCACCATTGCCGCGGCCACCTGGATTTTTTCGGCCCTGATTGTTCTGCTTCCGGTCAGATTGTTGCTGCCCCTTCCCTTGTCCCGTATGAGAAGGAACAAAGGAAGAATCATCGTCCTCATTTGATGCAGCTACCATAGCGGAGTCAGAAGCCATAGTTGCCTCCTTGACTAACCCGGACTCTTCGAGAGTCAGCATTGAACGAGCTTGATAAAATGGAGGAAGGGGATTACTTTGTCGGATCATCGTACCCACACCACGGTACGGAGCAGTAAGACCTGAGACAAGTTGGAGCACAAGACGATTGTCGGACACCGGAGCCCCTACATTCTTCAATTGATCGGCCAGAGACTTAAGCCGTTGACAATATGCCGAGGCATTGGGAAAGTGTTCCATCTTAGTGGTGGAGAAATCATGCTCAAGGGTGACTGCACGGGAATGCTTATTATCTTGGAATATGTCCCGCAGACAATTCCAAGCTTCCATTGATGTAGCATCTGGTTCAAGAATGGTGTGCAAGAGGTCGTTAGAAATCGTGGCGTAGATCCATGATAAGACCGTGACATCAAGGGTAGACCACATGTCGTCATCTCCCTCAGCAGCCTTCTCCTTGCTTTGATCAGAGGGGATGATGTGATGTAAGACCCTGTTCGAACGTGCATGGACCTTAAACAACTCCGCCCATGTTGAGTATTGTATGTTCTCCATCTCAAGAATAATAGGAATGTGATTCCTAATGTTAGATACTGACAAGAAGAGTGGGTGAAAGTTTTTGGATTGAGACATTGTTGCCCGAGAAGAAGCACGGCAGAGAGACGCGAGAGAGGGGTGGCGCGGCGAGGAGACTCGGCGAGAGACGCGAAAGGGACGACGAGAGGCGGCGTATTGTAGAGGAGAGCGGAGCCGAGAGGGCGCTAGAGGCGGCTAGAGGCGGCGAGGGAGAGCGGAGCCGAGAGAGGGGCGGCTAGAGTTTGCCAGAGGCGGCAAGGCCGGAGGATTTCGGTGGCGGGTGGTGGCAAATCTGGTCGGTGGGCGGACTGCTGGTGCGGCGCCGGGCGGCACGCGGTCGGATCTAGCGACGTGGACCTGATGGCGGCCTGAGCGGCTTGCGGTGGTTGCTGAGGAGGCAGCAATCGGGTTCGGTGCAGCGGGAGTGGACAGAGAGGACAGATCTGGTGGTCGGTGGCGGACAGGCGCAGATCTCTTAGCATGAGCGGCAGGCGCGGCGATTGGTTGAGGACTGGGGACGCGGCGGCTGGGTTCACGTGACGACGGCGACGGCGGCAACGGAGGTGGCGATGGGTCTGGCGTGAACGACCGCGGCGGCGGCGAGCAGATCAGAGCGGCGACAATCGTCCGTTAGGGCGCAGCGGAGAGAGATCGAGAAACCCTAGACTGCTCTGATACCATGAAAGAATATCTTCCCCCCCCTTTCTCATTATCAATCGTAAGTATATATACACCAATGAGTAGCATGATTCTAGGCTAGAGAATAGGAAACACCAATCAGTAGCATGATTCTAGGCTAGAGAATAGGAAGCTAACAATATACAATGACTGATTACAGGCTAGAGAATATATACTATATTTAACAGAGAAGATGGGGGAGATCGAAGAAGAAAAGAGATAGGAGGCGAGGGATAGCGGCCACTGGCGCGCTAAGCATCAGCATGACGGCAGCAATAGCTTCGCGGAGGCCGCGGACAGTGGCAAGATCGGACCTGCAGTGCACCGACGGATCTGTAGTGCGGCGACGCCGGCGACGGCGCGGTCCCCACGTCAGGAGCTGGCGCGATGCGAAGACCGCGAGCGCGGTGGTTGTAGCGACGCCGCCAGTGGCGTCCCAACAGATGCCCGGACAGTGAGCCGCGGACCAGCAATGCAGTGCACTGGAACCGATGTGGCGCATGGCATTGTTGAGTGAAGCCGCGGATGGCGGCCAGCACGGCGGCGGACGGCATTGAGGCGGATGACGTCAACGAACGGCAGCTGCGCGGCGAGACGAGGCAACACCAGCGGGTGCGGCTGGTGCGAACGACGGCATCAACGCCAATGAGCAGCATGGCGCGGCGGCAATGCAGCGATGTAGCTGGCGCGACGACGACGCCGGCGTGGCTGCGACGCGATGAACGGCGAGGTGGCACGTTGTCGACCGATCAGAGGCGTGACTTCGACGAGTTCGACGACGCGATGGAGGTGAGATTTATTTCACCTAATTGAGTTATGAATTGAACGATTTTAGTAAATTAGCCCTAAATGGTATAGATGGACACCAGAGACTTAGGAATCGAGTGTCGGGTACGTCTTGAGGACGAATTATGGATTTCGAGGTAAGTAAACCAGTTAGAAAATGTACATTAGTTCATTGAGCTTGTATGTTTGTTTGATGTTGAATCATGCCATTTTCTTGGAATTACCACTCACTTATGAGTGTCCGAAGGCCAAGTGAGTCGTACTCGTGCCTCTGATTGAAGTGGTTGTCGGCTCGCAACCGGGGCCATGACCTCGAGTCACAGTATTTGGTCGGAATGAGATGTGCTTTATCCGGGGCGCCGTTGATATCCCTCATTCGCGACATTTTAGGTACGGCGATGCCGCGTCCGATGATCGAGTCAGCTTGGCGTTGTCGCGACTTTGCGACCCCGACCCTGTAGCACCCGCATTCGGTGGTCTTAGACTACTTGGGCACCTCTCTATATTGTTTCCTTTAACACTCATTCTCGTTGTACTTTCATTGTTTTACAGTCTCATTATCATGCATTTCGTACAATCCTCTTTTTATCTGCATGACTTTTAGATTGTTTCATTTTATCTTGAATTATTATTTAGATTCTATTGGATTTTACTTACCTGGGCTCGTCAATCTCGTGTTTGACTGAGTGCGAGCATGAGACAGTAGCGAGAGGAAAGCTCCATAACTAGGTAAATATTTTTTGTATATCTTGTATTTACTTTCCTCTGATGATAACATTTTTACTAGGTTCCACAATTAGGTTGCCTAACTTTTTACATTATTGTTGAGTTATTTAATTTGTAGAAATTGCTTCCGCTAAATTGTAAAACTTGAGAAATAATTATAACTCAACTTAAAAATTGTGAATTTACGTATAATGAAGGATTGGAAGGCTAACTAGGTCCGCGTTGACCTTGCGAGACTGGCTCGGGGGTCCACGTGAGCTTAGGGCGGGCGGTGCCCAGTTCGTGAAAAATTGGGGTCGTCACATGTTCGCTCATGAAAAACATCATTACGCGCAATTTGGATCGCACTTTGACTGTCACAATACGGGGTGGTAGCACAAGCATGTGTAACCCCCATATCTTCAAGTAACCAACGAAGCCAAAATAATTCAGAGATAGCATAAACAAGAGCTTGATACTTAGATTTTGTGCTAGAGCGAGATGTGACTGTTTATTTCTTGATTCACCAGGATATTAACGAGTTACCCAAGAAAAAATAATAACTAGTAGTAGATCGTCGGTCGATTAGATCGCCGGCCCAATTTGCATCCGAGTAACCAGATAATATTAATGGTGAGTCGACAGAGAAGTGGAGATCATGAAATAGAGTGTCTTTCACATATCGAAGGATGCGAGAGAACAACAATAAAGTGAGCGGTATGAGGAGCCGACATGAACCGACTAACGATATGAACAAGCGTAAGCAATGTATGGAAGACTTACAATATAAGATAAACCAAACTATCCATAATTTGGTAATATAGTGGAGGATGCGAAAGAAGTGTGAAGATCGTAGCTCAATGATACAAGTCTCGCTAAATCCGTAGTCTTAAGCCTCCAGACGCGGGTTCTAGACTTGGGAGGCAAAGACTACGCTCATGTGCACGAGTGGTAGCATGGGGGAACGTAGATGGTGTGGGTGAGGGCACCCAAACCGCTTGGAGGTCCTGGGTGGGTTGTAGGGGTTTCGGACTTAGGTAGTGGCCTTCACATATTTTCACATTTTTCACGTCCATAAGTTTATTATAATTTGATCATGATCATTATATGTAACATATGCTTCATAATTTGAAGTTGAACTAATTGGACGGGAGCGATATTGTATTTATAATATCTCATTATTTTACTCAGCTACTGTAAGACAAGAAATCAATCCTTAATATTTATTGGATTGACGTGCGAACTTGATATTTGTTGCGGCAATAAATCGAGGCGAGCCACGTGACCTTATTTTTATTGTCTCATCAGTCAAATTTCTGCATAGCCTCAACATAGAGGTAATTAAAATTGTGGAATTATAATTAATATTTGACTGATTATATTTTGTAGCTTGAGACTCAATCGCTCATTTTAACCTTTTGGAGCATTGCCTTTTTTGGTATTTATATATTTATAACTTCATAGTATAAAAGATATATAAAGTGAAATATTCACTTTTCGAGCCTCTAAAGAGATATTAGCAAATGATTTAAATTTTGTATAACACAACATAGTCTTGCATAGATGTTTTATTCACAAATCATAGTATCTAATTGTCATGACAAGTAATTATTGTCGGGAATATAATAAGGCAACAAGTTCAATTATGGTTGAATAATATTTTGAAAATAAATTTAATATAAATTGGTTTTCCACTTTTTATGTAAAAACATAACATATGATTAAATATATGTTCACAACTTTATTCATTAATAAACAAAATGTACTATTCGTATGAGTTGGTGGGACAACCTCAAGGTTGGGAGGCGAGATATAGTCTACTTAATATCATGCCTCCTCGAACGGAATAACCTATCTTCCATTCAATGTTTAACTTTACCGGGGACAAGGCTTACCCACTATCAACTCCGACTTATAGCATTATTTGTATTATAAAATCAAGAATAAAACAATAACTAATCATTTGTAATTTTAAGAGAAAAATTATATGTCGCACATTGACTTTTGATTTATGATGTAGAAGATCCTACAAGACGCAACTACAGAGCCTACTTTCGTAGTCGGTGACATTACAATGCATAATGTATGAATAAAGTACATTTACATAATTAAATATGCATGTAACAAAAAAGAAATTAACCATGACAACATGGAAATAAATTGAACTTATTTAAATTAATAAAAATTATATCTTCTTAGCTTTGTATTTTTGAAAAACTTCTTGTTCTTCAAGACCTCCTTTTGTAGAGCAACTTCGTGCTAATAACGTGTTGTAAACTTAGTTGTAAGCCAACTAGAACTTAAGTTGGACTTGCTAGAGACTTAAGTATAAAAGACATAAATTAAGAACTACTAGAACAAGTAGAGAAGATGAGACAAGAGAGAAGAGAGTTAGAGATGAGAATGTAAAGATTTTATTCATACATTTGTGTGTAAATTACAATGGGGTTAGTACCCTTTATATAGGCCATTTGGTGATAATGATAATTGTACTTATATAATGTGTACAAGTTATACATACACCACAAGTCATACAACACATCACAAGCAACATAGACAATGCATGAAAGAGTTGGTGTACATTGAAGAAGATTACAAGTTACATGAAGTGTGAGAGCTACAATTCAACGTGAGAACCATCTTCACAATGTGGTCACCTACATGCACAAGTGTCCGTCAATTTCGTAACACACACACACACACACATATATATATATAATACAAAAAAAAAGTACAAACCACAAAAGGAACCTACTAATTGCATGAGATTTTAATTTATTTTAACTACTAATTACACGAAATTCAATATTATTTAGTTTCCATAACAAGTTGCATAGTATTAATTATGGCTCAGGACAATGTAAGAGTCTCCATCACAAATTCACAATCACTGCAAAAGAAAGACAAGCGAGGAAAAGGAGTGGAACACACACATACGCACAAGCACCAGTCGAACCGAAATCATTTTCATTGGTGGGACTAATTCAAACCTGCAATATATCTTTAATTAGATCAATTCTATCATGTGATTTCATGGGTGGAGTAATTCAAACCTGCAATATCTCTTTAATTAGATCAATTCTATCATGTGGTGCCAAAGCTCATGCATGCATATATGAATGAATGAGTCACCTAGAGACAAACGATTTAAGTGCATGGTTGCCAATGAGTCTCACACATATGCTCAATTCAAGTCACGTTCCATCAATGTTATATATATGTTATGCAGCACAACGCCTGTACAAGTACGTCAACAAGCTAGTACGAAGCCCAATTAATAATCCACGTACATTGGTTGTTATAACTAATTAACCCATCCACCAACCATGACGTAACATAGGCAAGCGTCATGAATCTCCCCATGCATGCAATCACCATCCATGGAATCATCGATCCAGAGGAACAAAGCTCTACCACTACTACCGCATCAATTTCATTTTCGGATAATAAAATGAATAATTTTCCCTGCGTTTGACATATTAGTATTAGTATGTAGTGTCAAATTGATGAACAGTACATACATGCTCCTGGACTTATAATCCAGATTCTAACGGGCGCTTGCACACAACTTGAGATCTTCCATTGAGAGAACCGCGCACACTTTGTTTTTACTCATTTATGGCTCTTTCTTGTCTTTCAATGTGTAGGCCCCACATCTGACAAAACATCATTAATGACTAAAATTGATGAACAGTTCATTTGCGTTGCAGTTATCAAATTCAACATTGATACAAGTCGAATCTTCAACTCTACATCTTCATGAATTTGCGCTGCAAGATCAATACTTTTCATTGACATTTTTTTTAATAAAAATAAGTAGTTTTTTTTCATTTGCTAGATGTTTTAGATTTTCTTCCATTATTAAAAGCTTTGATTTTCTTCCTTGTCGGAAGTTTTATTTTTGAGAGTTTAAAGTTCATAAACAAACAAATGGAGTTGCTCATACAATGACACGACTTTCACATGCTAGTCAAATGTATAAAATCAACCAATTGATGAGGTAGCTACTAGCTATGGTTGTACTAAATGATAGCTATGGTTATACTAAATGATCTTAGTGTTCAATGAAATATGAATACAACCTTTTTGTCAAAAAAATAAAATAAAATCGATTGCATAATATTACCGAGAATCCCTGCTATGCAATTACAACCATCGCAAAAAATCCTCAATTGTTGCTAGAGCAACCAATTAAGACATTCGAATAGATACTCCGTTGTTGGTGTCCCTTCAATGTACAAATCAATGGACACCAATAAGTGGGTATCCATTACAGTGTCCAAAACACATCGCCCAACACAATTTGAGTGCCCACAAATCATTTTTGAGTGTTCAAAACATGTCACCCAATCATTTTCCTATTAGTTGAAGTGGACCTTCTGACCCTTCAGCAGCAAGTGTAATTGTCTATTCGATACTTGGGTTGCAAGGAAAAAGGTTCTGAAAACACTTTATCTGCAGTATTAAATCAAATGAAATTGAAAAGTTTAATTCATGTAACTGATTCAATCACTTCGAAATTGAGGCTTCGTCCTTCTTCTTGTTGATACTTGTTGTAACGAATCACCGCAAAATATCCAAGATCGCAATTACACGAGTACACTCAAAGATAAATAACCACAAAGAAAACTGCGAATACACAAATCAACGTAAAAAACCCCAAAATCAAGGTAAAAACTACGGACAAGAAACTAGGCAATTCACTATCGATAGTTTAGTACACAAAAAAAAACCTCCCACATCTAAACCCCAAATAAAAACTCCAATAAAATTTGATCTCACAATATCATGTACCCACTCGCAGGCCAGTACGCTACGACACAATTCTCGGCTATCAAACACTCCTCAACACTATATCAACCAAGCTACTGTGCGCGCATATATAACTAGCTATATATATACATGTACCTGCACAAAATCCATGTCCAACGGTAAGTTGTATTTGACTCCAACTTTGACAAAAACACTAATGTGTAAATCATGTGCCTTGACTTTAGCGACCACCAACAAAAACACTAACGTGTAAATCATGTGCCTTGACTTTAGCGACCACCAACACGTCATTATAAATTGTAACCGTGATTGAGTCCAATATCATACCATGACACAAACATGGACTTCAAATCCAACTCCAATTATGTGAGTTTGATGAGACATCGACTCAACAATACTTAAGTTGCAATGAGTGAAATTGTAACTCAAGTATCAAACGCAATAGGTAACACCAAGAATAGCTCCGTTTCGGCATCGAAAGTATTTCTTTTTTTTTTTTTTTTACCTAACTAATGAACATATGCACACTAGAAAATCAAATAAAATATAACCAAAAAATAAACACTGGGTTTCTGTCTCTTTGAACCAGTGAGTGCGGTTCTCAATATATTTTACTTTGACACTCCATACAAGTCCAACACCTTTTAGGCTTTTACATTCTTAATCAAATGATGAACATGAACTTCACTTCAATTTCTTGCAGCTTTTACTTTAAAATCACAAGTTAGCAAGCATTCAAGATAAAATTTGTGGGTCTACAGTTGAAACCCTACAGGTACAAGGCCGAGGTTTTCCCACAAGGGCAACCAACAAAACACCCGTAACGAGAAAAAAGAAAAGAAAAGTAGAAGTCATAAATACATACACTCCAGTAGTTGATGATACCAGCAGAGAGGGAGATCTACAGCGATAAGGCGGGTAAAAACATGGATCCTTGCGATTTGCTATTATTCCCCATGTCTATTAAATATGATTTAACAATAGAGAGCCGGCCTTGGTTAAAATCCTGCAACAAAAAAGTAACCAAAGTCTAAAAACTTTTCTGCGAGACAATAGACACTTATCAAAGAATATTAAGAAGGATGTTAAATGGTATTTTCACTTGAATGTCAAATAAATATCTCTCTTTCTACATATATGCATCAGAAGGAATATTACCATTGCGGTATGTAAGTTATACATTCAGCCCTTTGCTTGCCAGTTCCTTGGATTTGCCTTCCTCCTTGCCCTGGGAACAACATTAATTCTAGCAAACTTCAACGAATTGGCAAAAGCAAGGATAACTACTGCTTTACATTTATCTTGAATTAGGATAGAGGCATAGACTAAGACAATGGTTGAAGGAATCAAAATTAAAGTATCTGACAAGCAAGCGATACCAACAACGAAACGTGCCTAGCTAACAATTGACGTTTCCACTGATTATGAGGATTTCAATTTGAAATTTACTGAGAAAATGGCAAACACTTGAACAAAGTAGAAGCTTGGCTTTGTAGATTAAGTAGGCATTATTTAGTTGTTTTGAGGAGGGTATCAGGTACATGCTTAGCAACATCATGGAATCTATATCTGACACTGAGTCATTGAAGAAACCTATGTCTAATCCTTCAACTATGATGGCATTGTAAGACAAATTTAATGATGAAAAAATTATCATGTCACAGTACAAAAAAATATGAAGGCGCCAAACACACAATGATACGAAAATTTTATATAAACATAAGAGACAAGTAATCTACAAAAAGAATTCATCTAAGATGTCAAACTTTAAGGCCAATCCCAAAACAATGGTATAGTTGTTTTCACTTAGAGGTCAAATGTTCAAAGTGCAGTAGTCCCATCAACTTCACAGTGCCATTCCAAATGGTGCACTTCACAAAGACAAATAGTAATACAAACGCCAACAATGTTGATTAAGCAATAGTTGCAATAGCCTTTAAATGACTAAGATTAAAAATACACTTTTTTGTGGGTGAGAAACAAACTTATTTTTTATGAATACATAATTACGACTTACTTCTTAAAGGATATTTTATTTTACGTTTGGTTCATAATCTGAAGACACTTTTTTGCTTTGGAATCATCCCAACAAAAAAAAAAGATATGTGTTTGGTTTATAATAGGGGAGTCAATGGGGCGGGGAATCCCCACGGGGAACGGGGATTCCCCGCGACGGGGATGGGGAATTCAAATGGGTATGGAGAAGAAATTGGTTCCCCGCACGATGATGGAAATGAGGATGGGGATGGAGATGAAAATATCCCCACGGGGATTTTCCATTGGGTATCCCCGCGGGGAATCTCTGTGGGGAATCCCCGTTTGTCATAAATAAATATTTTTGTTGTTTTGTATACATAAAATATCAATGACGTAACATGCAGGTGTATATATATTATACAAGGGTTTATAATCCCCGCGGGGAATCTCTGTGGGGAATCCCCCCGTTTGTCATAAATAAATCTTTCTTTTGTTTTGTATACATAAAATATCAATGATGTAACATGTAGGTGTATATATATTATATAAGGGTTTATATATTACCATAAAAAATATACATATAAAATTAAATACACGCCAAGAAACATATTGCAGTATATATAAAAATATAAACATATAATAATTAATCCAAAATATATAGTATATATGTTTCCTAAAAAATATATATATACTATGCGGTAATTCTACAAGTTCTCATGTGATGAATACACTATAGTAGCCATTGATTAACCTTGGTGTACGCATTGCACTGTTTGCACATCAACTTTGATACTATATGTATATATAGTATTAGAAAATATGTAATTATACACAATTAAAATATTATGCTTTTGATTTTATTTAATATTATTATATAAGAACTTATAAGAGTAGGAGGACCGAAAAAATAATAATAATAAATTATTACTCGACTATTATTTGTGTGTGTGTGTGAGAGAGAGAGAGGGGGCACCACCAATATATGCTTACAACGAAAATTTATCAATATATGTCAAATATGAAACATATTTACTTGTGCTATCTAGAATTTGCTAAATATATATACGAAATATTTTTATTACAAAATTGATTAATTATATGTTTTGAATTGTTTGTCACCATATTATTAATTGAACAGGGATTCCCCATGGGGAATTAAATGGGGAATAATAAATCCCCACGGGGATTCTCCATCCCCGCGGGGATTAGACGGGGATGAGGATGGGGATTCGAATTTTGAATGGAGATGAGAACGGGACTCCCCATCCCCGCCCCGCCTCATTGACACCCCTAGACTTTATAGCAAGATCTAACCATCCATAAACTCTTTTTTAAATCCAAATCCCCTAAGAAGATGATAATCTAACATTCTACGAGAGTCGTACATTTGCTACACAATGGTGTAGATTTGATAGAGATGTGTGCCGCACGAATTCCACGGGAATCTACACCAACGAATTCCACAGGAATCTACACCATTGTGTAGCAAATGTATGTACCAAAAGAATGTTTAAAAATCATTTTCCAACAACAAAAGCATAATATTAGGACAGTAATTTTGCAATGATTTCCAAGGTTTCTGAGGCTGAAATCAAAGAGGAGAGTTTTCACTATTTATGAATCAATACCAAAGACAGCCCTAGAAACTAGGAGGGATGGAGCTTACAAACAGACTCAGCATTATCGGCCTACTGTACAAGAATGTACTCGAGCACAATATCCCTATTATCCTTATGCATAGAAATCCAAACACACACTTCTAAAATTGGCTTACATACTTATAATTTCACACCCTGCATATAATGCTGGGACTGACTGCTGTAATAATTGTGCATGGCAAGAGAAGGCAATAACATGCAATTAAGCACTGGAGGCAAACAAGTCTTACAAGGACACAGTAGAACAGAGGCCAATAGAAGTAAGCTGAGTGTAAGTAATACATCAAAGCAAAACAACAAATTCATGAAGAATACATTTTTTTTTTTTTTCAGATTCTGATAGTTGACGCAACATGATCTGCCAGTAACTGAAAAATCACTTTCTCCGACTTCATCCAATCTTCCCCTTTAGCTTAAAATAAAGCCACTCAATTCACAAATGTTGTTCATTCTTAATATATATTGTGTAATTAATCTATTTCCAATAGTCGACTGCTGGGTGTGAAAAGAAAGGAACGATAAAGGAGGTCGTGGAACAACTACAACAAATATGCATTCCCCTTGTGTTGCATGCGCAGGTGGGGCTACTTCTCTAAAATAACAGGAATAGCAATTGCTTAACTATACCAGATTTCAACAATGATTGATTTCCAATGACATCGAACTATAGCAAACATTAGCTATATCTTAAAACTAATCAGGCCGGCCAAAACGAACATGACCATAGATACTCATAAATATGCCGCTTTGATAGGAGATTCTGATTATAATATAACGTATACATCAATTAAACATGTCTAAAGATCCGATTGCCATTTCCATAATCAATTAGCAAACTGGCCCCTAACAGAATAGTACAGAAGAAAGAAACACCTAAAGTTTGGGAAGAAAAGTAGCAGGACAGGCATAGATCTTGGACAATGCAAGTTGTCTAGTATAACATGGAAAGGTAAATCCACTGGAACAACCACAAAACTCGAAAGAAACAGAAGATTGAACGAAGATATCGAAAGAGGAAATGAACCAAAATGAAAAAAGATGGAAAGCACAGAGCTTTCCCTGGGTGTCAGAAGAACATATTAAAGTAGCGCCAAAAACAATAGTGCCAAAGTCTGAGTAAGTAAACACTAACAGAACAGGTGCATAAGAAAGTATAGATCTTGGACAATGCAGGATGAGTAGTATAGCATGGAAAGGTGGCACTAGTAGATGAAGCAGAAAAGTCGAAAGAAATAGAAGATTGAGATGGAAAGCACGGACCTTTACCTGGGTCTCGTAATAATCGTTCAACGCCCATTGATACTTGGACTGATCCAGACCAAACCATTCGGACAAGTACTGATCCACGGTCGAATGCGCTGGCACGACAAAAACCCCCAAACACAGAAAGTAAAGTAAAAACCCTAAAAAAAGAATAGAAGACACAGCAGAAATCCTTACCGATCTGCACCTTCTCAACAGCATTCCAGAAGAATCCAACGGCCGAAGAGGACTTGGATGAAGATCGAGGCTGAACGGGGTTGTCGATCTGCGGGGGAGGAGCTTGGACAGGCGGAATGGACGGGCGATGGAGGTTCTTGGGCGAGTGAACCTTGGGTGGCACTGGAGACTCAGATGCAGAGTCTGAAAAGGGTTTTGGAGTGGATGGAGGAGTGATGAAGACTGTGTACCTCCCAATCTTGCCGATCACTGGAGGCGGAGTGGTCGATGAATCTCTGTTGATTGCCATCACAAACTAGATCAGCGACTCTCTTAGACAAACGATTGCTCTTCCATGAGAGAGAGAGAGAGAGAGAGAGAGAGAAGAAAACCGCTAGGGCTAAGAGAACAAAATGTCCACAACACACGCACACAGAGAGTCTATCACTCTCTCTCTGTGCGTGGGAACCAATAACTGCTTTTTGCGCTTCTTTTCAACAGGAAGAGCGAGTGGAGGAGGAGTTCGCATTGCATAGAAAAGAATATGATCTATCTGAATTATGATGGGGGTGGGGTGGGCCAACACCAGTCCCTCTCTATTCCTCGATCTAAAATACTATCAATCTGCGCCTGCGGCGCCAATTTTAAACCTTTGGATTTTGGATCTATATGTTCTCACTCGCTTTCTACTGTCTCGGCACTCTGTGCAATCTAATTTTAATTATTATTGGGCCTGGGCTCTCAATTGCTATTGACCTTGGGCTCATTTGGATCCACATACATATCTAGTTGGGCCTCTTCTCTCGCAACAACAATAACAACAAGTGCTAGGTTTCGGAACTTACTACACTAGCCATCTATCGAACAAGCTCTTTTTGAGGTTCTCTTCTCTCTCACGCTCTCTCTCTCTTCGCCGCTCGGACGCAGAGCTTCACAAACTCAACAATGGCTGTCGGGTACAACTTTATTGTTGTTGTTGTTGTTGTTGTTGTTGTTGTTGTTGTTGTTTTGTTTTGATTGTGTCTCTGTTGGATTGATTTCATCATGAATCAATTTGTTGTTGGTGGTGTCTGTTTTCAGAAAGAACAAGAGGATTTCCAAGGGCAAGAAGGGAGGGAAGAAGAAGGCGTGAGTGTTGTTGTTGTTGTTGTTGTTTTTGTCTTTTTTTCAGTTTGGATTGATTGATCTGCTCTGTACTTGTCATTATTTTTGCTTAATTTTGGGTGTTAATGTGCAGTGTGGATCCTTTCTCAAAGAAAGACTGGTATGACATCAAGGCACCGTCGACCTTCAGCGTTCGCACTGTCGGTAAAACCCTAGTCTCCAGGACACAGGGTACAAAGGTTACATCTTTTTCTTCCCCCCTCTTTTTTTTTTTTTTACTGTAATTTACCGCTTACTACAACATTCATTAATCATTATGTACTTTCAAGATCTCATATTTCAACATTATGCCTAATCTCTGATTCATAGACTTCCACATCCTATTGTTAAATCTAGTCAGAATGTTTGGCAACAAGTCTTTTTGAAGACTACAATTCATTGATGTGCATGTGATATCATGCTTTAATGGACTGCAAATGCTCATCTCAATTACTAGTAGTTAAGCCCATTGTCCTGTGTGTTTCCGTTGGAACTCTTGCGAAAAAACTACTAGCTCATGCGGTTTGGTTTTGATGATTTAGTGTAGTTAATGCTTGTGTAAGTGGCTCGTCACGATTGCCCCCGGAAGAGGTGTATGCTTGTTTATTAATGGGTTTTTGCGATATTTTCTGATGCTTCCAGATTGCGTCTGATGGGCTCAAGCACAGGGTGTTTGAGGTCAGTCTTGCTGATCTCCAGGGCGACGAGGACCAATCCTACAGAAAGATTCGGCTCCGTGCTGAGGATGTGCAGGGCCGCAATGTTCTCACAAACTTTTGGGTTTGTAAATGCAATCTTAATCTTATTTGGTTTAGGACTCTTTACTTATTAAATCCGCTAAAATTTATTCTCCTTGGGTGTTTTGCAGGGCATGGATTTCACTACTGACAAGCTTAGATCACTCGTCCGCAAATGGCAGACATTGATCGAGGCCCATGTTGATGTGAAGACCACTGACAATTACACTCTTCGATTGTTCTGTATTGGTTTTACCAAGAGACGCCCCAATCAGGTCAAGCGAACTTGTTATGCCCAAACCAGCCAGGTTAAACAGGTGTGTATACCTAGTTTTGTAAAAAAATCTGCTAGAATTAGATCTACGCTCTTTCATATAGTAACGTTATTTCAAGGTACTTAAGGTATGGATTGGCAAGTTACCTTTATCAGGCAAGGTGTGGTGTAGGTTTGGCCTAGATGTCCTAAAATTGAACTCGCTGCTGGTTTGTTTGTGTTTGACTACAAATATTTATGCTTCTTATAGGAATAAAAATACTTAATTCCACCTATGTTGTACACTATGTGCGCTACATAGCCGGTCCCAAGTCCGGATAAAGGAGGAGGACTCTGACGCTCATTTTTTCATACCGAAAAATGGGTAAGGGAGGTCCCAAACTCACTTTTCATACCCGAAAAGTGAGGGAGGCCCCAGTTAATTTGGGACTGAGGCTATGTTGTTGTTGTTGTTGTTGTATAGGAATAAAAATACTTGGAATCATTTTTTTGGTAAACTTCGGAATTTTATGAGTGGAGTTAAGGTTTTTTTTTTTTACTACTAAGATTTATGCTCGCTGAAATATTCTATATGTTCTTCTTGTGTCTCAGATTCGTCGGAAAATGGTTGAGATAATGACAAATCAAGCTTCAACCTGTGACCTCAAGGAGTTGGTACAAAAGTTCATTCCTGAGGTCATTGGCAAAGAGATTGAGAAGGCAACCGCGAGCATCTACCCACTTCAGAATGTATTCATCCGAAAAGTGAAAATCTTGAAGGCTCCTAAATTCGACCTTGGGAAGCTTATGGAGGTATGATTTTTCTGTTTTTGCACTTTGGAGGTTATTGTTTTCACCAAATATATATCAATGGCCTACGAATCTACAATTCTTTTCCCTTGCATTTGTAATTTTCGTCAAATTAAGATACTAATGGAGACTATGCGAATATCGAAGGTTAGGTGCTAAATGTTGTGACACTAGACGCACTGAGGAATTACTTCGAATCACTTTTCTTTCAAATGGATGCACTGAGGAATAAACTTGAGTTCTTGCTATACTAGTAGTGATTCTCAATTGTTTTGGCAGGTCCATGGTGATTACTCCGAGGATGTGGGTGTCAAGGTTGAAAGACCAGCTGAGGATGCCCCAGCTGAAGGTGAGACTGAAGTTGTTGGAGCATAAGCTAGCGATGTACTTGATCGGAACAAAGTTTTGATGTTTCACTTTCAAAAAATTTATGTTGGTTCCATTGATTTCTTCCTACATAAAACAATTTTGTTAGCAGAAATGTGTCATTTTCGTTTTATTTATTTTCAAGTAAAGACAGGGTATTTGAGTATTTAATTACCTATTTCGATCTTGCGAAGAATTGCATAATTAACTTTTCAAGCTTTAGTATAACTTGCTTTGGCTACATTACCATCTAGATGAAAGAGAACAATAAATAGCTAAACTTATGACTTAGTTCATTCGGAACTTGATCGGTCTCCGGCGGCTCCAATGTAAGCGTAGCATCGGAAGAATACTCGTAATAATTTTACAGACTTTTAAGGCAAAGGTACAAAATGAGTCAAGATTGAGCAACGCATGCATGCTCCATGAAAAAGATGTTTGTATAACTCTCACTTTGAGCGGTAACTCCTTTAACTATCCTGAAACTAATTCCCCTTTGCAGGCAAATTAAACAGGGACGATTACAGGTGAATACAATTCAGTTGGGTGCACATACAAATTATATCGTCCATTCTACCGTAAAAAGAGATCTCCTTTTCCGAGGGAGATGTT
This sequence comes from Stephania yunnanensis, assembly GCA_039657365.1. NCBI lineage: Eukaryota > Viridiplantae > Streptophyta > Magnoliopsida > Ranunculales > Menispermaceae > Stephania > Stephania yunnanensis. Next base: position 301,446 of record JBBNAF010000014.1, read on the forward strand.
TCAATCTGCTCACATCGGTAACGACCAGTTCCTTTTTCGTAGATCTCACACAGAATACAAGTTCAAGTTGAATGCAGAACCAAATAGAAACCTTCCTGCACTGAAATCTTAATCTTGGTAAAGAATATAGAGAGAGAAGTCAAAAGAGATCCCAAGTTACTTTTTTCAGACTTCAACTTCAAAAACATTTACTTTAAACTTGAGGAAATGCTAGTACCATATTCCATGAAAAAATGAGTATTAACTGTATAAAGTAGTACTTGATACATTGTATTACTCAAATAACTAGGTGCCATTGAAAAGAAGGGAACAACAAATAGCTCATACAAATGAAAATTGCTTATTTTAGCACTTTGGGCATGAACCAAGCATTTACTGAACTTGCTTTCTCCGCCAGAATGCTAGAGCTAGACAACACAAAAGCTTATGTCTATGCCTGAGTAAGATTACAGACATCAAGCACAGCTACTTCAGTTTATGAAGCATAACAAAAGTTCATCCGATCAGACTTCTTCCACAAAAGCTTATCAACCGACAAAAGATTTTACAAAAGATTTGTGTCCAAACTAATTCCATGAGCCGTCTCCCTTAAGCATGCAGTTTTATACCATAAATTCAGTCATACTCGTTGAAGTTGTATCATGGGAACCAACTCTCGTACGCCTCTTATTGGTAGGCGAATTAAACAACGATGGTTTAAGGAAAATGGTGAAGAAGATAAATGATGGTGTCGTTGGGGCACGTTGATCAGTTGGCAACTTGCACCAAAAGCTAATGACCACATTGACAAATTATTTCCACATGGAAGATTAATGAGTCTTTGTCTCCATAACTTTTACTAGGGATAGTTTTTTATGGTTATTGATCATTGAAAATCAAGGTACGTATAACTTTGATGCCTTTAGATAGCTACAAAAGCCCATAGAATCTGCAATCTATCATCCATCAAAAAATTTTCCAACTATAACTCTCATAATTGACAAATGACATGCTGATTTTATTTCAAAGTTGATGTAGCTCTTAACTAATCTGGACACAAATCAAAATCATAACTCATAATGCTTTAAGATTGCCAAACTTGTGCAAAAGCTGGCTAAAGAAAAAATATGCCAGGTTTCACCTAGTACACAAAAATGTCAAATAAAACCTAACCATACATGCCCTCCATTATATCTTATACATTGCTCACAGTAGCAATCTCAACTTCTATCCAAAAAGGGCCACACTTGGCGTTCAGAGTAAAGAAGGTAATTTCTCTAATGTCACTTCTCCGTAACCGTAAGTCTTAATTATGATATAAACCTCCAAAATATAAGTCATTAGTAGCAGAAGAAAAAGGGGCTAGACCTTATAATTTAAGCAGACACCCATTGAAAAACAAATTGATGATTATGCAAATTTGGAGAGAAACAATCAAGGGCAGTATTAGTCAATTCATACATGAAAGTGCATTAAAATTTGAAGATCCTTTCCCCTAAAACAATATATCTGGGTGTTAGCTTGAAGCCTTGAATTGCATGCTTCGCCTCTCACCCAACTTATCATAGTCTCCCAGAAAACCTGTAATTACTCAAGCAGGATATATGCTCACGGTGCCCAAGCATAGTGAATTTGGATGAAATATGAATCAACGTAAATGTAAATCACTGCACATCTTATCTGAATTTACACATTTTAATGTTTGCATCCACTTTATGATTCAGGTATGACTCCTCAAACAACTACATATTCAATTCTCCAACAATTCAGTTAGTGACTTTATTATCTAATTAAGACTCGAATCAACTTATCTGATATTCAGTAATTCGGTTTTTATAACTTCGAAGTGAATATAATTCTGAATCATGCATGACTCATCGGCTCAAAATGCAATTCTAATACACTAATAATATTGCTGAAAATACAAAATTATCTTATAAAAAGGTTTCGAATGTTGCGCATACTAGTCAACTAAAACAAGAAACATATCTCTACCAAAAAAAAAAAAATACAAGAAAAAATCAAGAATATTTGGTCAATAAGAAGATAGGTTAAAAAAAAATTCTAAATAAAGCCTGATTTGCTTGTAATCTCAGAGAAAAGAAATAAAATAGAAATTGCTGTTTTACGAGTAAGAAGAATGAACAAATTAAAGATTTTTCAAATAATTCAATAATGGTTACAAGCAACTGTAGACTTAGCATCAGATGCAATCCATGCATTAAGAAATTAGAGAGGCAATAAAAACCAAATTCAGCTTTTTGGCAATTTAAAGCAGAAAAAGTAACTCAAAAGGATAAGTAAATAATAAAATGCCACAGAAGACATACATTTCTGCATAAGCAATGCTTCCATCAGAATAGAGGTCGTCACTTCACTTGACTTGTACAATAATGAATTCATCAAGCTTGTTTGAAGCATGCCTCTTCTTGAATGAAGATCAAACAAGTTTTTACAAGAGCTCCAAAACCTTACGGTCAGATGCACCGAATTCATCTCTAAGCTGTCCCGTTATGTGAAGATCAATACAGGAATTTGAGTCGTTCGATGAAGGAGCCCTCAAGCATGTGAAATCTGCAGATAGCAGCATTCCGAGTACAAAAAAGTTTCTTTTATTCTTTAGGATTATGGCGGGTCACCCTATTGCGGTTAATGCAATATCCTCTTCCTTACTAGAAACAGCTAAATGCTTGTTATTATTTTGAAGGTATTAAATGGATGTCGAGACACAAAGAGGCAGCATCAAGTTGCTTTCAGTAAATTCAAAAGCAATAACTACTGCAAATTTGTCTAAAGCAAAATCAAATGCATACAAAGTTCAATCTTCTGTACGCTATGGATAATCACATTGCAATATTAACTCAACTATGACATTTCAGTCTATGTATACATCTCTATAGTCTAAGCACGTCTTGACTTTGCTGCTTTGCATCAACAAGTCATAAGACTTATGCCCTCACTAGACAAAAAGGCAACACATTTGCAAATGCATTTAATAAATAGTACGAATCAAGCGATACAGAAGAATTGAGGCAAAAGCAGAAAGCAAAATGTAAAAAAGATACCTCTTTTGTAAAAGACAAGCATGAATGAAGGAAAAGATGAACAATAGATAAGACCAATAGCAACTGAAATTGCAGACTGAATACAAATATTAATTATCTGTATGATTATTGGATAGTATAAGATTTTGATGCTTTTCATGTTTTATTACAGGAGGAATCAACAAAGAAAATAGCAAACCACTCAAGTTCACAAGAAATTACCATTAAGCTAGTGAATTCTACAAAATCTCTAAAAGAAGGGGAAATTAAAAAAAAAAAAAAAAAAAAGTTATCAGAAGTAGTAAAAATAGCAGTATCAGAAATTACTCCATGAACATGGCAGTAGACATGACATTATCATACTTCGAAATGTAGTCGAAAAGAATAGTTGCATTCGCCAATGATTTGGCGCTTCCTTTTGAAGGATACAAAGACGGTCCCATTTCCACCATAACCATGAATGAATGCATTCGTTTTCCTCACAAGGCATACTGTGATGTCCTAGCAGCCATGGAAGCAACGTGAGCCTGCATCTGCGCAGCCCTAACCTTAGCAGCGGTTGCGCGATGAAAAAACTGCTCGCGCGACAACGACCTAATGTTCTTCAAATACAGATCAAATGGAACTGAACCTTCCTGAACAGCCTTATCGAAGCCATAAATGACATCCTCAATAGCCAAATCGGAGGCAGTGCACTCCAACATCTGCTTAGACAAGACATCACAAGGCTCGAAAACCCCATCCACGCTACTCATCTTGGGCTTCCCTTGGTTCTCCCTCACCCACTCCTCCAACACATCAGAATTCGTCAAAACCATCTGCAATTGCTGCTCCAACCCCTCCTTCTCCTCCTGCATCTCCCTCAACCCCTTCGCCAACACCTCCTCCCTCTGCCGCAGCACCGCCTGCGCGCTGAACATCCCTTCCATCTCCGCCTCCCTGTTCTTCCTCAACGCCGCCACATCGCCATGAACACTCTCCAGAATCTTGTTGATCGCATTCTTCCTGTACACCTCGTTAGGATCATCACTCAAAGAAGGCCTCTGCTGCTGCTGCTGCTGCTGCTGATGCGGCGGATACCTAGCTCCGTAAGGTGACCCCAAAGAAGAACCAGAAGAAACCCTAGGCGGCGGCGGCGGCCTTTGATTGTCCATGGAAGTATGATCCATTTGGGGATTAGGGTTGGTAGGGCGGTTGGGGTTGGGGTTGGGGTTGGGGTTGGGGTTGGGGTTAGGGGATTGGCGAGTGTAGAGCGGGGGATCGCGGCCGAAGATTTGGCTGAGGTGGCGAGCGAGGTCAACGAGGTTGGAGCTAGGGTAGATCCAGTTGTGGAGGTAAGGGATGGAGACGAGGCCGGAGGGGTTGACGTGGGGATGGGGGCGCTTGATGATCATGTCGCGAGTGGGGTTGAGGAAGACGCAGGGGGTGGCGAGGGTAGGTCTCCATGAGCCAGAGAACGATGGGGATGTTGTAGGTGACGTTCTGGTAGAGCATGGGGAGGGTGCCGGTGGCTTGGAGGAGGTTGACGGTGCGGCCGTCGTTGTGGGTGAAGGTGGCGGTCTTGGGTTGGAGGCTGGGGAAGGAGTCGATGAGGGAGAGGAGGTGTTGACGGATGAGCCACTTCACGTCCTCTGCGTATGGGAGGGACGAGGGCCCTCGCTGCGAGAGAACGTTAGACAGGAATTGTTGGGTCAGTTGGGTGTTTGGCGATGGTGATGGTGGTGGTGGTGGCGACGCCGCCGAGAGTTGTGTGGGCGACATTGCTTGCTTGCTTGCGTCGATTGTGATCCCAGAGACTGCTTTCTTTCCTTTCCCTCTTTTCCCACTGGCCTGTGTTTTGTTTCGAGGGAATACGACTATCGATCTCACGCGCTCCTATTGCTTCGCCTCTAATTCCATTCAACTAATATTATATATATAATTGAATGACCATTTAACCAAGTTTATGAATGATCACATTGTCAAGCATTACTTTCACATTGAATTGTAACATCAAGCATGACTTCTACATTGAATGTAACTAGTACACTCTACATAACTTGTATTCAACTCTAATGTATAATCACTTATCCATGTATTGTCATGTAACTTATAATTCTCTTTAATGTACATCAACTCTTCCATGTATTGTCTATGTTGCTTGTGATGTGCTCTATGACTTGTGGTGTATGTATAACTTGTACACATTGTATAAGTACAATTATCATCATCACCAAATGACATATATAAATGGTGCTAACCCTATTGTAATTCACACACCAAGTTGAATGAAAACTTCTCATTCCAACTATCTCATTTCTTCTCTTCTCTTTTGTAGTAGTAGTTTGTAGTAGTAGAAGTTCTCAGTCTTCTACTTTTCCTTCTCTAGTTCTTAATAAGTTCCAACTCAATTCACAATATATATATGTACTTTTATTATATTTCAAATAAAAGAAATGTATTTTTTTTCTTTTTTTTTCTTTTTTTATATCCACATTAATCGATTACTTCAAGCTCAAACATAGTTGATCTATAAGGGGCTTTAACTTCTCAATTGAGGAAACTCCATATATACATGGGACTCGAACTCGAGATTATTAATCAAAGCACCCAGTGTCGAGGAGCTCAATCCACACTTTTAAGGAGATGAGTGCTAAACTAATCGAACCACTTGTCTATTGGTTAATTCCTTTTGTTAATAGAATAACCTTTTTTTTTTCTTGAGGGGAAACAAAACTATGGTTAATTAAAAAGGGGTTTATAGGTTGAGTACTTGGGTTCCTACCTCAAAGTGAAGGATTTGTTGTTTAGTTTAAAATGTGATTCAAAGTACACTCATGTTGTTGTCATGCCATGTAAGAAGACCCCTAGCTCCCGGAGCAATGATGTCAAGTTAGCAATGATGTGAAGTTAAGTTCGTCTAATAATTTAGAATCAAGTTCATTGAAATGTAACATCAAATATATCTTTGACCAAAGAAATAAGCCCCTGCCCATTGGTTCATGGTAAGTTAAACCTTCACAACTTTCCAATGAAAAAAATGCAAAACTTGGCCTAAATCCAATTACGGCGTGCAGTGCATAAGTTTATGTAGTAAGAACCAAGAGATCTAACAGAGCAGTTCATCACTAATTTTATTGAAGGTTTTCATGTACAAGAGAAAATTCGTACTTCCTGCCAAAGACCTATATTCAACTATTGAAAGGGTAGGCTTATTAATTTGACGACCAAAGGATCTATAAAAGGCCTGTAAAGAAGATCATCAAATAGATAGTTGGACTGTACAAGAGAAGAGAGTAATGAATTGGAATTGGGTTGTGGAATTATTAGCAGGATGCCGCCGAAGCCTTGCAGATCGGGCACCAGTTCTTCAGCCGTAGCCACTGATCAATGCAAACTACATGGTATTGGTGTTTACAACTTAACTTCCCCACCTCATCTCCCTCGCCATATTCTTCCTGCAAAAAAATACCGACTATATCGGATTAGCTCATGCTTTAAATAGGTAATACTTTCAATTCCTATGCCTTTGCCGCGACCTCTACAAACCAAAAGCTGTCCTGATGATCCAATGAATAAATTGTCATCCATCTAACAAGTCTCTTAAGATTGACCTGAAGGTTAAGCTCTCCATTTTCATAAAACAAAGAATTTTGGCCTAGGACATTAGAAGCCAATGAAGATTTGCCTAGTATATTTTAGGGAGAAGAAACGAACCTGACAAATGCTGCATTTGACGTCGTGTTCACAGCTTTTGCTCTCACTGCCTGAAGATGCAGGATCATAGCAGCTCCACTCAAGGCAATTCAACAACTCTTTCTCCGTGAGACCAGTACTTACAGATCCCATCTCCTCCTCCAGTGCTAACAATTCCTGTTGCAATAGTAATAACATTTCAAAGCAGGCAGGGATGTATCATTTGACTATCAACTTAAACTTCACTTCTTCCTCTTGGCAAGGAGAAACAAAAAAAAAAAAAATCAACTTCTAGCAGGGAGTTATTAACAAAAAATCGACTTCTAGCTAGCAAGCAAGCAGAGATGTATCATTTCGATGTAATGTTTTTTAATAGTTAAATAAGCAGGAAGAAGAGCATTCAATCTCAATCAGAAGAAATGCAAACCTCATAAGTCATATTATCAATGTCCAGTCTCATATCCCTATGCTGATCACGAATGTTAAGGCCACCAAGTAATAAATGTGCTTCAAGAACCAATAATTGCTGCACACCATTAGAAAGAGGTATCAGGGAAACATGTAAAAGAAAAAAAAAAAAAAAAAACCAGGTTAGAGCATAATATTCAAAGGGAGCATCAGACAACCTCATGTGTTAACTCTTCATCTTGTTCAATCCTGTCAAGTGCCAACAATACCTGCATAATCCAAAAAAATAGTCTACTTTTAGGACGCAATATATCAAGAAATCAGTTTGCATATACAACAAACTTGGCTTCATTAGATTTATGTTGTAAAGTTTCAGATATAATCCCCTCGGCAATGATACCTCTGCAACTCCATTCATGTTTAAACCCTCAAGGCGATCTTGATCACCGGAGGGACTGCGCAATGATCGGATGCTTCCATTCTCCGAACGAGTGGAAATACGATTGTGTGCATTATGATTTCTGCGACTTGGTCGACCGTTGGAGTTGCCACCATGAGCAGATTGACGTGACTGTGGACTTGCCAGGGTCATCTCAGGTGCTATCGAACTATTGGCATGTTCAGAGATTCTAGCGTTGCCTCTTCCGTTGTTTATCCTTTTAGTTCTACTTGATGAAATGTTGCTTCTACTTGAATGCTGACTGATAGTCCTTCTAGGAACTTCTTGTACTGGTGGTCGTTCAGAAAGTGAAAGGATAGGCCTGGATCCGGAGCTCCTTTGACCAATTGAAGGTGCTCTTTTTGAAGACCCCGAAGAAGTCTTTCCCCTATCAGAGGAACACCCTGCATCAGAATTCTTTGCAACCAAATCAGATCTTTTACTTCGAGACATATGAGAAGAACAACCTAAAGAAAGTGTATTAGATGTTGTTCCTTGTCCAAAATTTCTGAGACCAAATCTGCTTCCATTATCGCCCTGAACAAGTGTGGAAGATTTTGAAGGAGGGGTAACATTTTTAGGTGCTGCACTTTTCATGGAAAGGTGCAAGGAAAAATCTTGCCGTCTATGGATTTGTTTCCTAGTTTCTGAATTTTTCATCTCCTTTGACGCATCTACGGAGAACCCCTTTGAAGTCGTAGGGACTGCAACTTGCATCCCAATCTGCATGGAGCTAGTTTTAGGAGGTCTAGTCCCCCCACAGGAAGGCTGCTTCCATGATGGTTTTCTAAGATCAGCCACCATAGATTGAGGCTTAGAAGAAGTTCCAATTTTTTTCTTGCTACTTGTAGAACCAATTGAAGATTTTGAACTCTTGCTTCGGTTAGAATTGTTAATTGAGCTTTCCATGGAGTTATATCTGGTGCTGCAACCGAGTCGATGACAGCATTGAACATTCTGAAGGTTTGATGTAACTCTGAAAGCAATGTCACAACTCCTTTTAGCACTGCCAAACCCATTGCCTACTCTTTTAGTATGGTACTCATTTGTGTTTGAAATGGATGTCTTCATAACCTCTAGGAGAATACAAACCAGTAATCAGTACTTCGTGAAAGATTTGCATGCTCATGAGAACGCCAATAAAAAATATTAAGGGATATGACCTCTAAAATAACCATCAATAAATTTATTTGGTATCAAAGGAATTTTTACAAGTGGTCTAAAAAGTGTTTTCAGTTTTCAAAACCAATATTCTACATAAATTTATGTTCAGTTAGCTGCAGTAATTTCTAAAAACTTATGATACAACTATAGAACATACAAAGGAAACAAGAAAAGAACTTTCCCTTGTTTTCCATATTTCCCTGAAAAACTTTAACTCAATAAAAGGTTTTTTTTTTTTTTTCCAACAAAATTGCTTGAATCTGTTTGGAATCACCTAAAAATTGCAGATTGAGTTAATCCACAACAATTATTCAAATGATATATATCTAATGTCATGGTTCTAGCATGTAAATAACACGGAAAAGTAGGAAGTGACGGCTAAATGTTTTTCTTCTCAAGGTAAGTGAACCATTTGTGATCAATAAAACCAACAGCAAATCAATAAAAAATTAAAACCTCCAGCAAGCAGAAAAGACAGGATTTATACAAGCAAGAATTCCTGATTAAAAAAATAAAACCACCAGTAAACAGATTTACAGTTTCTCCAGTAAAGTCACTCAAAATGGACATTACCTGATACCAAAATAAGACTGATATTTTGCAGTCTACGCTTCTTTCTTCAGCCCTGATACCAAAATAATGGAGGATTAGAGGAAAGAAATCATGTAGAAAAAGAGAGAAGAAATTTTTTTCGGCAAATATCAACCATATCCAATGTTGTGTATCAAAAAAAAAAAAACCTAGACACCTATATTTAGAAGCAAGGTCCTAAAACTCCTAACACAAATAGGAATTTTAAGTCCTAATGAACTTCTAAAATTAAAATAAATAAAGTGAAAAAAATAATAGAACTTACTAATTCTAATAACACAAAAAACTTCTAATAAAGATACAAACTTCTTATCTTAAGCAAAATAGAAACTAAACTTTTAATCTTACAAGGACTTCACCAAAAACCACAAAATTAATATGATCTCTTTGAAGCTCGGCTTGTGAATTTTATCACACCTCTCAAGAAAAAGGATCCTAATTTGCAATTGATTTACTCTAAACCATGAATTCTTCCATTAATAAATGTACCTCAAGAATCTCAAAGGTCCGCATAATTTTACATGCATTCGTAAGATTCATCTCCTAATGCTGTAATGCTCATATCCTCCATAATCAAGTAAGCAAACTACATACTATTTGCACCCATTACTATGAACAACAATTCATTCAATCCAATTCAAAAATCCTCTAAACTGCTCTCCCAAACAATAATTCCTAAACATATTGATTCTGTTACAATCCATTACATTTTTTCTTTTTCGGTAGAAACAATGCCTAACTAGGCCAATCCATTATATTTCCCGGGAACAAATTTCAATCATCTCAATCAATTCAATCAATATCCTACAAAAAATACGTATATCAATAACAGAATTTCCCTTGAAATCAAAACCAAAAACGATTGTACAGATTCATGAAGACATAACCAAAAAGAAAACAAAAAAAACAAACACCCATGAAAAGAAGGCCGAAATTGTGAACAAAAAAAAAAAAAAAAAAAAAAAAAAAAAAAACCAGAAATCGACACCTCAGCCAATCAAGATGGAATTTTTCATCGACAACAAGAACCATAAAGAGAAACCCTTCTCTCTTTCTCTCTATGTATGTATATATAAGAAGAATCTCTTTGAAGATTGGAATTTGATTGATTAGAGAAGAAGAAAAGACTCAGTTTTGCATCCTTTATGGATCCGTAACCTTTTCGAATCAGAAAAGGAGTTGATCGTAACAAATAAGAAAACCGGGTCCGCAATTATAGCGCCAAAAAGCCCAAATTAAATCCAAAGAAGCTCTGCCTACCTTTATCGATCAATACTAGAGAAGCCGAAACAAAGAGAGAGCCAGAGAGAGAGAGAGAGAGAGAGAGAGGTGTGTACGGTGTGGTGTGCGTTTGGTGTGTCGTCGAAGGTGTGTTGTTGTTTATTCGGTAGGAAAGGAAGAGGACAAACTAGGCCGGAAAAAATGCCGTCCATCAAAGGGGTTTGGCGAGATCACGGCCGTTGGATTTAAGAGGTCAAACATTGATTAGATTTGGCGATTAATTAATATCCAAATTAAAAACCAAACCAAAATATGCTTTCGTGGAAACCACTAAAATGTTCGGCCGCCTGAGCGGACGATAAGCAAGCTGAGACGTGTGGGAATAAAATACTATTATTTCTTTCGAGGCGGGGTTCCGATCCCATGCGTTCGGGTGTTCCCTTGCCAAGTCAACTCGTTCTCTGTGCTTTACGGAAAAGTTCACTGTTTGAGTCAACCTGTGCACGTGGCGTCAATCTATGGAGGACAATTTGTGTAGTTTGATATTTCGAACCACATTGGAAAAACTAATTCTAATCATTGTGGATAATCTAGTTTTCATTCACTTGTGTGGAGTAGGCCGGGTGCTTCTTTGTGTAGTTTTCATTCACATTGGAAAAACTAATACTAACACATTGGAAAAACTAATACTAATAATAACGACTTTTATAGTTATACTTGTTGTGAAATGTGGATGACCATGCATGTACACCAACATATTGTGTAGTTATGTACTTCCCATAGTCTATGTATTGTCATGTTCTTTGTAACCATTTCAATGTACATGAGGTGTATGTTTTAGTCCCACATTGCTAAGGCACATTTGTTGTCATAACAAATGGCTTATATAAAGGAGATTAATTTCATTGTAAGAACACACCAAAGTTGAATGAAAACTTCTCATTCCAACTATCTCATTTCTTCTCTTCTCCTTTGTAGTAGTAGTTTGTAGTAGTAGAAGTTCTTAGTATTCTATTTCCTTCTTTAGTTCTTAGCAAGTTCCAATTTATTTTACAACACGTTATCAGCACGAGCTTGCTCTAGCATTAAGGAGATCTTGAAGTTCAAGAAGGCTTGTTAAGGAGAAAAGCTAAGAAGGTAACTTTTGTTATTTAAATAAGTTCAATTTATTTCTAAATTACCATGGTTGTTTAATTTTATTACATGCATAACTTCTATATGCATACTTTATTCATATATCATTATAATGTCGCCGATTGCGAAAGTATGCTCTGTAGTTGCGTCTTGTACGATCTTCTACATCAGAAATCAAAAATCAATATGTGACATAACTAGTTTTCTCGCTATACTACAAACGATTAATTATGCTCTATTCTTGATTTTTTATATTGCAAATAGTGTTATGAGTTTGGGTTGATAGTGGGTAAGCCTTGTCCCCAGTAAAGCTAAACATTGAAAGGGAGACGGGTTATCCCGTTCGAGGTGGCATGGTTTTTAAGTAGACTTCGTCTCACCACCCAACCTGGAGGTTGTCCCACCAACTCATACAAGTAATACATTTTGCATACTAATAATCAAGTTGCGAACATATATTTAATCATATGTTTTTACATAAAAAAAAGGGAAAAATTATTTTATATTAAATTTATTTTCAAACGGACTCCCGTCCACTATGGTGACTGGTTCAAGTCCTGCTATGGTTATAGCTATCAATTATTCTCTTGCATGGGCTACATCATGCATACTTGTATCATATGAGTAAATTTGGATTGATTTGGAATTACTTTAATCATGTTATTGCAAATGAGAAAAGTTTCTCCCAATTCATCATGTTATTGCCTTCATGGGCTACAATTTATAAGGTGCAAATGAGAAAATTATTTATATTAAATTTATTTTCAAAATACTTTTCAACCATAGTTTGCATTTGTTACCTTATTATTATTCTCGTCATGATAATTCTATGCAAGGCTGTGTGTTATACATAATCATTCATCAATTTCTCTTTGGAGATTTGAAAAGTGAATATTTCACTTTATATATATTTTCACCTTATGGAGTTATACATACCAAAAGGGTAATGCTCCAAAAAGCTCAAAATGAATTTGGGTCTCATGCTACAAAATTTAATCGATCAAATATTAATTATAATTCCACAATTTTAATTACCTCTATGTTGAGGCTATGTGGAAATATGTGATGAGACAATAAAAAGAAGGTCACGTGGCCCGCCTCGATTTATTGTTGCAACAAATATCGAGTCGCAAGTCAATCCAATAAATATTAAGGATTGATTTCTTGTCTCATGGTAGTTGAGTAAAATGATGAGATATTATAAATATAATATCACTCCCGTCAATTAGTTCACTTCAAATTAAGAAGCATATGTTGCATATAATGATCATGATCGCAATAAATTTATGGACGTGGAAAAGGTGAAAATATCAGGTAAAGGTCGTATTGACAATTCCGCCAAAATTTGGAATAAAAGTGGTGCACCACTACAAAGGGCAAATAATTATTGACAATGAGCGCTCATAATTGTGACATTTTTTTTAGTCATATATGAAAGGCTATTTTGCCTAAATATTGTCATATATATGCCCGAGTATTTTGGTGACCTTTACCATGCCTTTAAAATCAAAGGCAAAATATTATGAATATTATCATGACTCTTTTTCTGATTTGTCAAACATTATTTGTCCAGATGGATCAACAAATCATGTGTTCAAGTCATGAACCAAATAAGAGCGATATGTGCCTTGGCTTGATTGTGCTACAACGCACACAATTCTTAAAAGCAGAGAATATTTCTCCAATTTGAACTTAGTGATGCTAATGTTCAAACAATATCTGGCATCTCCAATTTGATTAATGGCTCGGAAGAGCAAATATTATGTTGCACTGGGGGAACAACAATTCATGTTGACAATGCCTTATACTCTGAAAAATCCGAGAAGAAATTTACTCGAGTTTTAAAGATATTCGACAAAATGGATATCACATTGAAACCATGAACGAAAATAATAGAGAATTTCTATGTCACATTGGTTTCAAATGGGAAAAAAGAATTGTTAGAAAAATTCCCGAACTTTATCCTCTGGATTATATTTTACTCATATAAGGCATGTCGAAACGAATGTCGTCTTGAATAAGAAAATTAATGATCCAACGACATTCATTTTATGGCATGACCGGCTTGGTCATCCAGGATCATCAATGATGCGAAGAATAATTAATAATTCGCATGGACATCCTTTAAGGAGTCACAAAATATTTTCAAATTTGGTGATTATAATTGTGCTAGTTGTTCTCGAGGTAAATTGATAGTTAAACCATCACCAAGTAAAATTGTTGTGGAATCCCCGAGTTTTCTTAGAACGCATTCGGGAGACATATGTGGTCCTATTCATCCTCACTGTGGACCATTTAGATATTTCATGGTTTTGATAGATGCATCAACTAGGTGGTCACATGTTTGTTTGCTTTCAACCCGCAATGTTGCATTTGCTAGACTTTTAGCACAAATCATTAAGTTAAGAGCACAATTCCCTGACAACCCAATCAAGATCATCCGTCTTGATAATGCTGGGGAATTTCAATCTCACACATTTCAAAATTATTGCATGTCTATAGGAATCACCATTGAACATTCTGTTCCACACGTGCATACCCAAAATGGCTTGGCAGAATCTCTGATCAAACGCATTCAATTAATTGCCAGACCTTTAATCATGAGAACTAAGTTATCAACTTCGGTTTGGGGACATGCGATCCTTCATGCAAGCATCTATCATTCGTTATAGGCCCTACGCATACCATGAACATTCCCCCATGCAACTCATTTTAGGTCAACAACCAAATATTTCGCACTTGAGAATTTTTGGTTGTGCGATGTATGTTCCTATACCACCTCCCAATAGAACTAAGATGGGTCCACAACGAAAACTTGGGATTTATGTTGGATTTAACTCATCGTCCATTATAAGATACCTTGAGCCCTTAACAGGGGATTTATTTATTGCGTTTCTTTGATTGTCACTTTGATGAAGCAATTTTCCCACCATTAGGGGGAGATAAGAAGCCGATTCAAAAGGAATGGCGTGAAATTGCTTGGAATGCATCAACTTTATCACATTATGATCCACGCACAAATCAGTGTGAACTTGAAGTTCAACGGATCATTCATTTGCAACAAATCGCAAATCAATTACCTGATGCATTTACTGATGTAAAACAAGTGACAAAATCACATATACCAGCTGTAAATGCTCCTGCAAGAATTGATGTCTCTGTGCAACAAAATGCACAAGAACCAACGAAACGCTTAAAGCGTGGAAGACCAGTTGGTTCAAAGGATACAATTCCTCGAAAGAGGAAAACGGGAGTAAAAATAAATGCAAACCAAAATACTCCTGAGAAAGCACAAGAATCCTTTGATAAGGGTTTGTCAGAACAAGTTGATTCTGATGAGGAACAATTTCCTCTAGAAAAAGAGGAAAAAGATGAAAATAATGAGATCTCAATAAATTATTTAAACTCTGGTAAGATTTGGAATCGAAATGAAATTGTTCCTGATGATATATTTGCTTTCAATGTGTCCTTTGAAATATGTGAAAATGATGATGATCCAGAACCACGATCAGTGGACGAATGTCGGAAAAGACGTGATTGGCAAAAATGGCAAGAGGCTATCCAAACAGAGCTAAACTCGTTAAAGAAACGAGAGGTTTTTGGACCAATTGTCCAAACGCCAGATGGCGTGAAACCTGTTGGATATAAATGGGTATTTGTACGAAAGAGAAACGAAAAAATGAAGTTACAAGGTACAAAGCAAGACTTGTAGCTCAAGGTTTCTCACAAAGACCTGGCATCGATTATGAGGAAACATATTCTCCTGTTATAGATGCAATCACATTTCGGTTCTTGATAAGCCTTGCAGTCTCTGAAGGGCTTGATATGCATTCTATATATCCCTGATGGATTTCACCCCTCTCGGGTAAAATTGAATCTCTAAGGTTATGCTGATGCTGGGTTTTTATCTGATCCCCACAAGGCCCGTTCTCAAACAGGATATGTATTCACATGTGGTAATACTGCTGTATCATGGAAGTCGGTAAAGCAAACTATGGTTGCTACTTCTTCCAATCATTCTGAAGTACTTGCAATTCATGAAGCAAGTCGTGAATGTGTATGGTTGAGAAATATGATTGAACATATTCAAGAATCATGTGGATTACCTTCAATAAAAGATTCTCCAACCATATTATATGAAGATAATGCAGCATGCATTGCATAATTAAGTGAAGGATTCATAAAAGGTGACAGAACAAAACATATTTCACCAAAATTCTTTTATGCGCATGAGCTTCAGAAGAATGGTGAAATTGATATCAAGCAAATCCGATCGAGTGATAATCTTGCTGATTTATTCACAAAAGCCTTACCAACTACGACATTTAAAAGGCTTACATATGGTATTGGCTCGCGTAAACTTAAAGACATTGCAAGTAAAGAAACTGAACAAGTTTCGCCTATGTTCACATGAGGGGGAGTTATTGATTAATGTATTGCACTCTTTTTCCCTTAGTTATGGTTTTATCCCATTGGGTTTTCCATGCAAGGTTTTTAATGAGGCAATCTTAACAATATTATACTCGTCTTAATATTTATGAGAATAGTGTACTCTTTTTCTTTTACTATATTTTTTCCCACAGGGTTTTTCTTAGTAAAAGTTTTAACGAGGCACAATCTCTAAGCAAGCGTCATCCAAGGGGGAGTGTTGTGAAATGTGGATGACCATGCATGTACACCAACATATTGTGTAGTTATGTACTTCCCATAGTCTATGTATTGTCATGTTCTTTGTAACCATTTCAATGTACATGAGGTGTATGTTTTAGTCCCACATTGCTAAGGCACATTTGTTGTCATAACAAATGGCTTATATAAAGGAGATTAATTTCATTGTAAGAACACACCAAAGTTGAATGAAAACTTCTCATTCCAACTATCTCATTTCTTCTCTTCTCCTTTGTAGTAGTAGTTTGTAGTAGTAGAAGTTCTTAGTATTCTATTTCCTTCTTTAGTTCTTAGCAAGTTCCAATTTATTTTACAACAATACTCTCTATATATGGAGTTAAAAGTGATTGTAGTTGGAAGCAATATTAAAATTAAGATATAACAATCAAGTGACGTACGTGGATAGAAATTTACAGTGGTGTATTTAATTGATATTTTAACAAGTTTTTTTGTTACTTTTAATTACTAAAAAAGTTTAGGTGTATTCAATTAAAATTTTTAGAGAGTTTATAAAAGTAAAGTGTATTCAATGTAAACTTTTATAGACTTTTTAAAAGTCTATAAAACTTTTAGAGACTTTTAATTTTTGTTGGTTCATTTATTCAATAAGGACTTCATTGTTCACAAGGTATTTTCTTATTAATTGTTTTTATCAACTTATCTAACCACTCCACAACTAATGAATTTCATTGCTCACTCATTATATTCTAATGTCTATGTTGATGAAAGTGAAAATGATGTCGTTATTAACAAGATCTCATTTTTGCATCATTGTACATTTTTTATAAGATTTTTTACGAATAAGTTTCGTTTATTAAGTGTATAATTATAATATCAAAAAGTGTAATATATATTATTATTTTTGGAGAAGATAATCGTATATATTTTTTTTCAAATGCAAGAAGTGCTTTTTAAGAAATTTAAACCATCATTCTTAAGGAAAAAATATAGGTATTTTTTATGTAAGTAAAAAAAAAGTGCAAAATTTTTACACAATGATCTTATTTGATTCTTTTACCTATTTATTTTGTTGATATTTATTTACTTATTTGTTATATTACTATCTTGATAGTAATTTACAAATATATATATATATATATATGGTTTTTTTATTAAAATATAAAATACTTTTAAAAAAATCAGTAATAATTCTTAAGAAAAAGAAATATAAGTATATCTATTTTTTTATAATAAAGTGCAAAATATTATTTCAATATAGAAATCACAAAAATTTACTAGTATCAATCAAAAGCATACTTAAAAAGTTCACAAAAGTCACTAAAAATCTTAAATATTAATAAAAGTCATTAAAATGAAGTTTACATAAAAGTTTATCAAAATCATTAAAAGTATACGAAAATTTACAAACTTCATAAAAGTCATCCACTTATAAAAGTAACCAAAAATCTATTAAAATATCAATTGAATGCACCCCTGTTAATCCTCTCAAGCGGGATCGTTAAAAATATATCCAAAAAAAAAAATACCGGTAATATTAAGAAGACAAGTTATAAATTTGGATAAAATTAGTGTAATATGAGTCGAAGCTAAGAAGTGGTCAAAATGTAGGCCTTAAGCAAGCAAGTGATGCCTCATTGGGTCGTCCATGTTAATAGATATGCATATCCGGTTGTAACATGAGATATTCAAAGGCCAAGAAGTGAACAGCTGGAGCGTGGTCTCACTCACTCTCTCCCAAGTCCCAACTCAAGTGGTGCCTGGACCTGGAGTGGTGGTGTAAATTGGGGACTAAAAGCAGCAAATAAAGACCAAGCAAAGCAAAGCAAAGCAAAGCAAAGCATGGTAGAAGATTAGAAGATTAGAAGATTACAAGACCCTCTTCCATCTCTCACTACTCTCCACACCTCCTCCTCCTCACCTCCTCCTCTAATGGAGAAATCTCTGTTCCCAAACAGACCTTCCTTCCCAGGCCCATCCTACAAGCAGCAGCAGCAGCAGCAGCAGCAGCCGCCGCCGCCGCCCCCAATTCTCAAGTTCAATCAAGCTACTCTCCCTCTCCCTCTCCAATCCCCTCCCCACCATCCTTCCCACTCGACTCTCTCCTCCACCACCTCTCCTCCAATCCCAAACATCTCCACATCAAACCCTCTCCCTCTTCCTCTCCATTGCTCCAATTCCCCACTCAACATCATGATGATGACTCCCTTCAATTCCTCTCCCCAAAGGGTAAGTCCATGCTTCATTCCATCCTCGACTGCCCATTACCCCAACTGCCCTATTTCTTCACTTCCGCCAAATCAGACTTGATTCACCTCGACCTCATCAGTCTGTTCAAGGCGTTGGAGCTCTTGGGTCACTGGGACAAAGCCCTTCTCTTGTTCCAATGGGCTTTCTCTCATCCTCACAATGGAGGGTACAAGTTGGATTATCAAGCAATTGAAGCAATGGTGCGAATTCTTGGGAAGGAATCGCAGCATTCCATTGCGTCTAAGGTGTTTGATGGAATTCCCCTGGACAAGTACTCCTTGGACGTTAGAGCCTATACAACTATACTTCACGCCTATGCTCGGTCTGGCAAGTACGAGAAGGCCATTTCGCTGTTCCAGCAGATCAAGGACAATGGTCTGTCTCCAACTTTGGTCACTTACAATGTAATGCTTCATGTGTATGGGAAGATGGGTAGGTCTTGGACTAACATTTTGGGTTTATTGGATGAGATGAGAAGCAAAGGACTTGAATTTGATGACTTCACTTGCAGCACCGTCGTATCGGCGTGTGGAAGAGAGGGAAGGCTGGATGAAGCGATGGACTTCTTTCGGGAGTTCAAATCCAAAGGCTATGTTCCTGGGACAGTCGCTTACAATGCTTTGATCCATGTGTTCGGAAAGGCGGGTAATCACTCTCAAGCCTTGGCCATTTTGAAGGAGATGGAAGAGAACAACTGCCCGCCAGACTCCTTCACTTACAATGAGCTGGTGGCCGCCTATGTGAGGGCGGGGTTCTACGAAGAGGGTGCTGCAGTTATAGGTACAATGACCAGTAGAGGAATTATGCCCAACGCTGTAACATACACTACAGTGATCAATGCTTTTGGAAAAGCTGGAAAGGAGGACGAGGCATTGAGACTGTTTGATCAGATGAAGAAGCTGGGATGTGTTCCTAATGTGTGCACTTATAATGCCATTCTTGGGATGCTCGGGAAGAAGTCGAGGTCCAAGGAGATGGTGGATATTCTCTGCGACATGAAATCTAATGGATGTGTTCCGAATCGGGTCACCTGGAACACAATGCTTGCTGTTTGTGGCAATGAAGGCATGCACAAGTATGTGAACCGGGTTTTTAGGGAGATGAAGAATTGCGGGTTTGAACCTAATCAAGATACATTCAACACGTTGATTAGTGCGTATGGACGTTGTGGTTCCAGGTTTGATGTGTTGAAGATGTACGGCGAGATGATAAGAGCGGGGTTCAGCCCTTCTGTTACAACTTATAACGCGCTTTTGAATGCTCTTGCGAGGAGGGGTGATTGGAGAGCCGCAGAGTCTGTGGCAGTAGACATGAAGAAGAAGGGGTTCAGGCCTAATGAAACCTCATACTCTTTGATGGTTCATGGCTATGCGAAGGGAGGGAACGTCAGAGGAATAGAAGGGATTGAAGAAGAAATATACGGGGGGCGACTCTTCCCCAGTTGGTTGCTCTTGAGAAGTCTCATACTGGCCTATTTTAGATGTAGAGCACTGCCAGGCATGGAGAGAGGATTCAATGAA
Organism: Stephania yunnanensis; assembly: GCA_039657365.1. NCBI lineage: Eukaryota > Viridiplantae > Streptophyta > Magnoliopsida > Ranunculales > Menispermaceae > Stephania > Stephania yunnanensis. The sequence continues at coordinate 321,497 of JBBNAF010000014.1, forward strand.
TTGAGGAGAAAAGGATATAAACCCGATTTAGTAATCTTCAACTCCATGCTTTCAATCTATGCCAAGAACAAGATGTATGAAAAGGCGCATGAAATGCTGCAATTGATCCGGGAAAGCGGATTGAAACCAGACCTTGTTACCTACAACAGCTTGATGGACATGTATGCCACTTGTGGAGATTGTTGGAAAGCAGAAGAGATTCTCAAGGGACTCCAAAATGCTGGAGGAAAACCAGACCTTGTGTCCTACAACACTGTGATCAAAGGGTTTTGCAGGCAAGGGCTCATGCAAGAAGCTCTTAGAACCATGACAGAGATGCCTACCGCAGGAATTCGGCCTTGCATAGTTACTTACAACACTTTTATAGCAGGGTATGCTGGGCAAGGGATGCTGGTGGAAATAGATGATGTGATCAAGTACATGTTAGAGCATGACTGCAAACCAAATGAGCTCACCTACAAAATTGTGGTGGATGGCTACTGCAAGGCAAATCAATATGAAGGGGCCATGGATTTTGTTTCTAGAATAAAGGAGTTGGATCCATCGTTTGACCATCACTCCTTGCGAAATTTGGCTATTCGTGTTCAAGAGAGAGCCGAATCATAGCATTGGTTACTTGGATGAACTCAATCTCCAAGTGTAGCTTACACTTATGTAACATCCTCCTTATATGCACTTTCCGATATAAGGATATCAAAATGTAGAGTTGTTACTTACAGGACGATCCTTGTTTATATGCAGCAGTTTTTTGCAATGTTACATGCTCATCAATTGAAAATTCAGTTATTCAAACATTTTCTCTTCTTCTTCTTTTTCGCTTTTCATGTTATCAATAATCCCTAGTTATTTCCTTTGCCAAAACCAAAAAAAGTATTTTAAGTGAACATCCATGCTAAGTTCAATTGTTTCACCTTACTATTATTAAAGGCAAAAATTGATAAATGCACCCAACGGAAAATGCACAAACCTAAGCTCAATCACCTCAGTAGAATACAAGCAACCAGAGTGGCAGAAGCGCTTGAACAGCTCTAAAAGATCAATGGAGTACTCATAAAAGTATGAGTATTGCTCACCCAAATACGCATATTCTCGTCAATTGGAGATGTACCTTGTAATCTTTTCTGATTGGAGATGTACCTTGTAATCTTTTCTGATGTTTGTACTCCATAAAGATTGCCGGGAGTGCCAATAGAGCCATTAAGGTTCGTCTGCAAAATGAAACAAAGCAACTCATGATTTTAATTTTAAAGAACTTACTTGTGTTCAAGCTTATGACACCAGATATTACAGACATTTTTTTACCTCGTAGCCAAATTAAAGGTTGTAACTCGAAACAATCATCTGCATCAAAGGAAGATTTCTTTGTCTTCACGGTATGTCATGTTTTCACAAGTTATTGGCATGAGGAACACAACTAGTCAAGATATTAGGCCACCATTATCGCCATCCATCTTACTTTGATATGACACTCTGTATCCTACAAAGCAGAAAAACTAATGGCAACATGAAATAAGAAAATCAGTTCAATGAGTAAATGCTGTCACCAAATGCTTTATCCCATAAAAGGACCAACCTTTAGTATTTCTCAACTCATATTCACAGAATTTGAATTGAATCCACAGCTTTTTATCTTTTGCACTAAAGCAATACAAGACTCAAAAAGCCTTTTCAGAGCCTGTAGTGAACATACTGTCCAACTTATGAATACTATAAAATTTAGGTGAGAAAATACTGAATATTACTGAATAAAAATCAAGCGCTCAAGTGGCTAACAAACAAATGGCATGTAATTCATGTGACAAATCGAATCCCTGCCATTGCAAACTCAACAAGGTATAAAAGCAACAGTCCCAAAATTCTTCATAGAAAAATGAAGATGACGACAGAATCAACAGACACAAGCACACACACCCTTCCGATGGATAATTCAACAGCTTTGACTACTTTTTTGAGCACATGACATAAAAAGCCATACAAATAGCTAAGAGATCGAGAATGAGACCAATATAGCTTGTATAGAAGAGATGAGGAGAAAGGCATGGTCCATTAGTTACTTATAAAGGTACAATCATACAAGTAAAATCATAATCAATGTGCGGACTGGCTGGCCAACAAAGCCATCCAGGGTCCATTGAGATCAGATCAGGCCGGGCAAGAAATCAGGTCTCCACCTCCTGAGCTCTTGGGTTTACTTAGAGCGGACGCAATAGGCATTACCTTCAGGCGACCTTAGTGTTGCAGTGTTCCTATCTTCACCAAAAAAAAAAAAATCATAATCAATTTTTTTTTCCACTTGACACTATTGGTTTCTAAGATGTCCATATAAAAAATGACAGCAAGAAAGCACAAATTAACAGGAACCAAAAAAGAAGATGGTTTATTTTCGAAACAAAGCTTCCAGTCAAATCCTACGATCATGCACCAATAAATTAGACAAATTGAAAAACAAAAATTCCTTAAGGAGTTCAAAAGAAAGAAGCAAATGCATAATAGAACTTTGCACTAGAATAGCAACACTTAAATGGAACTGCAAAAGAATACAAGCCAATACAAAATATTCCATACATATAAGATACACAAAAAAAGAGAACACCTTAAATTGACACCTTAAGCTTTAATGATTTTCAAAATATATAAAGATCAGAGTCTAAAATTCAAAATATATAAATATTAATTATATGGAGACAGCACAGTTACTTGAAAAAAAAACCTGAAACAAATCTAGAACAAGAGGTTGCCATGTGTTTGGACCTCAAAAGCCATGTCAGAGTTACTGTTCTCTAAATTCTAGGTAAGGATCTAACGATTGTTCTTCATACCTGAAGCATCATAAGTTGAGAACAGTGATTTATCCTCACCAACTGAGATATAATTAGTAACTCGTCATAATGAAGTAAAACACAAAAGAATAGGCATGAGAGGAAAGGAAAGGTAAGATTCTGTTAAAGTCGGAAAGTGTTACCTGCCAAGGAAAATTTAAGCCACTAACCAGCATACAAAGGGGCCTTCTGGTCTCAAAATCAAGTCCAGGTGATAGACTCCAACTGAACAGACAACTAAGGGCTTTGATACTAAGGCAATGCAGGAAACCAATAACTTATGCAAATTGGACTAGAAAATGCTACCTGATATTAAGGAGTCATTCTGAAACTCCTCAAATTGTGGTGCATAAATTTTTTGACATTTTATTCCAAGGCCTTTTGATGTTTCTCTCGCAAATTCAATAGATAACGCACAAAGATATAGGAGCAATTGAATTGAAGCCACTCAACAACCCCCACCAATAATGAATGTTGCCAAAGCCATTTCAGTAAATCAGCATCAAAATATTCAGACAAGAAATATGACAGTAACATTCAGAACATGCATATCATAATCAGATAAGTGGATAAATTAACTTGTAGTTTTCATCTCAGTGAACATATTCTACACATGATGAAGATAACTAACACCCACAATCTCATTCAGATAAGCCTTACATTGAACAGCTATGAATTTCTTGTGGCTTATTTCACTTCTCCGTTCTGATAACAAAATAGCTCTGGCGCTAATAAGAACCCGTGTTCCTGCAATCAAGAGAAAGTGCTATGGAATCTCGTTCACCCACAGTAATAACTTCCTGGAACAACCCAATAGTGCAGATGAAAAAGGAAAAGATTATTTCATTGCAGCCTTTAAAAATGCACGTGGTGAGTATACAGTAAAACTACAGTAGAACAGCACGACCAAGCAACTACGGAGGAAATTTAAAATACAGTATTGATACTGAGTGACAACAGTAGGATGTGCTTCTAAAAATGAAATCTCAATCAATAATCAAATTTAATGGTACATGTAGCGCATTCCGGTAAATATATGGTAGTGTCCTAACTTTCCCAAGCTATTCAACAATACACCTGCAAAATTGTTTCTAGTTTCATCCTTGGTAGTAAGATTACAGCAACCTCACTCAATAATGACACGGTTGACACCTGGCCTTACTCAGAAATTGAATTGGGTGGGAGAGGGATATGGCCAGCCAGCATCATGCCATCAGAATATATATTAATGATATAAGCAAAAAACCACAGAAAATCACAAGATCCACAGCATGGTTAGACACTGTCTACACAAGGGCTAACGATATAAATGGTGGAACCAATGAGTGGGCAATCCGTAAATTCACTTGTGTAACTGTTGTTAAATGCGCCTTTGGCCATTTGAGATGACCCCGAACAGATTAAAACCCAAGATTTCCAGTTAGAGTTCCATGCCATCTTGTAGGGACGAAACCTTGTACCACATGAAACAATCCACCTCAAATATTACTCATTGCCAGCTCAACTGTGTCCATCCAATAAGGAGCATAAACGTCCCACCTATCATGAGAAGGGAGAGATAACATTGGTTCAAATGTTTTATTCGTCGCCAGCACGTGTGCATATTTTCTCCAGCAGCAACGGCCAGTCTTCCCCCAGCTGCTGCGGGTTCAGTTCCATTGCTACCTTGAAGTCCGACAGGGAGAGAGGACAATAACTTCTTACTCCATCCTTGCTTGTTTTGGTCTCATTGCTAGTTTGCATTTGCAACATATGACCGGGCCGAGTGCCGTTGATTAGTTTATCAGGCTGCTTGAGAAGACAATGCTTCAAGGGTTCATGACCAGACATCTGACTGGTTAAGGAAATGCATGACCTGATCAAATGCTTCAAGTATGAATCCAAACCAGTATTCAACAAATTAGCGCAGTCCATGGCTACTCCTCCAAGGCCTTGTGTTTCTGCAATCTGCTCCATGCGTTTACGTAATGTTTCAGTGTCACATAATTCATTGCTGTCAAGGAAGCTCATTGAATCACTGCTGCTTGCTACAGAAATAGCTCTGCGAGCTCCACCAACACTAGCTGAACAAAATGGAATTCCAAGAGGAACACGGAATAAACTTCCAGTATTCGTTGAGGCACCATTCTGCACCACATTTCCAGCATCTTTAGCTGCTAGACTTTCAGTGGAAGCTATGCTATGTACAGAAACTCTGTTATCAGGAGAATTATTAGTCTGCGAACTCTTCGTAGAGCAATTCACCAAAACAGGCTGCTCCGTTGCAGGTTGCTGAGCAAGTTCATGAAGATGCTGTGGCCTCTTCAAATCACAATGATTTAGATCACCATTTTCTTTACTGACAGCTTTAACACCACCGGTATCCAGGGCAGCAACTGGCAGTTGGGAAGTCATATCTGTCCTCCCATCTCGACCAAGAGGGCTGAGATGGTCCTTGGGCCTTCGGTCACGAACTGCAGACCTGGCCTTCCGCGGCGACATTGACAAAACATCACCATTTGACCAATTAGAAGTAGGACCACCCGGAGTTTGAACTTGAATCTTCGTCGGTCTCTTTTGCTGAAAATGCACGTCTGTAACGAGAGATGATTCGTGCTTCTTTCCAGCAACCGCACCAGAAGATTTAAGTGGAACTTCCTTAACATAAATTGGCGGTGGGGTCCTTGCGTGATGGGCATTTTTCAAAATTGAGCGGATCAATTGGTTGTGCAATGGCAAATTCTCACGCCCAAGCACCCGGAAACAAAATTTATCAAACTCTCCCTTGCTCAACTTGCTGCTTAACAGCCTATTCAAATAATAAAAGTACTGCTTGGATCTCTCAGGCCCCAATTTCTTCACTATTTGAGCCTTCAAATCAGTAATATTTATACGCGAGTATTGCGGCTGCTGCGATGATTTCATCTCTCAGCGAAGCGTGGTACAGCCCATAAAACAAAGCTTTCAACTTTTCAAATATCCCCTCAACACAAAACCCGTAAATGCACAGATTCTCCCAAACGAAATACCGTTAATTCTGTTGGTCACCATTGCCCCAATGTAGAGACGAACATCAGCTTCAAAACCCTAGAAAGGAAAATGTGGGACCCGCAATTGAGAATTTTGAAACATTGCAATTCCACCAACACAAAAACATGTTCAATCATCAACTCAAACTCGAAAAAACTTCACAATCAAACCAAAACCCTAATTTCAAAATCCAGAAAACCCTGAATCGCGACAGTCTCCATATTCCTTAATCAAGTCAATACGAATTAGTAACAAAAAATATCGCTACTTTCGAGATCAACAAAACGCACTCCCCATAACACCGATCGCGATTTGAGTTCCATAGATTCAGTGAGTCGAAATTGAAGTACCCAACTTGGGACTTGGAACAAAAAACGATTCAATCAAGTAAACAATCTGAAAAAAATCAAACTTTCGTGATCGACTGACCTTTCTCTTCATCTGATTTGTTCAGAAAGCTGATTCTTCTTCATGTTTCGGAGAAATTGTGGGAGACATTGAGATTCGAACCGCAATCTCGACACGGAACGAATTCTCTCTTCGTTGGTTGTCGATCGATCGATCAAACGAAACGGTTTGATTCGTCTCCTCTGCTTCTTCTCTCACAGTGATCTCTCGAAATCGAACCGAACAAAAATTGGGGAAAAATTGAATAAAATTCTCGCGCTCTTTAACCTGAATTTTGCTTCGCTCGATTTCAATTGGTTTTCAGACTTCTCTCTCCATCTCCGTTCCGTCTCCCTCCCGTCTCGCGTCTCCGCCGATCCTCTGCTCCCGCGAACGATATTCCTAAACGAACTCGGAGTCCTTTTATTGCCACGTGGAGAAAGAAACTTGATGAGATTGAGAGGTACACGTGGTTGATGATGAAGTACTTGAGTTGTGATTTTATGTGGCTTTTTGGGAGTAGGGGGAAGTCAAGTTCTCACCAAAAACTAACTCTATATGTCGCCTGCATATATTAAAAGCTTATCCTAATTGGCATCCACCGAACAGTGGATTGTTGGAACCTCCAACTACAACAACAACTACAACACCTAAACAAACGAACCTTCTAATCTCCATGTCCTTTAAACTTAGTACCATACAAACTACCAATTCAACTGAATTACTTCACTCACTCACTAATAAACTATACGTAATGTATATAGTTGAGTAATGTACAGTATATAGTTGGTTGCACCTTTTATGCAAGTTTACAAATTGCAACTCTAAACTATTGATATGTTTTTTTTTTATTTTTTTTGGATTTGGTGTGCGGAATATGTTTAGAATGGAGGCGTCGTTGTTGTTTGTTGTTATCTTTGTCACTTGTTGAGATTTGTTGTACTTATTTGTGTTGTAACAATTAATCATATTATTTAATTATTTATAATTTGAATGAAATTTTATGTGAAAAGATGTGTAATCTTGTGGAGGGGTATAAGATATTATATATAGTTAGAAGAGTGAATAAAATGAGTCAAATTTCATGGTTTTGAGTCAAAATGAGTGTTGAATCATGCAATTGATTCGTAAACTAATGATTTACTTGATCTTATAATTATCAGTATGACCGTTGTTTCTGAAAGATTATCGTCATTAGACCAGAAGCATCAGAACATTGAGTATAAATCAAGTAGCCTCAATCAATTGCAATATGTTGTTCTTCTATTTCCCATCAAGTTTTCTATAATTTCACTAACAATTTGAACTTACGCTATATATTACGATACTAATGTAAATGTAATTGGCTCTAATTGCCTACAATACCCAATTAGTCTAAATGATAAAATGACTCAATTCTACTTAAAAAAAGGTATTTGATTGTTTTTAATCTTGTGAATATAGGAAGCTGAGTTGTGACTTATGAGATCTACTCCTTTGAGACATGATAAGTGCCTAGCGTGAATTAGTCGGAGGTCTACTCTTGAGACATGATAAGTGTGCGAGCGTGAATTAATCGGTGAATCTAAGCTTGTTTGGGCGGGGCCCACGGGCATGTAGTCGTGGATTTGGCGCATCATTGTGCGAGTGAGAGAGTCGAGACGCTCGAAGCAGCAACAGCTGCAATAGGAGATGAGACGAATCGTCTCCTCCAATTCAAGACTTTCGATTCTCTCCAATCTTCTTCGATTCCACTCAAATTCAGCCCTAAATCCCACTCTCCCCTCGCCACTCCCAATCACTCCCATCTCTCAATCCGACCTCGAAACCCTAGTTCTCAACCACTACAGCCATGGCAAGTTCCACAATCTCCTCCGCAACGTCGTTGCCACACCAACAGTCCTACTCGCCGCCTCTAAGAACCTCCACCCCAACAATGGCGCTGGAAATCTGGACTCCTTCGTCCCCGATTCCGTCCACAACAGGTTTTCAATCGAAGACATGGCGCAGCAGCTCAGAGACGATCGATTTGACATCGAATCGTGTTGTCTTCGGATTATGCCGTCTAGGGTTAAAGGTGAGACCTTGATTCTCCCCAATTTGAAACTTAAGGTTGTGATTGAAGCTGTGCGGATGGTGTTGGAAATCGTTTATGATAAGCGTTTTATGACATTTGTTTATGGTGGGCGTGTTGGGATGGGTAGGCACACTGCGATTAGGTATCTTAAGACCACTGTGGAGAATCCCAGTTGGTGGTTTCGAGTGCGGTTCGCGCCCGAGTTGTTTAATTCTACGAATGTCGGCAAATTGAGCTCTTTTATTGAAGAGAAGATTGATGATAAGTTTTTGGTTGATTTAGTGAAGAGTTTGTTTGAATGTGAAGCTGTTAGGATTGAATTAGGAGGTTGTTTTTTTGGGAGGGGTTTCCCTCAAGAGAGTAGTCTTTGCTCAATTTTACTTAATATTTATTTGAATGGTTTCGACAAAGAGATTCAAGATTTTCGGCTTCAAATTGATGGGAGAAACCCTAGGTTTGATTACGATGAGCTTTCCGAGAGGGTTTTCCATAAGCCGGTAAAGATTTACGCTGTTAGGTATTTGGATGAGATATTGATAATAACATCAGGGTCGAAATTGCTTACACTGAATTTAAACAACCACATTGTGAAATTTTTGGAAGAAGAATTAGGGTTAAGAGTAGATAAGTTGAATTCTGCTATCCATAGTGCTGTATCGGAGAATATAGATTTTATGGGCATGGAACTTCAGGCGGTTCCGCCTTCAGTATTGCACCCTCCATTGTCTGATAAAGCAATCAGAGCAAGGAAGAAGTATATTAAACAGAAAGAGGGCAAAGCCTTGGAGATGAGAAATGCTAGAGAGACTAACAGGAAGAAACTGGGCCTAAAGATACTGAATCATGTCTTTAAGAAGTTGAAGAGATCAAATGGGTTCAAATTCGACTTCAATATTGAGGAAGAAGTAAGAGTCCTCTTTGCCAGTTGGGCAGCTGAAGTTGTACAAGAGTTCTTGGCTTCTTACGAGGAGCGTTTAGATTGGCATAGAAAGCTGTCCTCTGGTGATTTTCTTTCCTTGAGGAACATCAGAGATCAATTGCCGCAGGAGCTTGTGGATGCTTATGATCAATTGCAAGAGCAAGTTGATAAGTATCTGACGCCCCTTAAGGCAAGAAAAGCTTTAGAGGAAAAGGAAAGACAAATAGAAGAAAAAGAAAGCCATAGTTATGCTAAGAGTACTGTGGAAGATCTAACAAAGCTATGCATGAAAGTTGCTGCACCTGAAGAGCTTGTTAGAAAAGCAGTGAAATTGGCTAAATTTACAAATTCAATGGGACGACCCAGGCCTATCAAAGTACTTATTGCTCTGGAAGACAGTGACATTATTAAGTGGTACGCAGGAGTTGGAAGGAGATGGCTCGATTTCTTCTGTTGCTGCCGTAACTTTAGAATGGTGAAAACGGTCGTCACATATCATCTTAGATTCTCTTGTATCTTGACCTTAGCGGAAAAGCACGAGTCCACAAAGCGTGAGGTGATCAGGCATTTCACAAAGGATTTGAAAACTTGCAACGAATATGGTGAGGAAGAAGTGATTTTTCCCACTGAAAGGGAGATCAAGATGATGGGTGATAAAGACCTGTCTGACCCGAAATCTGTGGATGGGGTCCTGTCCATGGCTTTGATAAGACTAGCTTCTGAGGAAGCTACAGCTTCATGCATGGCTCATTTCTGTGATAGAATGGATACTTCTTTCTTTCGGATTCGACTACTTCAAAGTCGCCTGAATGTTAATCCTCTGAATAAAGACAAGTGGGTTCCAGGAATGGGTGCTATTCATGAAAGCTTGAATCGGAAGTGTGTGTCTCTATGTTCCAATCACAAAGATGATTTATTCTTCGGTAAAATCACACTCCAGGATATCGATTGCACCTTGTTTGTGGACATACAATAAGTAGCTCAGGCATGACTTCCTTCTTTTTATTTTAGATACCGATTTACTGGTAGTTGTTTAAGACTCTGAATTAAAATCAGGGAGCAGATATCCTGCTTGTATCAAAGGTTCCCAGTGTCAGCAATTGGACTTTCATGGCGGCAAAAGTTTGAGTTTCTTAAGGTAACAAACATGTACCAAGTTTTTACATAGATATTTTTTCTTTGTTGTTTCCTTGTTGAATTGGTTTATTTGTTATCAAAATATGATGATGATAATAATATTAATATTAGTATTATTGTTATTATTATCATATTTTGATTTTTGACAATATTATTTTGGGCCAGGGTCTGACATTCCGGAGATTCATATCTTGTTGGATAAATAGTTCCAGTATCTGAATTGGGTGTGTTTCTATAACAACATTGTATTGTGCATTTACAATCTTCTCTTTTTGTTCTATAGGCAGTCCTCATAGATTGCACATTTTCTCGTATCTTGCTTGCAGCTCATAGTGGTGAGACCTGGTAGCAGATGGAAAAATGAATTGGCCACAAGTATGAGGTATCCTCCCGTTTCTTAGCCATTATATCTCTATCGTCAACATGTTTCATGTTGGAAGAGTTAACTTCATGGCTAGCAGAAATACTGATACAATATTCCGAATTAAATGGTTTTAATAAATCCCCTACTAAATTTCGTCCTGGACCAGATTTAGAACTGCCTTCAACGGTTTGTGTAGCCATGCTGCCATATACATTGGCTGAGATCTGTTGACTTTGTATCGGACATCTTGCTGCAGTTCAGAATCTATTGTTGAAGGCGAAACGGTTGGAAAAATGATTTTCAGTGATTGCTGTTTTGAGCTCAGAAATTATTAGTAAAGGTGACGTACTCCAAAGTCTTCATTGAACATCCAGGGACTCGAGCAGATTTAAAGACTTGCTGTGCTGGATCTCTAAACATACAGAAGACTTGCATCGCATCAAATGGTGCTCACGCTGCAGTAGAAGTGTCCGCAATTAAGAAAGAATGGCTCATAGAATGTAAAGAAAGAATGGCTCATAGAATGTAAAGATCGCGATAAGCTTCAGGGAATGCAAAAACATTTTAACGGGTTGCAGTGAGAGTAGGACCAGCTTTGAGACAATAAAAAAATTGCTATATGCTACTCCATCATGATGTGACTGTCATAGACAACAGTTTCTAAGTAGAAAACTAACTCTTCCAATTCTATATTTATTGTATAGTTATGTACTATGAAGTTGAGAAGGGAAGTGAGACGATTCTTACATGCTACGGTCACTTCTGCTATCTTCATCTTTTCTGTTTATTGATAACTTTTCCAACTCTAAATGCCTTTTTTTTTTTTCCTTGAGTTAAGCGATTGGGGTGTTCTATTAACTCTTTCGTAATTTATTGCCTGATTGAGGAAAAAAAAGTTAACACACCTACAATTTTCAGAAAGTAAAATTGATGGTATATTACCATATCAACGAATAAGAACACATTTGACAAAAAAGAAAATCAATAACAGTTTAGTGGCTTGTCATTAGCGTTTTGTAAGGGTGCACATAGTCAGATTTTATATAAAAAATAAAAATAAAAATTGATGATGTATTACCATATCAGCCCGCATGGTGACGTGTCAAGATCTCATTGGACAGAAGCGAAAGTGGGAAGTTCACATCCGCCTATATAAGGCAAATGCACCACCCTCCAAAACCCTAAAACGCATCAAGCAAGCAAGCAACAGAGCCACACGGATAGATAAGTTACAAAGCCTGTAGGAGATGATGGTAGAGAGAGAGGCAGAGAGAGCGTCAGTGTTAGCGTTGTTAGAAGTTTTGTTTTCAGAAAGATGTGTTTTTTCCTAGTACAAATCCATCTATATCTCTTATCTTTGTTGATATCTGGGAAGCATTGGTTTCTGATTCTGATGTAGCACTTGAGATTTGATAGAAGTTGGTTCACTTCACTCTATTTTATTTTTCAATCTTCAATATTGGAGGAAAAATGGCTCTAATTCAGACACGGGTGCTTGGTTTCTTAAACTGGTAACAAGCCACCTTTTGCATAGTGCCTAAACAAAACTGCTGCTTTTTCACGATTGGAGTTAGCCCTCTTTACCATGGCTTCTCTTCAAATTCAAGGCAGCTACATTCTTCTTTCCAAAAAAAGGTTTACTTGTTTGTTTTGGTTTTCAATTTTTTCTTCTCATTCTTGGTTGTAACGAAAGTATACAGAAGCTTTTTTTTTTTTTTTTTTGGGTCAAATGTCTGCATAAGATTTGTTGATTAAAAAAGCCGGATTTTTAAGATGTTTGGATAGAGGCAGAGCCACAACCCACAACCACAAGGTCGATGATTATTAGTTTGCATTTCTTGAGATCGGACCCCCCAAGTCTTTCAACGCTATTCTTATTAAAGCATTGTTCGAAAGGTTGATTCATTTTTTATAAATGAGAAACTTGAGTCTGATAATGATCTAGGCTCTCCTAGCCTAGTGAAAGACCACAAAACTCGAATTGGAAGCTAGTCTTTTAAGTAGCCAAATTGTATTGAACCCTACTGAAACATGCCAAATAGAGATGAAATTATCGTACATGAGTTAATTTTTGACAAAACTCAGAACAAGCAAAATGTATGATTCATTGGTCGATCCAAAAACTAAACCATTGAACCTAAGCATATTTTTCATTTCACCCTGAGAAAGAAAATTCCACATTGTATACCAGAAAAGAAAAAAATTAACAGAGTAAATAGTACTAACAAGAAAAACTCAATCTCAAATTGTATGGGCCGCAATATAGATTAAATTTTTCCACGCCACTCTATTTAATGCGCTTGATGGAGTGCATTTTAATTTCGATACAATCTCAAAAAAATTTGACAAATAAAATCAATGATAAATGAACAATAAAAAATTAACTAGGCCTTGACCTCGAATATATCAAAAAACTAACTCGTACAATGTGCAGAAGCCACGTAAAAGACGTTGCCGATAATAAGATGAACTAAGTCACAAATAGGGTTCCAGAAAGATCAACACAAAAACTGAAGAGCTCAAGAGGTACTCCTTTGAAGAACCACCTTTTTACATTACCAGAAACAAACCAAAGAGTCGCTGCCATCTTGAAGTTCTTCATCCATCAAGGCAATGAAACATGTGGCTTTCTGAGTTCATGCTGGAAACAAATATTTCTGCAGTGGAAGATAATCTAACATTTTAGGAGACATACATTTGCTACACAATGGTATAGATTTGATTTTCTTCCATCTGCAATACAAGTGTCGATAAAGCCTTGGTGTTCAAGTCTGCGCCAACAGTCTTGGTTCACACTTTAGAGATGGACCTTTGAAGTTCAGAAGACTAAAGACTCGAGTATTATACAAAATAAATCGAAAAAAAATTGCGGACAATAATTTCAATTCAAAGTCTCCTTAGCAATCAATATAGGGAGAAAAATAGCAACCTTGAAGGGCTTTACAAAAAATAAAAAATAAAGGCCCCAACGAGAAGTTTTAGAAATGTTCTACAATCATAACTATAAGATACAAAACAGTATTACCTATAAAAATCGCGGGTCGAATGATGACCCGCCTTAAGGATTGTGAGCCTCAATATCAACATGGCGAATCCCAGGAACAATTCTCTGGATTTCTTGTTCTAGTCTATCAACTTCGCTGCCAAGAGCAGTAACTAATTCCTCGCCTGAATAGAGATTATAATTTCATTTAAGTCACACACTAACTTTTCTATGATAAAAAAAAAAGTTCAGTTTAATCTCAGTACTTACCATAATTTGACATGGTTTTGAGAAGCATTGCGTCATCTTTTTCCTTGGCAGCCTCTCGAAACTGTCAAAAGTAAATATTATTAGACTATGATTCAATGATGTGAAATCTTCACTTTTGAACATTAAATAACTAATTAATTGACAAAAAAAATAGATAGTGTGGGCTAAAAAACACATAAAATGCATTTCATAAGCAGATCTGTCCAACACAGGATTCTCGGGAAACAAAAAAAATCAATTGTTAGAAAGATAGATGGAGAGAGAGGTTTGACCAAGTTTCTGCATGTTTCAATTTCCAGTAAAATTAAGCTAGCTGAGGTTCCGATTCTGATATGTGCCTTTCTGCCTTCAGCAACAAATGGGATGTGGAACAGTTTACAAATTAGTTGGTCTGATGGCATTTACATAGTAACAACCAAATTGCTATACACAGATCATATATGTAGAAATGTGGCACCGAAAGCATCGTCACTACCATGACTTGAGACATAACCTCATCTGGTGCATGAGATATAAGTTAAATACGGATTGCAAGGGAAGTAATGACCTGTTTGGCCCACTCTTCGCGTCCCATTCTGTCCAAATAATTTTGCACCACTGCGACACCATTGAAATCTGCAACATTCAACCAATCGGTCAGTTTGCCCCAGTTCCTTATTGTGCTCTTTAATTCAATACCGTCTCCCAGTCTATGGATCCAAAAGAAGAGAATAAGCCCAACACTTAATGCAGGTGCCATTGCATTAGCTAGCCATTGGCAGGCATTTGATATCAGGAACAAACAAACATAATAAGACGGTTACTTTGAAGTTTTCTTCACAAATGGCAACATAAATAGCATTGTCTGTTCAGTAACTTAAAAAGGGACTTATTCCAATCAAAATTTTAAAAAGGGACTTACAGATAGAACTATACAATGAAATCACAATACTTTCACAAACATATGCATACACGAAATGAAAAACCTCCAGGCCAGTATTGAATGAACGTACAAGACTACAAGGTCATTAAAAAGTTACAAGATAAAAGAGTTTTCAATGTTTTTGCGATAGCCATTCATCTATGAAATTTCCCAATTAAAAATAAGAATTTTAAAGAAAAAGGTGAACATTACCAATTTCGGCTTTAAATCTAAAAAAGCCAGGTCCTATCACCTCACTTTTGCAATCATAGAGAGAATCAACAACCTGCAACCAGTAAATCATCATATTTTTCCTATCTAAAGAAACCAATTAGAGATATAAGAAGAAAAAGGAGACATACCGGGTCATTTTTCAAGAACTCTAAAACTTTCTCCATATCATTATCATCTATTGCCCTGCCTATTAAGGCATGTCTATTCCTCTGAATTAGAAAAATAGCAACCTGAAAAAATATCTTACTAAAATCAGTATTTAATCATTACATTTTAAGGTTAAATCACACAAAAAGAGAAGCCTTTTCTCGAGCCATTTTATCAAGATAATCTCAAAGATAGCTTATCCCAATAGGCAAATTATTTATATATTTTCTCTGGTGAGCCCATGAAAAAGAAACACCTAGAGATAGAAATAACTGGCTTCCCTTGTTATTCAAGAAACTACATTCTAATTTATACCATAAGATTTACAAGGAATAAAGTCTTTGTTAATTTAACAAAGTATTGTTTGTCCTTTTCATTACCATTGAAATTAAGTTACATGAAACCAAACAAAACAAATAAATACCAAGATTAAAGAACTATTGCTACCATTCCGAGTAGGTTTCCGACAATAATTGAACCAATGGGATCGTAAATTGCGTTTCCTGTTTGATTTACAGCGACCAAGGATGCTGCTGCAATAGCAAGCCCTGTAACCGCTGCACCATCCTGTAAATTTCAAGAAAGACTTAAATATAAGTATAATATTGCGATGCATATTGATGATTCACCACAACCAAGGAATTCATAATATTATATCATGCAATATCTATGTATACAGGGAAGAGGGAAATTGCAAATTTAAGTCACAGTAAAGCAGTACCAAAATATCTGAGTTTACATTAGCTTACGAGATAAGCGTACTAACGTCATCTAATAGCATAGATGAAACAAAATACCATTACTGCGTATTTGTATCCTAAAAGATGAATAACTTAAAGGCATTAGCATCAAATCTAAAATTTGGATGTCAAGATATACAAAAAAAAAAAAAAAAAAAAAACCTCCGTCATAACAGCAACAGATGTTGGATCATGACCACGCCAGACATAATCTCGAACTGACATTCCCTCAGCGGCAGCACCTTTCCTAACAGCATGGATAGCAACAACAAGAGAAGCACCTAGAAAACATTGAGCGTCAGACCATTAGATGTTTGGCATAGTCCATTAGTCAAAATCCGGGCCTGAACTCTACCTTCTATGAGGAAAGATCCGCCAATAACCAGCGCTGCATAGTGGATATTTGTCGGGGGCTGAAAATAGATGCTAAGAATCAATAAATGCCTAGTAATTTCTGAAAATACTTCCGAACAACTTCAATGATAAAATACAATAGTAGGGATTAAAGGCGACACCTGAGCAGTCCACAAGTTTTGAAATCCGTGGACAATTGTAGCACCAGAGCCAAGGCAAAATATGCCAACGGCAGATATCAGGGACCAAACAAATCTCTCCTTAGAATAACCATATCTGCAAAAGGGTAGCCAATATCAGAAACTATATATAACAATACTGACAAAGAACATAGTGTATTTCCACAAAAAATTGATGAATAAGAACAAACAAGATAGAGAAAAAAGTAGGACTGCCAACTTCACGCCTCAACACAATGAGTTGCAGTCTAACATTTATGTGAAAGATAACAACATAAAAAGATACTTGATTGTTGTATTCAGTTTATTCCTTACTACTAGAAATACTTGTTTATGGCCCATACTCTATGTCTCTACCAACAGAATTTGTTTTCCGTACTTGCATTGTTCCCTCAGTTTTATTTTAAGAGTCAATAGTATGAGCTCATTCTTTTCTATACGTTATTCCCAAATTAAATAACTCGCTATTGCAAGTCACGGGAACACCGAAATGCAAAATCCACATTCTTTGTCTTTTCAAATATGGTTGGATGGTCGTGTTGATGGGGATACGCATAAAACATGTACGATGAACAAAATGTGTGTGTGTGCGTGTGTGTGTGTGTGTGTGTGTGTGAGAGAGAGAGAGAGAGAGAGAGAGAGAGAGGAAAAATTAAATAAAAAACTCACGGATGCAGCGCATCTGGAGCTCGTCTAGAGCTACTGAGACCATAAGCTAGAAGAGCCTGCAAAGTTGATGAAACAATATCTAAGCAATAAACGAGGAGCCTTAATCTGGACAAAAATCGGCAAGACAAGCATCATGCATTGGATGAATATATCATAAAAATACAAATAATATAAATAAATAAATAAAAAACCTGATTTGCAAAATCTGCAACTGAGTGTACAACTTCAGCCAACATAACATGGCTAGAAGTAACCAACCAGACCCCAAATTTGAGTGAAAAAACAAAGAAATTAGCCCACAACGCAGTTGTGACCGCTCTTTGGCTGCAATGAACATTACATAGATTATCGGTCAATAGAAATGACAAGATACAAAATGCATGAACACTTAAACTGAAATTCTGAGTCCACAAATGCTCTCAAGAGAATAATAACATCGCTACGGAATCAAAACTTTCAGCCTAGTCGTGAGCATCACAATAGTGGCTGCTAAAAATATGTGCATTCGACTTGCCAACTGAGCCATTTTATCACGTAACAAGACGGTGCTAGGGAGACATTTTCATGAGGTCCTAGGAACAGCAACATGAAACCTAGAAAACTAAAAATAAAGTAGGTACTTAACCTAATTTCAATCCAGCTCAAAACCTCCACAAAACCTAAATTCCTATCTACCAACACATCTCAACCCATGTAGCACGAGAACATCCTATGAAATCACAAGCAAAGACGACTATTATCACCTATGGTCATCGATTGCAGATCTTGTTGCCTCCGCAATCTTCAACTTCTTCGCCTCAGAAGCCTTGGTGAAGAAATCTGAACTCGAGAAAACAGAAAACCCTCAGAAAGCACAATACTTTACAAAACCAAGAATAAATCACTCGAAATTGGCGAAATCTTACCATGTCGCTGAGAGTAGTGATGATATGTAACCGAACCTACTGAAGTACCGACTTCGCTGCTGCAACGATTCTGAAGCGATAAGAAATCGGTGAGAGGTAGGGACGAACAGAGGACAAACGTCCTCAACAGATGTGGTTTCTGAATGGCTCCGATTTCTGAGCGTTGTTGAAGGATTCGCGCGGAGGATTGGGATTGGGGGATGAGACGGGACTCCCGTAGAAGGGCTTTGAAAATGCGGGACGTACGCATCAAGTGAGGGCAAATGTTGTTCCTATGCATGCTATAGGAGTAGCTCTTCCATGGACTCGCTGACTCTCTCTCTCTCGCTCGCGCGCGCGCACAGTTCTTCTTCTTCTTCTTCTTCTTCTTCTTCAGACGATGAAGAGGAAGAGAGAAAGAGAGAGAGTAGTGACAATGCGCAAATACTGTGAAAGTTAAGGGGGCGAGGACATGGTGAGAGGAAAAGCTACAGCCTGCCGGGCCCAATTAATTTCCTTTTCTTATGACGGTGTCCGAACTGCCCATTTTAATTACTACAGATACAGATAACCCCAAAGTCGATGAAGAACTAGAGAAGTTGCTACTTGTTGCAAGTAGAGCCCATCACTTATGTTTTAGTCATGGTTTCGAAACTATTGCACTGTACCCTTGGAGGCCACGGGAAGTTCATTTATGAATGAATAATACTTCTACTTATGAAAAAGTTAGGTATTTATTTATTTAAAAATATTAAATTGCGGCAATGTGATGAAGTATATACCAATAGCAAAGCTTTATTAATTTTAAATTAGTTAGAGTCAACTACATGGATCAGCTCTTTTATTGCACTCGATTTAGCTATATGAATCAGTCTTAGATTAATCAACCTCTAATCTTATCTTTAACAAGCAATGTCTTTCATTGATCTCACTAGATATGATATGGAAAAAAAAAAATTATATTATCAATTATTATTCATTTGAACTGTAGGCTGAATTAGGGATTTTTTTTTTTTTTTTTTTTTTTTTCTGAAAGTACCCATACATTTTCTAAAGATTCCCATCTCTTTTGCATTTTAGTTGGTTTAGAAAAATAAAATAAAAATGCATTAATCGCCCTTATATGGAAGTCTAACCATTACTCAATAATATATCTCGCCTTCAATTGTTCATCTTTCCCATCAATCAAGTGGATGACCTAATGATTTGGTATGTGGTACCGTTACAAGAGGGTAGGTGTTTGATTCTTATAGAGGAAAAAACAAGTAATTTATTTCTCACAAAAAAAATTGCTCATCTTTATACGGCGTTGCTTTAAAATCACAATCATGTCGAATAGCTTACGATGCGAAAATATACATTTTCCGCAAGAAAAAAGTCTAATAAGTAAAGTAATGCAAACGTAAGAGCCTGGAAAATAAAATATGACAATGCTCGAGATGTATGCTCACGCATCTCGAAATGCATAATACTGCACTACATAGGCAACTAAGGCGAGTGTGGTTAATTGAATGTGTTCATTAAGTAAATGTAGCTGTTGCCTACATTTTTTTTTTCTTTATTGAAAAATGCTACAATAACACCTCAAAGTTGCGCTGAGCGTGTTTCATTGTGACTGTGGTCCTCATAATAGCATCTTCCTTTTTCTAAATATGGGAGTGTCGTTTTAAAAAAACAAAGTGCTCCACGTATAGAAAATGGAGTAACGCGGGTTTATATAAAAACGGGGAACCCAGCTCACTCGTCTCTTCGCACTCTCACAGGTTGTGATGGCAGAAGCAGCAAACGACGAGCGAGAAGAGCACTTCGACGTCCTAACCACGACTGGCGAGAAGACTGGTCTCACCAAGCCCAGGTCATCTCTTCACTCATTAAATCATTTCTTTGTATTCTCCGCTCAGAATCCACGAATCTCAGTTGTTGATTATCTGTTTTTGTGATTGATTTCACGATCGGACCCCAATACTTAGCGTAGGTTCGACGCTAGTGCGCTAGCGATCGTTGATTATTGTGAAATCGTCATCTACTGGTTCCAATTGTGATGGCTGTTTGACCAATTCCGCAAAGAATTTCATTTGATCGATCAGTTTTGCCCTAGGTTTTGTAGTATTCATGTAAAATGTTGGTCCTTGCCACAGGTCGCTTGTGCACAGAGATGGGGATTATCACCGCGCTGTTCACGTGTGGATTTTTGCGGAGAATACTCAAGAATTACTGTTGCAGCGTCGCGCCGACGGAAAAGATTCTTGGCCAGGCTTGTGGGATGTTTCTAGCGCTGGTCATATATCTGCCGGCGATTCTTCCTTGGTAACAGCTAGGTAGCTATTCGTCGCATTTAAAGTGTTAAATTATGCCTGCTTACTTTCATCTTGGATATTTAGTTTCATGAGTTCGTTTTGATTATTAACCTGGCCGAGCGGTACGTGTCGGAAATTGGAATTGATTGACCGCTAAGGTTTCACTGATAAAATGTTCCTATTTACAATTGGTGCTTTTGCCACAGAATAATGCAGGAGGTTGCGACCCTAGTAGTCGATGGTTTTTTAATGATTTCTTCAGCAATCACAACAGTTTCATTTCCGTCTAGCGTAATTGTATGCCTCCTAGTCCTAGGGTATCCGCATCTAATGAAATGACATTTTTACACGGGCGCAATCCACGTAGTTCATTGGAGATGGCTCTAAGCTTCAGCAATCACAACAGTTTCATTTCGTTTCTTCTTTAGATTTTATGCATGAGGATTATAATACCTATTTAGTGCTTTGTGTTTGAATTTACTCTTCTCCAAATGGTGATTCACTTTAATTTTTCGTGTTTCAGGAGGGAGCTCTATGAAGAGCTTGGCGTAACTCTTCCCAAAGATGCATTTGAATTTCTATTCATTTTTCTACAAGAGTGGTTGGTTCTCTGTTGATGCCTTATGCTTTCTTTTGGGTAAAATGGCTTTGTTTCTTATATTATATCATTTATCATTTGATGCATTATTTTCCATATTTCTGATTCGTGGTGTTACCCTGTTGAAAAACAAGCCCAGGCATACTGAATTAGTGATTAATTTATCTCTTGTAAAGGCGACCGGTTCTTTGGCTGATTATTTCCATGCATTCCTTCTTTTATGATCGCCACAAAACTTTGATGTAGTTGAGGATAATGCATGAAATTGTCTTGATATTTGATGATATTAGAAACAAAGATTTTCCTGGTCCACAGATTCAGCTCAACGATTCTCACAATCTTTGACATAGTTGATAAGGTGCATGAAGTTGTCTCTTTGTTTGATGATTTCATGAACTCATAAAACTTCTCGGTCTACACATGTAGTTGATATCTAGCACTGCCAAATTGACCTTTCTCAGGTCTGCTATGTTGATGAAATCCTATGACTAGTGCCGGAATGGAGTGGTTATAGATGAACCTCATGAAGTGATTTGTCTGTAGTTTTGTGTGATTATGAGAAACTTATCTCACTTTAACTGAAAAGGCATTTTTCCAACCTCTAGGGGCCCTCCAATGTTCAGAGAAGCTGATGATGTTTTGTATTTGCTATCAGCAATCTCATGCAGCTTTCCATCCAGGGGCTGAGATTTGTTGCATGCATAGCTATATTGCTATACTAAATAGCAAGCAGCTCAGGTAGCGTTATTTTGAGAAACTATAAGATTATCAATGGTAAGGGTAAATAGGGCTAACGTGTTTATCTCACGAACGTTGATAGGCTTTAACTTTATTAGACTGTTTCAAGAAAATATATGGAAGCACGCCTGTTTTGAGGCCTGGAATATGGATCTTCTTTACAAGATGCTCTTGAGTTGGAAATGGCAGGAGTGCTACATTTCATTTGAGAGAAGCAGTGCATGTTTCATCTCATTAATTAGGAGGGATTTGAATGGTTTGCAAAGCTCACCATCAATTGCACTTAATCGAGCACAATGGAAAAGTTTGATCCATGTAGCCAACCCCAGTTAATTTAGGACTGAGGCTATGTTGTTGTTGTTGTTGTTGAGTGCACGTTTCATCTAGACTTTTTGCTAAGGCCATGACCAACCAGCGAAACTGTGTTCGATTACTGATGTAAGACATGCATGTGGGAGAAAAGTTTAGTGATGGTTCCCAATCTAAATCAGACCACATAATTTTCATATTACAAATCTCCATCTAATAGTGCACAAATACTTCCTTTGTTGTGTTGATAATCATACTGTCATACATTTGATATTCAGATTTTTTGAATTCTTATGAGCAGTAGATGATCTGTAGATTTTTCTAAGGTTTGCGTTTTAATTGGTGAATGCAGTGTCACAAATAATGGGACATTTATCAATAACGAATTCAATGATGTGTACCTTGTAACAACTCTAGATCCGATCCCTTTGGAGGCATTTACTTTCCAGGTAAGTTCTTGATTCCGCTAAGTGCAGCCAATCTATTCTTCAGATCTTTTCTTTTGAATTTTCATCAATTGGTTGTTGGTACAGCTGGCGGTTATTGCACCATCCTATGTTATTATTTGATTTATATTGACTGTTTACATCTCAAGTCCCGTCAAGTTAATTTCCTCTCAGAAACGTTTTACTCTTTTTCTTGTAGGATTCAGAAGTTTCTGCTGTTAAATATATTTCTTGGAAGGAATATAAGAACCTATTAGCAAAAGAAGACCATGATTATGTCCCATATGATGTTTCTGGGAAATATTCTCAATTGTTTGACATACTTTCAGAAAGGTGAACTATAGAAAACTACTCTTTTTATTGAAACCATTCTGCTGTTTTCTTTCATGAATTCTGGTCCTAAGATCTTACCCATATTTGAGGAGAATAGTGTTTCCTCATTTCCGAGTTTTAGTTCTAACAAAGCTCATTTTTCACCTATTGCACAATGATTCACTCGTTGGCTTTATAGCCAGGTAGGTCCCCTAAAAGGAGGTGATCCAGCAGGATATTCCTCCAGTCACTAGACCTGCCGTCGGCATACCCCTTATCCCTAATGCTTCACAAGTTAGATAAGCGATACTATAACACAAAGACACTTTTAATAGAAGTTCAAGTATTTTTCTGCTGAATTATTTTTTTGCTGGTGGATGATAAGAAGTCTTTTGTTCATTACCGATTTTTTATTTCATGCTGTTGGCTTGTTATTGTTTTATATTTTTCGTGCTACCTGATTACTACTAAGTGCTCACCTTCCTGTGCTACACTGAGTACCTTAGTTATTGCTTGTCTGTGTTATTGATATTATTTCATTTTTTGGAAGGTATAAAGAAAACTCTGAGGCACGCAGTGTCTCCATACAAAATCAACTTGATCGCTATGTTCCTATTCGTCTTGACGCAGAGGTAATTAACTTGCTCTCTTATAATTCTGACTGTTCCTGTCATTTTTATGTTGTAACAAGATTTTAGTCCAAATTATTACATTTTGGGATCACGTTAGATGACTGTCGCATTATTCATGTGGTGGGAACATGGGTCTGCTTAACTTCCCAAAACCAGAGAAAAATAAAAGCTTGGTTTAGAATGACATTTGTTTCATAACATCTTTTACAGTACAAGGTTGTCCAAAGTTTTTCTAGCTGAAAGGCAATAGTTTTGAGCTTGTGTTCTTATCTTTGAATTACTCGGTATTTGCTTTTTCTAACATATTCTGTTGCTTCTATTTCGAGACAGTTGAATGGGCTTACAGAAGGGGATAGAAAAGCACTTATCCTACTTATTAAAGCTGCAATGGTTATTGATGAAATCTTTTATTTGCAGGTAACCTCAATTCACACCCAGTTAATTTGGGACTGAGGCTATGTTGTTGTTGTTGTTGTTGTTGTAACCTCAATTCACTCTGAGTGTGGGTTGTTGGATGGAGTTAAATTAGAACATTGGATTAATTACTTGACTGATTTGTTGGGGGCATTAAGGTTGCATATGAATTAATGCATAGATAGGGAGAAATAGGAATTTATATGTGGGGGTTTTCCACTGTAGAATGGATCTCTATTAATTCCAGATGTTGATTCTTGGTGATATTCACCCCAGAGAGAAGGGGATGGAAGCTCTAAGTCTCCAAGGGAAGAATGAAAAACAAAAGAAGTTTCTGACTTTCTAGACCATCTAGTTGATGTGTGATAAACTCCTATTAGTTACTGAAGCCTCATGTCATCTGAGATGAAAGTTTCAAGAGGTTGCTGTGTCATGCTAATTTTTGCGATTTCATCAATCAAAATATTTTTGTCTAATTCAGTAAATAATATCGCATCAATTTTTTTTTTTTTTTTTTTTGTTGATAATGTTATTAAGGGTTGTCAGTCTGCAAAATGATTTCTTTGAGACACCAACTCTGGGAGCATTGCTTGTTACTATGTTTTGGTTGTTTAATCCATAAGCACTTACTGGGAACACCTCAGGGCGTTTGCTTACCTGTATGTGCTGCTAGTTCCAAATTGAATTCTATGGCATTCTAAAGGTCTCTGACAACCCACCGCGTGATTTCTGTCGGACACCTGAAGTGGAATCTGGGCTAGACCTACTATGTTGATTGCTGTTCCTTTAATTCTGAAGTACGGATGAGCGTTTTTATGCCTGTATCAATCTATGTTTTATATTTTTTACTTACTGTCAATCCTATTCTCCTTTTTTTTTTTTTACTGATTTGTGATGCAAAACCCTTAGTAGAAGTAGTTTTGAACTTGTGCTTGTAAATTTGAATTTCTCAGGATTTGCTTTCTAACAAAACCTTTGGTAGATAATTTTCTTCTTCAATATGGAGGGACTGGAAAGCAAGAACAGTTGGTCCCATTCAGTTGTTTAATTACTGACAGTGTATTAGTTTCATGGGACTGCTGTTAATTGGGATAATGTTTTCTTACAGGTTTGGTACAGCAATCCCATCTTGAGAGATTGGTTAAAGGAGCGGTCTGAATTATCTAACTTGGATAAGTTAAAATGGATGTATTATTCGATCAATAGGAGTCCCTGGTAAGTTGATTGGTTCCAGAAAAGACTTTTCCTGCTCTTATCTAACTTAAGATTGTTCCATTCATTATCTTACTAGTCTACTAGATGTGAGTTAAGGATGAAAATTCTCGACTAAGTCTTTGAATTCAGTCACTTAAAACTCAAAAGTAATTCAGGAAAGTCTGGTTTGACGTAGAGGATTTTTTTTTGTAAAATCTCAACAATATAAGAAAGTATAGATAACTTCATCTAAGTGCCATTAAGATCCAAATTTCATCAAGGAGCATTGAAGAGGCATGGTTTTGGTATTATGTCTATTTTCTTTCACTTTTTACTCCTGGTATTCAGTTTTTCAAAGTTTGATTTTGATGGTTTCGATCCTTTTAAATATTCTTTTTTTCATTATTAGTTAGAAAGCATTCCTAATATTCAATATTAAATTTCTATTTTTTTTTTTCATTTAACATGCTTCTAATTTGTTGGCGTACCCTCTAAAAAATGACATTAGTTATAATCTTTTATCTTACAAGACAACATTGAAATTTGTAGTAATGTTGCTTTTTCCTTACTTTTATAGATTTGTTTTTCAAAAATTTTGTTTGAATTTTTTTTCTTCTTAATTTGGCATATGAAAAAAAGAATTGGGCAAGTTTGAGGAGTTTTCATACCATACTTCCAATCAGATTCAATTTTTTTATTGATTTATGCCAAAAGGAACAATTAGGGTAGGAGTTCCACATCTCTCTCTTTCTCTCTCTAACTAGCCTTTGTCATGTGATTTCTTATTGTGCAACTTCTTTCTTGTGAAATAATTTAACCAATGAGGTAATGAGAAAAAAAAATTATTGACCTAATAATAGTCATCTTCACTCTTTGAGCTACTCTATTTACAATTCAATTCATCTCTTGTAACGGTTTT
Organism: Stephania yunnanensis; assembly: GCA_039657365.1. Lineage (NCBI taxonomy): Eukaryota > Viridiplantae > Streptophyta > Magnoliopsida > Ranunculales > Menispermaceae > Stephania > Stephania yunnanensis. Next base: position 347,408 of record JBBNAF010000014.1, read on the forward strand.
GTTCTGAGTATGCCTATGTGCTTGTAATAGGTCGGTTCTTGATGAGAATAAAGCATTTTTGACAACTGCAGACTCAGCTGTCAAGTTGTATGAAAAATGCACAAAGTCAATCCCTGGATGGAAAGGTCTTGAATATAGAGCAGCATTCCCCATGGTGAAGCCTCCTGGTGCAAATTTCTATCCTCCAGACATGGACAAAAATGTATGGTTTGAAGATTCAAAAGTCTCTTTTGCATAGGCCTTTCTTTTGACATTATCTACATTCACATAGAGTCTTTCACAACTACAACAACAACAACATAGCCTCAGTCCCAAATTAACTGGGGTCGGCTACATGGATCAAACTTTTCCATTGTGCTCGATTAAGTGCAATCGATGGTGAGCTTTGCAAACCATTCAAATCTCTCTTAATTAATGCATCCTATGTTAACTTTGGTCTACCCCTACCTCGTCGAATTTCTACAGTTTCTATTGAGTCAAGTTTTCTAGTTGGGGCATTTGTAGGCCGTCTTTGCAGGTGACCAAACCATCGCAACCGCCATTCCCTAATCTTTGTATCAATTGGTGCTACTCCTACTTGTCTTTGAATTTCTATATTTCTTATTCTATCTTTACGAGTTTTACCACACATCCACCTAAGCATCCTCATTTCTGCTACATTCACTTTATGTAATTGTTGTTGCTTTACTGCCCAACATTCACTTCCATAGAGCATAGCTGGCCTAATTGCGGTCCTATAAAATTTTCCTTTGTCTTTCACAACTACATGGAGCTTAATTTTTTATCTGAATTTGTAGGAAGCCAGTCTCAACTCTAATCTTAGAATATGATTTACACCGGTTCAGGGTTTAGTAGTTGTTGGAACTGTTTGGTTTCTGTATTTTGTCATAGGAATTCGAGTTATGGAAGAATAGCCTTAAGGGCGATCAAAGGGATTCTGCAACTGGGTTTTTTAACGTTATCAGAAGGCATAGCGAATCTGATGTAGGTGCTTCTTCATTCAGCAGTGCATGTTATACTACAGACACTGTTGCACAGTCTATTCCTGATTTGTACATGCTACCGTTCTCGCAAGCATATAAGCCATTCCTTGCAAAAGCATCTGAGTTGTTGCATAATGCAGGGGACTTGACTGACTCTCCTAGGTATGCAGTTTGTTAGTCATTAGTCTGTAATTTGCATAAAACATTATGGTCTTTTTTTTATAACTTTAGGAATCTTTGTTCTCTTTTGTAGTTTGAAGAGGCTGCTAAATGGCAAAGCCGATGCTTTTCTTTCAAATGATTACTATGATTCTGAAATAGCATGGATGGAGTTGGTTAGTATATCCCATTTGCTCGCTCTCTCTCTCTCTTTTCTTTGTTCTTGAGAACAACTACCTTGGAATCTTGGATCCCACTTCCTCTGGGGCAAATTGGGTTGCCCTTTCCTTTCCTCCATGAAGAGTTGGACTTGGACACAATGAACCAATTTTCTGTTCAATGCAACTGACATATCGTTTGCTTCCAGTGTCTTGTTTTTTAGTTGGTAACTTGGTACTAGGTGTTGTTTATGTCATTTCGCAGGTAAAAGCATTTACTAGATCCTAAAAAAAGAAAAAGGCTCATGCTTTTGTTAGTGAAAGAAGTGTCATAAGTTCTTATTTCCTTATATTGCAGTAATGAATTTTTAAGGTAGGTCTATCTCTTTTATCAGTGTTTTTGTCTTTTTTTTTTTTGGTAGAAAGTGTTTTTGTCTTTAGGTAGGTTAAGGGAGTGGCATATAAGGAATGATTGAGTATAACTGACATTGTTTGGATAAGAAAACAAGTTAACTACAGCTATAATGAACAAGTAAATGGGAGACGGAGGTCTACACTGGAGTGCAACATAACAGCCAGATCAAACATAAAGAGTAAACCTTGTTAGTGGATGAGGTCTTCCATTAATGGGGCCGCTCTTAGTGTAATCCCAAATAGTAAGTCAAGATGTTCGATCACCAAAATTTAAAACTAAAGAAAAGTAGGCTCCTGACAGGTTCATGGTGTTGATACTATTCTCAATGAGCTCTCTTACCTGAATTAAAATGAGTGAGGTGGAAGGAGAATTTGTAGAAACTTAGAAGGTTTTTATGTTAATTGTTTGGAAAGTCTGTACTTCTCAAAATAATCAGACAATCACGGTTTTTAAGACATCATAATTTTGGCATTATGCTGATGAAGGGAGCATATTAACTATAAATATTTGTTGTTTAAACTTAGAATATTCAGTCTTTTAATGGGTATCCACAGACAGGCGTAGACTTTAAGAAATTTTTATTCATTGATAGTTTATGACACTTTGTTTACAAGCTCTTTCTGCCTTTTCTTTTACATTGTTCGTCTGAACAATTGAAACAAATTACCTTTCCTATTGTTGCCTGATTTTTTTTTTGGTGCTTGACTTTTGTCTGATTTAGGATTCGAAACTGGATGTTACTATTGGTCCGTATGAGACATATGAAGACACTCTCTTTGGGTACAAGGTATTAACTTGTATATCCATCTTACAGCAGCAGCCGCGTTAGACGATTTTTGTTTTCTGCATAGTATTGTTTTTTTTTTTTTTTTTATTATTATTGCATTTAGTTCAGATCTTGTGCATTCTACCATATATTGGATGTACCTTATAATAACTATGTTCGTTGACTAGCATGAAGTTTGAATTTGATAGCTTTTAGATTGTATTGAAAGCTTAATTTAGTGACTTTGGATTGTGCTGTCAGGATGAAAGAGTCGACTCTTATGTTTGGATAGGTGATGCATGCTTAAAAATGAAGCTTTTTGCTATATTTAGTTAGAGATCTTTTCTTTCGTCTCATTGCCGATGCTTCCAGCTCTGGTTTTATTTGGTGAATTTAGCAGTTTTACTAATGAATTAAGTTTTCCTTATGCTGGTTCTTTGCTCTGCTGAAACCATCAATCAATCTAGGAGGCTTGACAAGCTAACCTTAGCAGAAGGATCAAGGGAAAAAGGAAGTCGCATCAAAATAAGATGCTACATGGTTATCAAATAATTAACAATAAATTCTTCTGATTAATAATTGTAATTGATGAATAGTTTCTGGTGATTTCATTTCTATTTTCATAATTTTATTGAAAATGTCTTTTAGCCAAAAAAGGAACTAGAAAGGGAATTCTGACCAAATGTAGTATTGAGAATTTTTCCAAATTTACCATCCAATGACTGCCTTAATATGAGTGGTGCTTCTCCTAGGAAAAGCAAAGGAGAATGTTATGTTCTCCTTAAATTTTGTCATCAGCCTTTTGGTTAAATTGACACGTTTACTGATTTTATTTTATTTTAGGTTTTGGTTTACAAGTTTGCTTAGCTTTTTTTTTTTGGTGATTAGTTCGCTTAGCTTTTTGTTTTGTTTTTTTGTTTTGTTTTTTTGTTTTTTCTTTTGGTGTGTTAATCTTGATCATCTTTATAATTTGATTCTTTCAACATTGTTTGTATTTTTTACATAATTGATATCTTGTGATTCCAAAACTGAAGGAATGCACATACCCAAGCTCTAAATAGCAAGATTTGTCTCTTTGAGCAATTCCGGTTCTCACAGACTCTAGTTCATTGTTTTGTGGCAATGTGATTTTCTACAGATGACTGAAACGAGCATCTTGTGAAGTGTGTGGCTGACTTATTGTATTGTTGTAGTAATGTTAACAGAAAGAAAATCAATGAAAGTTTTTCTTTTCCCAGTGCACTTTGGTGGAACTAAGTGGCTGCTTTACTAATTTTAGGCTACATTTGAAGCTTTCATTGGAGTCCGAGATGATGAAGCAACCTCTAAAGTGAAACTCTTTGGTGACCAGCTTCAGGTTTATTTAAGGCTTTCACGAGCTCACATTTCTCAGGTTTTATTTGATTATTGCTCATGTATAACACTAGCTGTTTGGCTAGGTTTTGGAGCAAAATCTCCCTTTTGACGACTCATTTAAATCAAAAGATGTGACAGCTGCCCCAATTCGTGTGATTAAACTTATTTATAATGCGGGGGTAAGTTTCAAATTAATTTATCTGACTTGCTATTAAAGTTAAGTTCTTGTTCTTTGAGTGGCTGAGATAAGGAATGCATCGTTTGCACATGTGGTGCATTAGTTTTGGTCCACATTCTCATTAAACTGGTGGTGTGGAAATGCTGATGTCGTGTGTTTGTATCTTTCTATTCCTGCCATTCCTGCTATCAGACATGTTCTTCCTATGATCCTCTCTAGTCTCTGTCACTCACCTTAAAAAACGGATCAGTCTAATTTTGCTGTCAATGGGGATTTAATTAGATGGATAATGTTTCTTATTATATTCTTAAAAAATGTTATTTGAAAACTAGAATTAATTTTTTTTTTTATCAAAGTGCAAACCGAGATTCTTATTAATTGTCTCCTTTTTTGGAAAACTATCTCTAATTTTATCCTTTTTTGAAAATAATTAAGTATATAAAATTTATCAACTTTGGAGTTGCTCAAGGTGTTTTGTCACTAATATATTTCTGAAATCTCATTCAATTGTCCAACTTCAATATTTTCATGATAGGTAAATGATGGGGCTTGAATCCATAGCCTCAACAAGCCTTGCGTATCATTGCCAAGGGCTCAAATTCTTGAATTCCCATCTTGTAGCTATTCGGTTATGGAAGAGTTTGTTTTTTTGTTTATTTGTATGATACATTGATCATGTTAAACTGCATGAGGAAAAAAAAACATCTTTTATATTTTCTTTTTGTTTTTGTTAGATTTTCCTAAAAGGATTAGAAAATACAAGAACTGATTTGTAATTCCTGTTCCAAGGTACATTTTCCTTAAGGTATATGTGCATTTGAGGATCTAGCATTAAGTATGACAACAGCTCAACTCCAATTTTTCCTTTCTTGTTTTCTCACTGGAGCAGCAATTTGCCAATTACTGATAGGAAAATAGTTACAGGCTAGCAGCATCATATTTATTTATTTATCCGTTGCTTTTTTTGACCTTCTATGGTATATTTTGAGTTAGGAATTGAGAGCAATACGAAGAGAATCATACATATGTTGTATTTTTTAAAAATTATAGTTAACTTTATGTGGAAATTGGAAATAGAAAATTAAGGAGAGCTATGAAATAAAAAATTACTGTGGAATATATTGAGTTAGGAATCAAGTTTCGATTGAGAGCAATAAGAAGTGAATCATACATTTGTTGCAATTTGATTAGTATCAAAGTAAGGCTCAAGGTCATTTAAGTAATCTGTTAGTATTCTAGTACTTTCTCTAGTGTAGGTGAACGGTATAAATAAGAGATGTGGTGTATTGTGAAGGGGGTGAAGTTTTTGGTCTCTTGTTAGAGAATTAGAAAGCTAATAGACCTCGGAAAATGTTTGTTTTCTCTTGGTGTTCTTGTTTCCTTGTAATCCCCGTTTAGATCAATCAAAGCGTTCTTCCTATTTGGTGATCCTATCATAATTTTGAAATTTAGTCTACTCATGAGAATTAGAAATAGAAAATTGAAGAGAGTATGAAATAAAAAATTACTATCAAATGAAAAGAGAATAATGGCCTCCTGGAGGCTAAAATGTTGACCACTATTGGGTGTCAACTATCACAATCTTCAGGTAATTAAGTTGAAGCTGTCGCATTTCTGTTGAGAGGATGACATTGGTCCTTGTGACAGGATGTAAAGGGTCCCCAAACTGTTGCTTTCAATCTTCCTAATGATGAACGCATTGTAAAAGATCGGGGAACATCAATGGTCATGCTCAAGAATGTATCAGAAGCCAAGTATGTTTCTTCTTTAATCAATATTTATTTTATCTACGCCTTTGTCAATAAATAGTTATTTGCACTTATTTTTCAACAAATTTAAGTTCATAAAGAAGCTCACCTGGTCAAGTCGTTTGTCTGCCAGGTTCAAGCATATACTTTTACCTATAGCTGCTATATGCGTTAAGGAGGATCAGAGGAAACTTGTTGACTTTGAGTCTTTTTTCACTCACACCATTTGCCATGAGTGCTGTCACGGGATTGGACCTCATACAATAACACTCCCAAGCGGTCAAGAATCTACCGTGAGATTGGTGAGAGAATTTTTAAGCTCTTGTTTACACTTTTTTAATAGAAATAGAAAGTAGGTAATTTTATATGACAAATATAATGAAAGAGCCATTATTTATATGAATATTTTTTATCTTCCATATTTTGCTTGATTATCCAGGAGCTTAAAGAACTCCATTCAGCGCTGGAGGAAGCAAAAGCAGATATTGTTGGCCTTTGGGCACTCAAGTTTCTCATCAAGAAGGTCAGTGATCTGTATCAGCAAATTGCGATCAACTCATGTTGATTATGCATCTTAGCCAAACTTGGGACAGATTGGTTGAATAGCTATATTACTATGTTGCCCTTATTTATAATGTCTTCTCTTGATTTTTTTTTCAGGAATTGCTACCTGATTGTTTAGTAGAATCCATGTATGTTTCTTTCCTTGCGGGATGTTTTCGTTCTATACGTTTTGGATTAGACGAATCCCATGGGTAACTAAGTTTTTTTATTATTCCATTTTTTTCTGTCATCCAATGCTTTTTATTTGCCACTTTGCTACACTTTCTCTCACTACTTTTGCCTTTGAATGAAACAGAAAGGGGCAAGCATTGCAATTTAACTGGCTATTTGAGAAAAAAGCTTTTATTTTACACTCAGATGGCACTTTTTCGGTCAATTTTGAGAAGGTACTGCATTTTCTTGTTCTTCCTTTCCAGTTCTTTTTGGCAAAACTGATTTTGAATTTATATAACGCCGGAAGGTTGAGGGAGCTGTTGAAAGCCTCAGCAGGGAAATACTTACCATACAAGCTCGAGGTGATAAAGCGGCAGCATTGTCCCTTCTTCAGACATATGGTAAACTGACACCTCCACTGCGTGCTGCAATGGATAAACTTGAAAAAGTTCAGGTATGAAGCTCTTGTCTAACTGCTTAAATGTAGAAATTAATTGTCAGTCACATATGAGGCATGGTAACTGATGCGAAGATTATAATTCCTAACAACTATTACCTAAGATCTATTTGGGGAGCTAACCTGATGCGAAGATTGATGTTGTGTACTTCTTTTTCTTGGCTCATCAACACTTGACCTGTTACTATGTGGTTTAGTCTTTTTGACTCACGCTTGTATGTTTCTGATGAGCCAACGTGGTTTTATCCCTGCGACTAGCTCTTGTATGTTTCCGATGAGCGAGTCGTCAACTGCCAATCATGTCTTGCAAGTTGTAACGAGTTTGTCACTCTTTTATTGATTTCAGGTGCCAGTTGATATAGCTCCTATATTTACCACTGCAGAGGAAATATTGAAAGAAAAATAATTGTCGTGAGTAGCTCAACTCTTATTAAGTTAAGAAATTTGTCATCTTTCCTATGTCTTCTTGCTGTTATTTTCTCCTTTTTGGAGTGGCAGGTTCAGCTCACTCTATGAATTACAGTGCTATGTCCTGTTAATGCATTAGCCAAGGTGGGAATAATATTAATAAGGCAGAAAAAGGCAATTAAGTTGTATCTCAGCTGATATAGTAGTTTCCGCGTTCTACCAGTTTTTTCAAGCCACCTTTCGGCAATAGAACTTCATGACTCACTTCAAAATAGGCACAGGAAGCTAAGATGAAGCTGGTTGCCTCGGAAAATCAAAACAAAAAAAAACATGTATTTGAAAGCCTTCGGAAATCAATGTTGTTTCCAAAGGTCGTATCCACATTAGCATTTTCCTTGAATTATTGCTACCCCTTTTCCTTATAACTGAGAGTTACAAAGCGTTATTCATTCTTAAGAAATGCGTACACAAAACTAACTGCATTCCCAAAGGCGGGATTGGAATCATCTCAAAGTAACTCCAAAGATGGTGTACATAGACTGGGACCACAGTGATCATACAGCTCTTCTTAGCAGCATATGAAGCACTCAGAAGAATTCAGCTGTCTTAGACTATGTTTAATTCCTTGAGCCATGCTGTATGTAGTGGGCATGGATCTGGCTTCCCTTCTTCAAGAGCTTTCTGCGACAGCGAATAGAACCAGCCGTTCCTCCATTTGAACTGCAGAAGTTTGATGTCAAGAAATGAGAGACAAACAGACAGCTAATTGCATCTAAATGCCAATTACGGATGCTACATTACCTCTTTAACAGCAGTTGGAAAGTGAGCAACTGCTCTCGAGTAAGCACACAACCTTTCCTCCATTGCTTCTTCGAAAACTAAACCCTTCTCCGCCGCGGCTGCTGATGCAAGTTCAGAAATAAGGCTGGAAACCTGACCGGTAATAGAGTTAAGATTCCGAGGGCTAGGACGTTGAAGGAGAGATAAGCTGAGCACATTAGCTTTACCTCAGAACGGTGATCCTTCTCCACAGCACCCACATTTGCTCCAGGATGGCGAGCTCCCACGAGCATAAACGCGCAGATCCATATCAATTTCTCCAACATTTGCTTCTGGAAAGCTTCCTTCTCAAGAATCTAATAACCATCACCGTCAACAACAACAACAACAAAGCCGTAATCTTAAATCCTAAAGATGAGGGTGAGCTTGTGATTGTGTGGGTTATGCGCATGGTCTCAGATTTGATACTCTTGCGTCAAGATTGTTCGTGTTCGAGCAACTGAGGTATGTTCACTCAAGTTGATTGCATCATGGTCTCGTGTGATATCAAAAAAAGAACAAGTGGAAGAACCTATTAAGTTACCTTGCAAGATAGTCCACCAGATTGGAGCCTTGTAGCGACAGCAGATGCCCACTTTCCATAAGCAGTAGTTAACCCTTCTGGATTGGTATCAGTCTTGCCATCAATTGGAGGCTCTCCAAGCTTGGACACAGCAAAGTAAGCCAACACTTGGTCCGCATTGTCCAAGCCTTTGCTCTGAAGCCATGGCTCCAGCATTCCATTCTGGAAAAAAACCAAATCTGCTCAAATTCATTAGTCCCCAACCCCAATCCTACAACACCAACTCTTTTGTAATTAGAATTCACAGCGCCTACCCTCCCAGCGAGACTCTGGAGTGGATTGGAGAACGGCTTCGAGATCATCGTTCCTGGTGCACACTAAAATGGGACCCGAGACATCAAGCGGCACCGGTTCTCCTCTCTTTACAATCACGTCTTCTCCACTTCCCATGCTCTGCAACGCGTTCCCCACTCTTCCACCGCCTACTATGATCGCTGGAACCACTTTGGTGGCCATTGGAGCCGATGATGCCCTAACCCTAGCTCTGCTGCTGCTGCTGCTGCTGATGCTGCTGCTGCTGCGCCAGATGATTGAGCTAGCATTCAGTGCGACTGCGCTGGCCATCTGTGGTGCAGCTCAGTTGGTGTGGTGAGCAACATTGCCTAGCCTTAATTGAGTTTCTGCACAAAGTGAGCCACTCGTTCTCACCTTCTCTATCTGAATTCTCGTCAGTTCTCGACTTCCGCGTCACGTCAGATCCCTAGGCCCCCGTTTGGCCCCCAGCTTTAAAACGGATTTTGTAGTTGGGGGATTTTGAAACGCTTTTCAATTTCAGACCACCGTGGCCGTGGGTCCCACTCCATAAATTTGTTGTACTCGGGAGCGAGAGAGGGAGAGAGAGTTCTGATCTATCACGAGTTCAAAGGAATTTATGATGCAAAAACATGTTGCATGTAAGCCACTTTCTCATTAATTCTTCCTCGTGATTCACGCTCCCTGGCCCTCATCAAAATCTTCATCTGATGGCGCGGAACACCATTTAATGTATAGTGTGATACAGGGGATCCTAACGTTCGAACCTACTCCCGCCCTCCTCAAACTAACCGTTAGGCCCATTTGACCTAATTTATCCCGACCCACATCCCCATGTGTCTTTCAAATTTGAAATCTCAATCTCTCTCTCTTTCTCTCCCACTATACTATACTAACTTCCACACTTGCACTCTGATGAGCATCAAATCAAGACTGTCCATGTTTCCCAACAAACCCAACACCATACCCACCTAAGTGTATTCATTCCCGGATTTATTCCATCCATCTCTCTCTCTCTCGAGTCTTAAGTTTATGGCAATGTCTGGGTTCAAGAAATCCACGCTTGCTCGCCAATCTTCCTACAATTCCCTCTACGTCAATCCCCTCAATGAAGAAGCCAACAACCTCGCCAACGATAATCTTCATCTTACTCCGCGAAATCACGCTACCGACGATAAAGAAAACGCGCTAGAGAATGGACTTCATCAACGGAGCTGTTCTGGGAACAAAGAAAGGGAAAAGGCTACGCCTTTTCGAGATAGGAGCAATTCCTTCTCTGCTAGAGATTGCAAGACTCCCACGCCATTGGGATGCAAGAAGAGGGCGTTCAGGTCTCCTTCGCTTCAGCTGTGTATGCAGTTGAATGAGCCGAATTCCACTTTCGGCTTGAAGCTTTGGGACTCCTTTGAAGCCGGGGATTCTGGCAACTCTAATTTATGGGACCATTCGGATTCCGAAGCTGCTGCTCCGCCTTCGTCTTGGTATACTCTTCCCAACAGGTTTGTGCATTGTTATCGAATTCTATATGGACTTATTTGCATTTCTTTTGATCTTCTTCTTCTTCTTCTTGCCGCGCGGGGTTTCAGGTCTCTCTTGTGTATGCCCCTCCCCGTCGATGTGGGGAGGTGTACTTGTATCATTGTGAAGGAACCGTCGTTGGAGGGACTGGATGGGGGTTCTCTTTATTCACTTTTCACCAATGTGAGAACGATTTTTATGGTCTGCAAAGTTCATTCTTTTGATTATGTCTGGATACTATGCTACTGTGAAATCTGTGATACCATACATGCAATTCGGTAGTGTAGAGAAGTCGAGTATCCTTCTCTAGCACTTAAGTTCTTAATAAATGATTTAAATTTAAACAGGAGGGTCGCGGGCGGCAGGATCGGAAACTAGCTGTGGCTCATCATAGGAGGCAAAAAGGGCGGTCTGTGTTCGATATAGCTAAGAATGCAAAAGGGTTATCTTCGGGTGGCTCAGATGAGAGTTTCCTGGGAACTGTGACTGCTAACTTCATGGGTTCTAAGTACCACATATGGGATCAGGTTCAGTCTCTACATATTTAAACCAAATAATTAAGAATCTGTTATTTTTCTTATGAATTATCATGTACCCGATTTCATCTAGTTGCAATGTCTTCTTTTTGTTGCTAACCCAAGAAGCCTAATGTTATTGCAGGGGACTCCAATTGATTCACTGATGAAGCAATCTAAACGTCTTTTAGCTGTCGTAGCGTAAGCAAATCTTGACTTTTGCTATTTCCTTTTGTTTTATATGCTTGTGTTGAAGCGCGGCGGTAACGAGCCTCTTATGTGGCTTGCAGATTTGTGCCTACTGTGACCACCTGCACTGGAAGTTATAGAAGCTTGAGGGCATGGATTCCGAAGCACCATTCCATGCAGCTAAAGAGCAGTGCCCAGGTGAGCATGAGTGAAGTTTCAGCTGGAGGAGGCTTAAATGTAAAGCATTGATGGCGATTTTGGTATCTGTTCCTTTCAAGAAATTAATTTCATCAAACAATTTGCTGCTGTAGTTTCAACACATCAATGGACTGCCCAAGGACTGGCAGGTGAAAAAGGATAAAACACAACAACTATTCTCAAGGAATCCTCATTACAATAGAGTGAGAGCTCTCTTTAAAGTTCTTTATCCATCGAGAGTTATATTAGCTCCTATTCTTGAATGGGATTTGGTTTATCTCTAGACCGACATATCATTCTTACTATACTCTTTTGTGCTTCTGCAGTTCTTGAGGAGCTATGAACTGGACTTCAGAGAGAGGGCAAAAGCAGAACTCAAAATTCAAAGATCAACCAAGAATTTTCAGTTAACTTTGGAGGTCGGTAACTTTTTCTCCTTTATTTCAGTTCATCTAATCCTTGTCGGGTTGTAACTTCTTTCAGAAAGATCAAATTAGCAGAGCTGAGTTTATGCTTAAGTCAAGCACATGTCAGTCTAGGATGAGAGTAGTGGTTATATGATTACCTAAAGACAAAAAATAGAAACCTAACTTTGTTATTTCCAATCAATTGGCTGCAATATGTTCTGTTTCATATTTTTTCTATTTCCAATCAGGAGAATGGAAGGCAAACGATTCTGCAACTCGGAAAAGTTGGAAAATCGAAGTACGTCATGGAGTACAGGTACAATTAAACATAAGCACCAGCAATTATACTGTTACTTTTCTCCTTGAAAGAGAGATAAAGCATCTGAGAAGCAATCCATTGTGAGCTTTATTAATCGAAACTGTAACGGGTCTTTACAAACCAATATGGAAAACACCTTTCATTGAATTATTGATGATCGAAGTACTCTTAACTTACAGCATAACGTTATTGTGCAGATACCCGTTAACAGGTTACCAAGCTTTCTGCATATGTTTGGCATCCGTTGACTCAAAGCTATGTTGCACAGTGTAAAAAAGGTATCATGACTCCTCATAACCTCATCCTTTGTTAGCTAAGAAAACCCGCTTGTTTTTGCATCGCAAGAATTAAATAATCACAGATCCCCCATGTTCATGATGATAGTGAAGAGGTAGAGAAAATGCCACCGTTTTGGTGACAGGTGACATGAGAGATTTTTTTGTGGGTTTTTTTATTTATTATTATTATAAAATTTCTAAGCCATGATAGGTGTGCATGACAGAAATGTCATTCTTGATGTAAGATTTCCTTTTTATTTTTCATTCGTGTATTGCCTAAACTTGCTTTGAATGTTATTAACTGTGGCTTTAGCTTTGCTTGAACAAAATTATTTATATAGAACAAGAAGGAACAAATTCGACTTTTATTTTATTTTATTTTTTCTAGAGTTATGATAACTTAATAGAGAACAACCAGATTGACCCATATTATCTACTTTGTTGGACCATGTTGTGTTTATTTCTCAGCTTTGATCTTCCCACAGAGATGCAGAAGCCTGATGACCAGATCATCAAAACCTTCTTCCCCTTGCTTTCTTATTTTTTCACTGATCTCCCTCACCCTTCTCTGTACTGGATTCCCTCCTTTCCTGTCTACAACCACCTCTTTGATTACTTTGGCCAATTCATCTCTCACAAACGTTTTAGGCCCACTACTCTCTCTCTCTCGACTTCCATTCCAACACCCAGCTCCACTACCAACTTTGCATTTACAGGTTGATCTAAATGCATTGGCATAGCGACAATAGGAATGCCAAACTTTATGCCCTCCATAACGGAGCTCCACCCACAGTGACTCACAAACCCACCAATGCTTGGATGCCCAAGTATCTCTACTTGTGGAGCCCAACCCTCAACAACCAATCCTCTCTCTCCAATCCTGCCCATGAAGCCTTGTGGCAGCACTTCAACTAATTTGGCATTCTCTCCCTCTGGAAACCTTATGACCCATATAAAGTTCACCCCACTGAGCTCAAGCCCATGAGAAGTCTCTTCAATCTCCTCTCTTGACATGTAGTACTCACTCCCAAACGAAACAAACACAGTAGAAGACTTGTGTTAATTGTCTAACCATTCGATAAAACTTGATTGCTTGCCATCATTTGTTGGCTCTTGAACTAGAGGTCCCACAGGCACCATCTCCTTACCAGTTATGAAGGATAAGTGGTCAATATATTTGTCTTCAATCTCTCTAAATGTCTTGATTAGAACAAGAGTATTAGATTGGTCTATAGCCTCCAAGAACCTATCTTTGTTGGACAAACCATGTGTAGTAGATTCAAGCAGCTGTAGCATCCTTTGGTCTTCATGCTCCTCAAGATGCATGGTTGATGGGAATACAACATTCTCAGGGCTTTTGCATAACTGATACATATAATCAGAAGCAACTGCACTCCCAGTTAAGAAGTGGATGGCTGTGATGTTCAGTGAAGAAGCTACAGTAGGAGCCCATGGTTGGATGAAATCATAAACTAGCAAATCAGGATTAAGGGTTCTTAAGATATGGGAAAAAGATAGCTCAGCCATGTCAAAGGCTGTGTCAAAGGCTGTTTTAAGAGTTGACATGAGATGGGGTGGTAGGGATTTAGTTGTGTGATAATTGGGTGGAAGGTCTGGGACAGTTGGTAGGTGAATCTCCACTAGCTCTATAGAATTTTGATCAAGGTGTTCATTAATGAAAGATAAATTAATGGGTGTGGAACAGAAGTATATGTAGAATTGCTTTTTGGAGAGTTTCTTGGCTAGCTCTAAGTAGGGGAATATGTGACCATGAGCCAACCACGGAAACATCAGAACTCTAAGAAGATGGTTTTTGGCATCCATGAGATGAAAATGTTCCTTTGTTTATTCTTCTGTGCCTTTGTTTTGTTGTTACACCTGTTAGTGATTATGGTTTACGCATAAAATACAAAGGGGGATCTGGACTATCAATAGAGTTAAAGTAAGAAGTGGAAACTTCGTCAGAGCTTATTGTAGTTGAGTACAAAAATGATGTCAACTTGAAACCGCCTTTGATCAAATTGTAGTTTTCCTAGTTTGTTGTGAACATCATTTCTTGACATGATCTCTGAAAAGTAATTGAAGCATACTTACCTTCTTTTTACTTTTTTTTTTTTTTTTTTAATTATTATGGATATGGAGTAGTGAGAATGAGGAATCCATGATGCCTTCCACTTGCGAGGTTAGAAAGCTTGAAAACATTTGAGAGATAAAAATAGTGAAAAAAATCAATCAATCTAAAGACTAGGATTATGTCCTTCTCCATGGAGGGCAAGGATGGCTTGGACTTGGAGAGCTACTTGTGCTGAGGATTGCATGGACTCAAGTAATAGTTCTTGCTCAGATTTAAGTGTGAACCTTCCCTCACTGTACTAATGAGTACCAAGCCAAGTAGCCTATATGGTTAAGGGGCACAAACTAGTCTTTGGTTTTATAGATGGCCATTTCAAGGACTAGCCAATGTTTTTCAATCCCATTATTCAATTTTAAGTCTAGGACTCGTAGAGAACAAAAGATAGATTCAAACTTACCGAATATCTTATTTCTAGTCAGATTATTTCCATATAGAACAAAGTACGTATGAAACGGCTTAAGTTGAGGCTTATTCTGCAAATTGTTGCTAGCCCTTCTTACAATACCGCCTCACAGGAGACACATACAGCTAGGAAACAAGTTCTTTCTCAAGCTTTGATCTTCCCAGAGAGATGTAACAGCATCTCAACTAGATCATCTATGTCTTCATCTCCTTGTTCTCGCATTTTTTCGCTGATCTTTGTCGCCTTCTGCTTCACATGATTCTCTCCTTCATTCCCCATAATCACTTCTCTGATCACATTGGCAACTTCCTCTCTCGCAAACTTTCTAGATCCACTGCTATTTCTATTGACTTCCAACCCAACACCCATCTCCACAACCAACTTCGCATTCAATGGCTGATCTAGCTGCATTGGCATAGCTATAATAGGCACACCAAGCTTCAGTCCCTCCATTACAGAGCTCCACCCACAGTGACTCACAAACCCTCCAATGCTAGAATGCTTAAGTATATCCACCTGTGGAGCCCAGCCTTCAACAACCATTCCTCTCTCTCCTATCCGACCCATGAACTCTTTTGGTAGCACTTCACTTAGACTAATCTGCTCTCCTTGATCAGGAAATCTTATTACCCATATGAAGTTCACCTCACTAAGCTCAAGTCCATAAGCCATCTCCTCAATTTCCTCTCTTGACAAGTAGGACTCACTGCCACATGAAACCAGCACTGTTGAAGACTTATCTTTCTTGTCAAGCCAATTGATGAAACTACTAGTGTGCTTGTCATCTGTTGGTGGCTCATGAACCAATGGTCCCACTGGGATAACTGTTTTACCAGTTATTAAAGAGAGGCTATTGATGTACTTCTCTTCAATCTCTCCGAATGTGTTGATCAGAAAAAGATTCATAGATTGATCTATAGACCGCAAGAACCTTTCTTTATCTGACAAACCATGTGAAGTAGAGGAGAGCTTTTGAAAGGCCTTCTCATCTTCATGTTCTTCAAGGAGTATTGGTAATATTGGAAGGCCAGCATTAGGACCATTCTTCTTGCATAACTGATACATATAACCCGCAGTGAAGGCGCCTGTAGTTAAGAAGTGGATTGCCGGGATGTTTAGTACAGAAGCTATAGTGGAAGCCCAAGGTTGGAGGAAATCATAGATTAGCACATCAGGATGAAGGGTGGTTAAGATTTGTGAGAAAGATTGTTCAGCCATGTCAAAGGCTGCTTTTAGTGTTGGCATGAGATGAGGAGGGAGTGATTTGGTTGTGTGTTTGCTTGGTGGAAGGTTTGGGAGTGATGGAAGATGAAGTTCCACTAGTTGTATGGAAGGGAATTCATTGTCATTAAGGTGTTCATTGATGAAAGATAGGTTGATTGGTGTGGAACAGAAGTAGATGTAGAAATTTCTTTTGTGGAGTTCCTTGGCTAGCTCTAAGAAGGGAAATATGTGACCATGAGCCAACCATGGAAACATCAAAACTCTAAGAAGATGATGGTCTTTCACATCCATGAAGTTCAAACTACTTTTTTACTTTATTTCTTGCCCTATCACTGGTGTTATATACAAGATTTTGCTCTTTGTCAGTGACACTGCTTTCAATTCATACAAATGAGCCACTTGTGATGCCGAGGAAGGTTAAAGCAAGAAAATGAGACACCTAGACTATCAGTACATTTGAAGCGAAGACACCTGTTCTCTGGTCTAACTGAACTCTCTATATGACACATGCAACAATAATTTTTCAACCAAAACACCAATCTCTTCCTCTCTCTGCTCTCTCATCTTCTCACTCATCTCCTTCATGAGCCTCCTCACCTTTTCTCCCTCTTTTTCAACAATAACCTCTCTGATCACCTTGGCCACTTCTTCTCTGGCAATCCTTCCTTCCTCACCATCTCCTGTTTGTCCCTTCACTCTCTTTGCTTCCAATCCTACACCCAACTCCACCACCAATCTTGCATTCATTGGCTGATCAATGTGCATAGGCATAGCTATAATGGGCACTCCGAACTTCATTGCTTCCATCACTGAACTCCATCCACAGTGGCTCACAAACCCTCCAATGCTTGAGTGCTTCAAAATCTCTATCTGTGGAGCCCAGTTTTCCACCACCAATCCTCTCTCCCCAACTCTCTCCAAGAACCCTTGTGGCAGCACTTCACTTACAAAATCATTGACTCTCTTAATGTGATGATCAGGAAATCTTATCACCCATATGAAGTTCACCTCACTAAGCGCCAACCCATATGCTGTCTCTTCAATCTCTTCTTTTGACATGTAGTATTCACTTCCAAATGAAACAAACACAGTTGAAGACTTGTCTTTCTTGCTAAGCCACTCGAGAATAGCTTCATCAGATAGATTGCCATGACTGTGATCATCATGTGTATAAGAAGGGATTACTTCTTCATTGACAAGAGGCCCAGTAGGGAGAATTTCTTTGCCAAAAATGAATGAAAGATGGTTGATGTACTTTTCCTCTACATCTCTTGATGTCTTGATCAGGACAAAAGTTTCAGATCGATCTATAGAGAGTGCAAGCCTGTCCTTGTTCAAGATATTGTTTGAAAATGATTCAATCATCTGAGTTAACTTTTGATCCTCATATTCTTCCAAGTACATGTTTGGAGATGGGTACTCCAAATCACTCAAGCTCTTCTTGCATCTGTGATAAAAGTATGAAGAAGCAAAAGCACCCATTGTCAAGAAATGAACGGCTGTGATGTTGTGGAGTGAAGCAATTTCAGGGGCCCAAGGTTGAATGAAATCATAGATTAGTAAGTGAGGCTTAAGAGTAGTCAAGATCTTTGTGAAAGATGGTTGAGCCATGTCTAAGGCTGTGGTGAGAGTTGGCATGAGATGTGGAGGGAGTGATTTTGTCGTGTGGTTTTGTGGAGGAAGGTTTGGAAGAGGTGGGAGGTTGAGTTCAACAAATTGAATTGAAGAGGTTAAGCTTTGGTCATGAATTGGTTTTTCTTTGATGAAACTCAGGTTTATAGGTGTAGAACACAAGTATATGGAGAAGTTTCTCTGAGAGAGTTTCTTGGCAAGCTCAAAGAAAGGAAATATGTGACCATGAGCCAACCACGGGAACATTAGAACTCGAATTTGGTGATGTTGAGCATCCATTGAACCTAGCTAGCCAAAGCCAATTCATCAGTCTTTGAACAAACTCATCTTCTTACATACTGTAGTAAACTATTGATTGATCATCATCGGTTATTGACACCAAAACATTATTAGCAATCAGTATCAGGTAGATGCCTACAAAGAGTTCCCAATTGTGCAGTATATTGCAGTTGACGATTTTGCCCTTCTTGAAGCACCTGCAACATCAATAATCCAATGCTCTATTTTCTTCCAAAATCAACAACACTCTAAAAACGAAAACTTTAAGAGATTTAACTCCCAAAGACCCTTCAATTTCATGGTAGCAGAACTTTCAATTCCCATTCGAGCAACACCAACAAATTCGAACTCTCGAATACCCAACAAAAATTCTCCAAAAATCTTCAATCCGAAACACTACTTAAACATCAAGAAATCAAACAATCAAACAATCAAACACAAACGGAAGAAATGATAACCAACTTCAGATCTAATAAATCATTACAATTAACCAAACCCACAAACTCAACACATTAAAAATCCAATTCCGCAGTTCGTGCCTCGTCAAAATTGACAAAAACCCGACATTTTTTGCAATGAAATGTATCAATGCGCAACAATCTGATGCCCCAAAAATTATATAGTCGTGTTTATTTGAAAGAAAAAAATTTTAAAAGGGTATGCATCCATGGAAGTTCTTCTCCAAAAGTGTTCTGGTTCCGGGAGGGGAGATCAAGATGGGCTAAAATCGTCTACTACGCGAAGTAAACAGCTGTATCCTTTAAACGTGGCCAAATACTTCCTCTTCTATATTATCTGTCCTATTAATTTTTTTTCCT
The DNA here is from genome assembly GCA_039657365.1 of Stephania yunnanensis. Lineage (NCBI taxonomy): Eukaryota > Viridiplantae > Streptophyta > Magnoliopsida > Ranunculales > Menispermaceae > Stephania > Stephania yunnanensis. The sequence continues at coordinate 366,321 of JBBNAF010000014.1, forward strand.
CAGGTATGTGTCAAATTAAAAAATCAAAGCCTTCTAATTTGAAGTTATGTTATTAATGTCAATGGAAGGTTCGACGTAAAAACTTAAAAAAGTAAGCTATTAATGAAAGGTAATTTAATCTCAATGTCTATCGTTTAAGGACTTTCAATCGTCACTTTAATTCTTGTGCACAAACTCAAATGTAACAGATAATATGAAACATATTGAGTAGTACGTAGATTGCCACATATGTAATTGTAACACATTGAACAATTCGAAACTGTACTATAGTTCTTTTTATCTTATCCATTGATGTTTAATCACGTTTGCCATTGAAGATCAATTATAAAATTAAATTTCTATTTGAGTTACATGAAATGACATTATCTTCACGTTATTGACGTGATAAGAATTTACGCCTATAATTTATATTTACCATTGATGATGCTTTAAACTCGAGACCTTGGCGATAAATAGGCATAAAAATCCAAACCACTTATTTCGATTGCAATTGTCCAAACCGGATATTCTTTGTCGATATATGAAGCAAATTTTTTTGATGAAGGATATATATGAAGTAATTTGGATAGCCTCATCCTCCACGTACAAAAAGACATGCAGCTCACACGTGCACTGGCACGAGCAAGTAAGGAACTAGATCACTTTCATTGTGTTCGCCCTATCACGATGTCCCAACCAATGTGAATGTGTGAGCTTGAGCTGGACCTGACATTAGTGTTTTTCCACCCTGTTTTTTGAGGTTCGATCATATCTGTAAGTTGTGTGTGCATAAGATGAGTTCCTTCCAGACCAGCCCACCTACCCAAATTTAATCTTTAAGGGCCATCGAAGCAAGTCATCAGCTGCCCCCATTCTTAACCAGCACCATGAACTTACTATCCTAAACATTAATGTAAGGATATATTTATATATTCTTATGGACTTGTATGTTCAGTACACAACCAATGAACCAAAGCTTATTGAATAAGCTTTTGCCACAATTGCCGTCCATTATAACCACATAATTAAATGACGGACACTACAATTAGCTTCTCAACCTTCTCCGCATGTGATATGTACACCCTCATTAAATAATATTACTCCACTGTAATTATACTACTTTACAACAACAACAACATAGCTTCAGTCCCAAATTAACTGATGTTGGCTACATGGATCAAACTTTTCCATTGTGCTCGATTAAGTACAATTGATGGTAAGCTTTTCAAACTATTCAAATCCCTCATAATTAATACATCACATGTTAACTTTGGTCTGCCCCCACCTCGTCGAATTTCTATAGTTTCTATTGAGTCAAGTTTTCTAGTTGGGGCATTTGTAGGCCATCTTTGCAGGTGACCAAACCACCGCAACCGTCATTCCCTAATCTTTGTATCAATTAGTGCTACTCATACTTGTATTTGAATTTTTATATTTCTTATTCTATCTTTACGAGTTTTACCGCACATCCACCAAAGAATCCTCATTTTTGCTACGTTTATTTTATGTAATTGTTGTTGCTTTACCGACCAACATCCACCTGGTCTAATTGCGGCCCTATAAAATTTTCCTTTTAACTTAGTAAGAACATTTCGATCACAAATCACCCGATTGCACTCCGCCATTTCTTCCATCCAGCTTGAATTCTAAGTACCTAATTAAAGTGGTTTACCTTAGGATCTTCTACTTCCCCTAATTTTACCACTCCGTCATCTCGATGTCTAGTGTTTCTAAACTCACAGTGCATGTATTGGGTTTTCATCCTACTCAACTTAAAGCCTTTAGATTCTAATGTATTTATCCAGAGTTTTAATTTCCTATTCACTTCATCTTTAGTTTCATCCACTAGTACAATATCATCTGCAAATAGCATACACCATGGTATATCCTCTTGAATATGTCTAGTTAGTTCATCTATAACTAAAGTAAATAGATATGAGCTTAAAGCCGATCCTGTAATTATACTACTTTACTTCAAAAAAAAAAGTATATTATACTTGGAAATTAAGGATTTAATTTGTCGACATTAATTAATCCAGGAAATTAAGTACTATAATAGTCTCTCTTAAAGTCCTAAAATTGAATTAAATTTCAATGCTATCGATCCTCTCTATATATCTATCTACACCAAATTAATAATTTTCTTCAAAGACAAAAACAAAAACAAAGTAATTAAGGCCAAAACCGTCCCCTCCAGTATGTATAAACCAAAAAATCCACTCGGCTCCCTCCTCTAATTGACTCAGTAGTTCCAACTCACCCATCCAACTCGTATTGAAGCATGTGAGTTGAAAACAAGCTGAGATCACCAAATATGGCTTCCTCCAGCACCTCGGCTTGGCTCCCTGAGTCCTGTTCATACTCAAAGTAAGTTTGTACATCATCCGGGAAGCTACACCTCGGTGTCTTCGACTCCGACGGTGTCCACGGGCACTCGGAAGGCGGCGACTCTGCCGACGTTCTCTCCAGCATCTCCTTGAATTTGGACGACGACAACAGCAGCCCCAGCGCGGATCCACTTGGCTTCGGCTTGGCTTCAGCGGTTTGACTTGGGAAGAAAAAAGAGTCCTGCATTTGGTCATGGCTTTGGTTTGGTTTTGGGTGAGCCAGGTTTGGGCTTGGGCTTGGGTTCGGGTCAGCGGAGTTGGGTCGGAGCCATTTGATGTAACGGCTGAGGTCAAAGTTGGTAACGGCGTTAAGTCCACGGTACTCGATCGCTGCCATGTCGTAAGCCGTTGCAGCTTCTTCTTGTGTAGCTGAACGGAAAAATGGAGAAAGGTTAGGGTAGTTTGGGGATTTTGAAAATTTAATAAAATTTGGTGGGAAACTTTTATAAGAACCGTTGGGGGTTGGTCATCCTCTTCCCAACTAACTAGACTTGATGGTTTCAACTTTCAAATTTTCAGTTTACTAATATGCCCTTCTTCAGGATTAACATGCATTCATTAACAATAGAACCTTAAGCAATTTTTAAGTCAACTATATTGAATTATGACAAGTATATAATAACTTCATCAATCTAGCAAGCTTCAACTAATTTATTGAAATTGAAGATTGTTATTGAATCTTCGAGAACTCTTACACAAGTCTTATATGATCGATTATTGTTTTGATGATACCATAAAAGATATTGAGATAGTGCAATAAACTTCATTAATTTTCAAAAAAAATCAAAAGCATTCTTGTGGAATAACTTTCTAGCAAACTCCAACTAATTTGAAATTGAAGATTTGTTAATTGTTGTTGTTGATAAGCATTCTTGTATTTAACATTGTTTTACTCATTTGGCTTGTGTACTATCATTAATCATTCCTACATCTCATTATTGGCAGTATTAATTATACGTTGCTATGTACTGTATATATTATTATGGAGAGATTAAAAAGAATTTTATCTTTAGCTATGGCAACATGTGGGTCATTAGTTTTCTTTTGTTTTCTCTATTGGTTGGTTGCGAAGTGAATTTGAAATTTAACACTATAAAATTGAGATAGATAAGAAAATTCACCATATGTGCCAAGGTAAAGATACTTGTTGCCAAAAACTCTGCCAATCCGAGCCTCCCATCTTCCATTGTGATGATGTCTACAGAATAAAATAAAAATAAAAAATGATGAAGACTTACGTTCAAAACACTATTAACTTTCTGTTATAGTCAGTATTATTGCAACTAATTAAAGATGATCAAGTTGAAGAAAAATTAATTATGTCTTTTCTCTATTTTGTGCTGACCAGTGTTTATGACAAATATTAATTAGATGCACGCGTTATTGCTTAAATTGATGCAAACCTGCTTGACTGATGAACGCTTTTAATGTGATAATCAGGTTTTCAAATTATTTGGTGGAGTAGTTGAACTTATATGATGCAATCTTGCTATCTATAGTCATGAACCAATTAAAATATTCAAAAAGATAAAACTTTAAATATTTATGTAATCAATCAATATTAATAATGTATCAAATATGGATACAATATGGGAATATCAATTAATGTGATTGCATTAATGTTCATTGTAAGGCCCATATATAGAATGTACGTGAGATCAAATCAAATCTATATATATTGTACAATATGGAAGTTCTTAGATGGATCAAATCGAATGCCAATTCAAAAACAATTGTAAAAATTACAATAGACATATATGTACGTACCTTGCAACGCCTCTGTATTTGGAAACCCCCCGAGAAAATCCACTGCTCTTTCTACAATTATATGATCCAATTAATATTTACTCATTATATGATTTACACCCGAAATAACAAATTAACAGTTAATTATTTTGAATTAAACTATAGTCATGTAAATGACATTAATTACCTTCTCAAAGAACCAATGTATTCTTCCTTTGACAAACCCTCCATTTCTTTTATCTCCTTTTCATATTTCGTCGACTACAATTAAAACAAACAAAGATTAAAATTCTCATTAATTAGTTTACGGATGAAGCATCACTTGCCAAAAGGCAAGATTTGAAGAGGTCGTGGATTCGACTTTCATTATGTATAACAAATGATGAAGAAATAATTAAATTTGAATCGATAAGTTGTAATGTAATTACAGGAAAGTTAAGGATGGTTTCTTCTCCCCAGTACTTCAATGCAGCCAAGTCATAAGCATAGGCGGCTGCCTCTTCATCATCATAAGCCCCTACAATCCCAAATCAAAACAGTATATCATGACTTTCTCTTCAACTTAATTTGCTAGATCATGCATATATTATAGTATAGTATACAAAGAAAAACTCACCTAGATATACTGTTGTTCAATTGCATTCCATAAGGACCATCAATCGCAACATGCCCACAACATAGACAAGAAAAAAAAAAATGAGTACTTCCAACACATTGGCCTCAAAAATTGACAAAATGTTCCCTTAGTTTTCACCTTGTCTTCCTTTCTTGTTCTGGGACTCATTCCAGCAATTCTTGTCCCATAGATGAGCCTCGTAACGCCCGGTCCATCTATGCCTGAATCAGAGCAACACCCTCTAATCATGCAATGAGTTTCAAACAAAGTTCATATATCCAATTAAGATAAATTGAAGTAGAATCAGACCTTGTGACGCCTCTAAAGACGGAGCTGCGCTGAGGGGGAGAGTCTCTCTGGATTGTCTTCCTAGTTCTCTTGAGTTTATTAGTTGGTTTGTTTTCCTTTGCGCGATCGCCTTTGGGGTTCTTCTTCTGTGTGGTTCTTGCCATTAAAAAGCAAAGAAATGGAACAGGGTAGATCTAAGAGAGCAAAATAACAATTAGTGAGTGACTTGGTCTTCAAAGGTTTGGGTTTTTATAGGAATGTTGAAGGGTTGTGTTTGGAAAGTAGTGAAGGGTTGCCGGCTTAAGAGGGCCGGTCTTTAATATATAGTCTCTTCTCTCTTGTCTTCACCTCATCATCATCATCAGATCTCTATTACTGCTACTGCACTGCAGTCTTGCTTGGGCTCTCTCCTAATTGTTCCCTCTTTAGATTTTGTAGGGGCTTTCATTGGTCATTATATTACTTTGTTATGACTTATGAGAGTTGGGTGGATGTTACATATTTGCCATCCTATTAATTAGTGGACATATATTATCATAGGGATGCAACCATGTGCACAGTAATAATGGACCAAAATTGCTATATAGACATCGAATAGCTAGCAGTAGTTCAACCACACACAAGCCACTTTTGTGGCCACAAGTCAAGTGTAATTGCATGATCAGAGTGACACTAGATGATACCAAGGAGTAAATTTCCAATTGTTACGTGGATCAGATATGGGTTTTTACTCCAAAAAGTCTTATTACTAGTGAAGAGATCCAAGCTTATGTACTTATTTAATTAAGAAGTCATAGTCTTAGTTTGGACTGAAATCTTTTTTTTCTTTTCGATCATTATATTACTTTGTTAGGACTATCTTTTCGGTCCACACTTCTTTAACAATCTCTACTTTGAACTGAAATCTTTTTCTTTTTTCGATTTTTTTTATTACTGTGGGTGTCCACAGCTCCTCCCGATTAAAACTCGACTAATCCCACGAGAGTAATTAGGAGGGCGCCTACCACTAACCCAGAGGTCAAAGAAAAAATAGGAAGAATTGTTGCAAATCAAACATGTTAGCTATATATGCCTTCGTTTAAGTACTAAGGCCCTTTTCGAAACCACAATACCGCACCCCCTTAGGGGCTTAAATATATTGCTACATCTCGAGGAAAGGGATAAGGAGCTCGAGAAACATGCGACCAACATTAGACATTTCTTGCCTTGGCTCTGATCCGACTTGGCCCGATCGCGCCTATATCCACATGTTTGTGGATCTTTGTGAGTATCGATATTGTTCCAACTTAACCACTTTTTAGTTCACAGGTGTGAAGAAAGGATTGGCAATTTTCTGTCCACGCATCCCTAGCACCACAATGAAGAATATAATTACAGATCTCTCAGCAAATAGTATGGAAGCATTTTCTAGTAAAACCCTACACTCTTGGTCCTTGAGCCAACGAAGACGTGTGATACGAATAGTGAATTTCTTTGTTGTTTTATTTTCTTATTTGGAATTGGCGGTGCTATAGTTTCATTGTTGATGCGCTAGCTTGTGTAAGAAAAGAGAATGTAAAGTTTAGGAAGGTAGTGCTTAGAGGTAGAGCCACGTAGGAAACCAATTTGAACCAAAACACTACTTGTAATAGTAATAGTTGCATCTTTTTTATTGATTATGAATTGACATGACTCATCTAGCTAGAATTCAATGCAAGTCGTTGGATTACAGTATGTGCGGCCAAGCCCCCACCAAGAGATTCAATTGTGTGCATTTAGGAGAGAAAATTTGATAAAATTAATTGAGAACCATTTATTTCCTTATAAAAAAATAAATCCCACGTTTCTATATATAAATCTATACTATATATGAAGTTAATTAATACTTCTACTTAGGACTATGGCGAAGCCATTCTTGTTTTTTATTTGTTTTTTCTGATTTTATCATTTTAGGTAAAGCATAATTTTTTGAAACTGTACATGTCTATCAATCAAAAGGGCCGGTGAGCTAATATATCATTTGCCCTTATGATTAATAATTAAATTCTTAAGCATATTACATCAATATCTACTTTAAAATTAATGGTAATTTAAAACATGTGGATTTTTTATTTTTTATTTTTTATTTTGCATCATAGTTGAAAAGTAGCTAGTGTTCTTACTTGAATACATGTGCCCCGTGCTGGTCTACACGACGTGGCTCACAAGTTCTTATTTAAGTTGATGAAGCCCATGGCGTATCACGTGTTTAGAGAATAATGAGTCAATACATTAGAATATTGGTGCATGCACATATTTGATTCATGTACCGACTTGTATGGATGTCAAATCGTGTACGTGTTAGTGAGCAATTTAAGTTTAAAATGCATGTACTCCTTAACAATTAAAGTTAAAAGTCTTATGTATAGGTAAATTCCCACATTGGAAATTACCGTAATTGATTCACCTTGTTAATTAGGTTAGATTGATTTTTTGTTTTTTTTCCTCTTGGGTCGCTATATGCCCCACCTAACGTGTTTTTATTTCCCTTTCTCATTCCCAACGTTTCAATACCACAATGCATGCAAATCATTTTCAATGCTAGCCAAATATTAATATTGAACCACGTGAAACTGAAATGGAATGCCCAACAAGAAAAGCGAGCTTGTGATTGTGTGAGTTAGGTACATGGTCTCAGGTTCGATTTGATTTTTTGCTGTGTCAAGATTGTCCGAGCCATTGAAGTACCTTTACGTCGATTGCACCAAGACCTCTTGAAAATAGTCATAAATACTCGTGGATATAAATATATATAGAACCACAACCACGTGAAATGGTAGGTTAATTATGCCAGATTGCCTCAGCAAGCTTTTTTTTTTTTTTTCCGGTAGTGATCTCTCATTTGGTGACAGTAGTAATTGATACAGACACAATCCATCACTCAGTACCGTCACCTTTCTTTGTAGTACTAGGGGTGGCCTAGCTTTTTTGGAAGTTATTTGCCATGATTAGAGGTCATTGTCTCAATTACTTGCTCAAACGCATTACATAACCTCTAATTGGTATAGCTCCATTTTTGTTTGAACAAAGAACAAAAAAACATAGAGCTAGCTATAGCCCTTTATAGATGATGTAGAGTTAACCAAAAGCAGCATGAGCAAGGCTGGCTATCATCAACTAAGATATTGAATTTATGTCCAAGGATGATAAGAGTTTTATTTGTTTGTCCTACTTTGGCTTATGAGATAGACAATTAACCCTTACAAGGTTCCAAACTAAGACTCATCAGAATCATATATTAGCCAAAACCCAGGATGAGAAGTACTTTTTTTACAATGCAATTAGAACAGTTTTACAGATACAGTTATGAACCAACAACGTTAATAGCAAAGATAACTCACTCACCGATAATCCTCTTTCGACGGCTACTGCACCTTTCATCTATGACTTTCGTCTATCTGCGCCGAACCAAAAAATCTTCCAATCAGCACTCATTAATACATGTCGATGCAATTGGTAAAACAAGATATTGTTCTTCAGGATGAACCCCCATCTCAACTTCTTCAGCTTGTCATAAACTCTCCACAAAATCTGTATTCCCTTGCTCTCCCTTCATTCAACTGCGGAGCTGCAAAGTCATTGCATGCATGATCCACTTATTACTCCGTAAAAATAATTTTTTCCATCTTCCTTCAAAAAAATCTAAGCCGCCTCAGTTTCACTATCACTGTAATCTCCCCAACACTTGATGGGCTTAGGGTCGACTCTGATCTTGCTGCAAATTTCTTCCTCGGACGCTACATTATCAGAACTTGCGGCTTCAACAATTCTATTTCGCTCAGCATCAGAAGTCGTTCTTTCACTTTCTTCAGCTTCATTTTCTGGCTTCTGTACATCTTCCCGTTCTTGACAATCATCTTCTAACTTTTTACTTTCTTTAGCGTGATCTTCAGGTTTGACCTCATCATCTATGTGGTCCTGATCACCTTCCTTGAAGTTAGATGAAGAATTTTCACCACCAGCATTGCTTTCCAAATTTGGTTTACTTTCCTCAACTTCTGCACTGGCAAGGGTTGGAGACTCCAACAAATAGTTTGGAGATGTTGGCAAGCTGTCCGTCGATGATGGAAACCCATTTGGAGATGACGCATCGTCATTTGGTGATGCCAATGGAGATTCAGGGTAACCATTGGGCAAAATCTGAACACCATGGACAGATGCTGCAAAACCATTGGGCACCCATGGTTGACCGGGCACAAACTCTGCGGCATGAGGGTTCATTCTAGGACTTGAATGATTTCCATCTGCAGCATTGTCACCACTCTGAAACGCAGGCTTACTGCGTGGGGTTCGATTATTGGATCGATAACCACCTGATAGCCGGGGACCATATGGAACTCTCGTTGTTGCCGACTGATGGGGAGATTTCCTGATAGTATTAACAGGGAGTAACGAGGGAATGTTAACTGGCGGAGGCAAAATTCCACCATGATCTTTAAAACCTGGTATAGAACCAAAAACTGGAACTGGGGATGGATTGAATGGAGGTGCAGCAGCAGAAAGTTTCTTGCCTACTTCTTTCACTATTTCTATCTCCCCTTGCTTTTCTCCTTCAGTTTGGGAAGGTTTCTCACTTTTCGATTCATTTGCTATATCCTCTAGAACCCCATCTTCATCTTTCCTATCTTCACCATTAGTTGATGCATCTTTTTCTGATACCAAAGCATGATCTTCTGTAAAAACAGACTGAGATCCTAAACTGGAGAAAGCAGGACCATCTTCCGATGCTGGGGCCACAACTATCAAAACCTCAGTTTCAGAAGGGGTTTTAGAATTTGAATCATTCAACAAATTAGAACCCTCAGCTTGTAATACTGTAACTTGCTGAGCTTTGGCTTCATTTCTTTTACCAAAATCACCGTCTTTGTAATTTAGCGAGTCGGGTGCTTCAGTGTTGCTCACTTCTTTTTCTTTGTCATTGTTCCCAATTTTCTCAATATTCTCAGAACAAACAGGTGCCTGCACTTCTCCTTCAGCAGGACTATCAACATTTTTCCCCTCTTCGACCTCAACTTCTGCTTCCGCTGCCGCTTCCGCTGCCTCTTTGAACTTCTGAGGATTCCGTTTCTCACTGTATTCCTTTGGTTGCTGCTCTGGAACAGCCTTAACAATTGTCCCAGGTGGAGCCAATGCAACTTCTTTGTAGGACAACAGCTTTCCAGGAGATTGAGCAGCAACCGGATTTGTTAAAGAAGCAGATTTGATAGGCTGAGAAATAGGAGCCGGGCTGGTCGGGGCAGACTTAGGATCAGCAGACTTCTCTGTCCCAGCTGCTGAGGGAGTAGAACTACCGGCTTTGGGGCTGAAACTTGAACTCTTAACCAACTTCCTCCAAATGGGAATGTTTTCAGTAACAGCTGCGGTAGCCTCATTTGGGGAAGTTCTAGGGGACACAAAGTTTCCAGTCCTTCCTCTGTGTCTAGCAGAATCTGGGACATTCAAGGAGTTTGTATTCAGCTTAGCTAAGCTCGGCCTCCTGGAATTGTGAGACTTGCGACCAGTAGATGAACGACCCTTGGGAACAGCTTCTTGCCAGCCCTCATCAGACGTGCCATCGAGTGCAAGATTATCTTGTTGGTTTAAAGTAGATCCATCAAGTATATGATTAATGGGCTTTTCATCTTTATCTTCCTCAGGTTGAGTTTCACTTTTGTTTTCTTTATCACTATATGTCTCCGACAACGGGTAAGTTGTAGATAAAGCTTCATCCTTTTGATTTTCGTCAGTCATTGTTTCCCATTGGCTTTGTCCCAGCCTGCCTTTGATCTGTTGCAATGTGCAAAGGAGAAAAGTTTCAGTCACCAACTATAAGAAACAAATCAACATAGGTATTATCTCAAAGCCATGCAAGGAGAAAAACCTTTGCACGGGCTTGCTTCCTCTGGTAATCTCTTCCCTTTGAATCTGCATCTGGGTTTATATAATCCAGCAAGTCCGACACACTGTTGAAGAGATGATATAAAATGAGATGCAAAGTACAAACCCAGAAACAGTACACGGGAAGTTGGAATAAAAGCAGCATCTTTAAACAATGATGTCAATAGCATGGGATGAAGAACTCTATTAATTCTTTTTGAGCAAATGTAATTATTATTAAGTATACATTAATTGATAATTTGATTAAAGAATCAAACTATCCCCATTGCCATAAAAAAGCTACTACTGAACAGATATCGAATATTTGCCTCCAAAGAACAAAGATAAGTTCATACTTCCACGGCTTTGTTTGTAACCTTGCATCAAAAAAGAACTTTGTTTTTTCATCAAAAAAGAACTTTGTTTCTTACCTTAGGTGACCTTTGCTAGCAATAGAAGCATCTGGCTTTGGAGTACCATTTCGTGCTGCCTCTTGCTGTTCCAGAGCCTTGGACTCAAAGTATTCAAGCCATGCAGCAGCATCCTTTAAGATCAGATTACATCAATATTTCAGTATAGTTGCAGATTTGAGATCACCAGGAACACTTTATATCAAGGTCTGAACTAGCTTACCTGTGTACGAAGGTCTTCCTTTCCAAGCTTTGCCTGTAATATCTGAAGAGTGGTTTGCTCGTGCTGAACGCTTAATGAGTAAGCTTCCATCAAAGAAAGAGCAATAGCGATGGCATGGTAACTGGCAGCAGTCTACACAAAAACACAAGAAAATTAACGCTTAATGAGTAAGCTTCCATGAAAGAAAGAGCAATAGTGATGGAATGGCAACTGGCAGCAGTCTACACAAAAACAAAAGAAAATTAACCACATAACCGTCGATTGATAGAGAGAGAGATAGAGAAAGAGAAAAAGGAACCTGTATATGATCAGCACCAAGAAGCCTTTGGTTGCACTTAAGTGCCTGATGCAAGTATCTTAATGCAACATGAATATTACCCAATCCTTCCTCCATCATAGCTACGTTGATGTAAGTGGCAGCAGTATTTGGATGGGAAGGCCCACAAGTCAAATGTAAAAGATATAACGCTCGGTTTACATACCTGGAACAAGATACAGTGCCGATATTAGCTCTATACCACCGGTTTTCTTTTTTGAAGGTTAAGGTTGCATGTAGTATATTACTATCAAAAGTTTAGGCTTGCCGTACATGTCTACCTCTCATTTTTTGAAGGTTAAGGCTGTATGTAGTATATTACCGTCAAAAGATTAGGCTTGATGCATACCTCGGATTATTTGGTCGATATACAAGTTTCTCCTTAAAAATAATTTAGTCGACATATCCTGAAATTCTGTTTTGTCAAGCTCTAGTAGCCAACAAATAGATATCACAACGGTGGTTGAAATCAAAATAATCGAGCTTTATTGATGGGCTAGAAGCTCAATTGCAATTCTTTGGTAAAAAACCAAAAAGGAAATGGTCTGAAATATGACACTTACTTCAAAGCCAATTCTGTGTGTTGTAGTCGATAGTAGAAAACAGCAAGATCCCCATAACTTTTCATGGTATCTGGATGATCTAGACCAAGTTCTCTCTCATTGATATCCAAAGCCTTTTGCTGGTATATAGTTGCCTGTATAAAGTTCATCACATGAATACCGTTTCATAATTCCTTGTACGTGCAAAATAACAAATGCATTAAAAAGATGTTGCTCACGGGACATAAAAACTGGTATGTCTCAACAATATTGCTCCAATTTTACATAAAATCTGCTATGACACAACTCAATATGGATACTTGCTCATCATTCCAAGAGCAAGCCTTATGATCGAATATAATACATGAAAGGAAAAAAATTCCATTCTTAAATCCAAACAAGTGAAAATTTTTGGCTTTATCCATGCAGACATGTACACGCAACAAAAAATCACTAATTTGCTTAAAATGCAAATGAGTGATACGTGATACCTGGTTAAAGTCACCAGTGTGGTAGAGCACAACAGCCAGCAGGCTGTATGCTCCAGATGTCATTCGATGGTAAGGCCCACATACTGCAACAAGCTTTGCAAGTGCCTGCAAAATAAAACACCCAGATATGGTAGAGACCTCGGAAACAAACTTCTCCTGGTCATGGGAGGTGCAACTAGAGAATAGCATTCATTACCTTAGTTCCATAGTTGACAGCATCTTCCAATTTCCCTTTATCCAAAGATGTTTTCGATGATTCCAGCAGCGTACGACCATCAGCAGTTGAGCATGCTACATGCTGTAGTAACATATATTCCATCATACCATGACCTTTCCCGTTTACAAAACAAAATAATCATCCTACCTTGTACACAGGGACCATGCTAACAATGTCGGACTTTCTGAAAGGACATGGACTATCCATGTCATAATCCCTAGGAACAAGCTCTATTCCAACCTAACAATAACGAAGTCCATCAGAAAATAAAGAAAATAAATAACAGTCACAGAAAACTCTATTTGGAGGGTACAATTGTAATGCACCTTGTGGCAAAGTCCGCGAAGAATTGCAAACTTTCTCAAATCATGGCGTGCTTCTTGATTACATTGCCACCCAAATCTCTTCAATAGGAAGGTTTCTACCCACTTCCACTTTAGATTATCATCATCAACAATATTAGCATCGATATCTTTGGATGACGTTGTTCCCAGCAAGACATTCAAGCAAGTAGCTAGTGCCCCAGCCAAATCAGTGATGTCGTCAACAGCTGCAACAACTGCTTGCAGTACGTGCTTAAAGGCCCGAACAACCATTTCATGTATACAGAGTGACTGAACATGAGGAAGCTTGTCTGCAAGTTCAACCTAAAAGAATGAAGAAGAAAAACCCAAAAAAATCTCATATTAGATCTACATTCTCAGGAGACACACACACATTGCAAAATATGCACTCTCCAAAAGGCAGACAACAAAATTAGTAGCATCAGAACACCTCCAATGCAGGTGGACTAGGGAAGCTGCACAACTGGGGCGGTAAACCACAACAGAGGAATGATCTAATCTAGATTAACCTCTGTGTGTCACATGCCAGATTCAATGTTTTACAATAGCATTTTTAAAGGCTGGCCACCAAAATGATTTCAAAGAAGACTTTAAGGCAACTCATAATTTTCCTGAGCCAAAGCCTCAATTAGATAGAAAGTCTCGAGAGACTAGACAGTAAATTCCAGGTATTTGCGGCTCAAATGAAAATAATAAAGGTTTTTCCCATATGGTCATTCCTAAGACTCCACAGAGAGAATTTACCACACGTCCCAAGGAGCACATCTGCAACCCCCTAGTATGCATAAAATCTGTCAATGTCCTCCCATCAACTGGAGAAAGTTCAAGGGAACCAAAATCTGCAACCTAGTCAGGTTTGGAACAGCATTGTATCAGAAACATGCATCCCAAAAAAGAGCATGACCCCAAGGGAATGCTCAATGATAAAAGCAAGTCATCCTACCAGTTTTGGAAGTGCAGTATCAGCATAGTATTTATGCGCCATTTCTATCAACTCAACTGGTGACTGTAAAGTGGAAACATTCAACAAACAACATTTAATATAATGGACTGACATGAGTCATTTAAATAGCTATGAACAATGCACTGGAAAAGTTAGATAATTAACATAAAAAGGAAAATGTCCAAATAAACTAAAATTACTTCTATAATAGATAGTTTAAGAAAAAGGAAAACAGCATAAATGAAGTAGAGTATTTGCAAATTTCAGGAGAGGTTGTCGGAAGAACAAACCTTAAGATGAAGCCCAGTTTCTGACTCCTTCAATCGCAAAAATGCAGCTTCAGAAAGCAACTTACGAAACAGTTCTTCCTTCTCTGATTCCTTCCCCTCTGTAGTATCAAACTTCTTGCCCAGGTCGGAACCATTAGCAGCATTATCCTTTACAAGTTCAGATTTGCTAATCTTTCCATCTGCCTTTTTCTTAATTTCCTTTAACAGTCCACCCTGTTTGCCGAGGCCCTTGACAGTTTGCTCAACCTTTGTTTCATTTTGCTTAGGCTCTGTCTTCCCTGCCTCTTGGTTTTGCAAATGTTGCACCCAACACGCACCAAGCTCCCACCTGATAGAAGTCCTTTGTTTCGTGGCCTCTTTTTGCAACTTTTCCCAACTATCTTCTAGCACATTTCTCACCAAAGTCCTATAAGATCTTGAATCTTCAGAATTTGCACTTTGCGATCGTTGAATGCCAGTTGATTGTATGGACGACTTGTGCAATAGCATCCTCAAGCTTCATGAAGCAATTAAGAAAAGAACATTAGGTATATATGCCAACCCCGTATAGAAAGGGTTTAGTTAAAAAATATCTCAACACTGATTAAATCCAAATGTCAAATTTCAGTCACCACATCTATGTTTTCTTTTTGATTAGACACGTAATTTTAAGTTTTCAATGGAAAGAAAAGCAAAAACATCAAATATAACTTCCTATCAAAAAAAAAAAATCACATGTAACTGGGTAGTTTCCATGTTTGCAGTTAAGTAGCCTTTATTAATAAGAATTATACATATGGAAGCCAAATCTTACCTATAATTCCCAAGTCCCAAATATGCATATGTTCTTTAGGTGCCAGTATTTCTAAAACTTGCTTTGTTGAAATCCAACAGTAGCTTCTACTAGAACCACACAAAGTTTGTTTACCTCACGAAGCGTCCATATGAAAATAGATGTTCAAGGTGCCCAGACACTTACCTATTGACGTTCAAGGCATTGGCACCTCCTTCTGTCTGATTCTCAATGTCAATATCCTGAGGATTAGGAACTCCTTCCCAATTGAACTCGACTGGGACCTTAGCTACAGCTGTGTATCCACAGTGCCTGACTACCACAACACCTAAAGTAGCAGTATCCTGCCAGATAATCACTGCAAAACTTAATGCCTTAACACGCAATGCTTCAATAACTGAAAACAATAAGCCAAAGCAAAGCCAACCATCAGCTGTTCAGAATCTGAAGGAGGAAATTCATTCACTTACGTGGACAGTGGCACTTTCATCAGCAGTTATCCCTTTAAGTAGATTCCTGCGAGCAAGCTCCTCTTGTGACATACCAAATGCTTGACTCCCATCAATTTTGCAATCCAACTTAATGCTAGCATTGGGCAAATCTCTAGTTATTGTAATGCTCAAGTCTCCAACTTGTTCTTTGTGCACAGTTGAAGCATTTGTACAATTTTGAGAGCATCTGTTACTATTAGTTAGATGCTGGATTGCAGCAATCGCTTTGAACACTGAAACGTCGACAAATAAACTATGAAGTAAAAAGGCTTTCCTATCTCGAATTTGTCTCTCCTCCGCGGTCTTACATGGCATTGAGGCCAAAATAGAGAACTCCCTCGCCCATTCCCTGTGATCATGCTTCCCGTCTCTTCCTTGACCGCCACCGCCACCGCCACCTCCCCAATTTTCATCCTCAGCAGGAAGCGGTTGAAAAACAGAAGGGTTGTCAATGACACTGGGGGGAACAACCCATGTGTTTGCCCGAAAAGCATAAGGAAGATTTCCAAACTGAAATTTGGGGAAAAGAAAAGAAAAACAAACAATGTACATACTTTATAGAATTCAAAACAATTTAAGAGAATCACAATCCAACTGTATAAGGAATGTACCTTATTGTGCTCTAGGAAAGCCTTCATTAAGGACTTGTAAGCCTGAAAATAACAATGCACTCACAAATTATTGATGATAAGAAAGAAATACAACAAAACAAATAGGTCGACGAAAACCCTGGCAAACTCACAGCACTGAATGCCCTGCTTAACTCCTGTAGCAAATCAACAAGAGAATGATGGAGTAGAAGGCGCTTCCCAGATGGATAAAACCCTTTTCGCGACGCAACAATCGTCATCGGCTTCCCATTGCAAACTCGGACCTGCAAAAAGGCACCTTTAAAATCCTTTCTATACTCAATAATGTCCCACCAATTTTTTTCAATAAGAAAAAAAAAAAAAACAAAGGTGGGGGGGGACTCACATCGATTTGAAAGAAATCATCTTCAGTTTTGTCTTGGAGAAATGGACGCGAAGACCTCCTGATATCTGCAGACCAACAAAACCCACAATCAAACAAACAAACAAACAAAACCCCCTAATAAATTCGGAATCGTGGAAACGCGAAAGCAAAACGAAACCTACATTGGAGAGGAGGAGTGAGATGAGAGAAGGAGAAGAAGTCGTAAAAGTGGGCGAGCTTGGGCGGGGGGCAGGTGGAGGACAAATCGCCCCTCTCCATGGCCTCCTTGGCCTCATCAACAGCGAGCGAAGCCTCTGATTTGTCAGCGACAATGGCTTCCCCTTCGTTTTGAGAAGTGGGTTCTTTGTGGTTCGGTGGTGCGCCATTTTTAGTGGGTGTAGAAGAAGAAGAAGAAGAAGAAAAGGAGGTCGTGCACGCGACAATGTCGAGAAGTCTCCTTACGTGATCGACCGCTCGTTCTTCGGTGTAATCCTCTGAAACAAATGAAATGTTAGGCTTATTATTAGATGTTGAAATGATGCAGAGAGCGTGCGTGAGTGAGGGAGATGTTGATGAGTTTGCTGTACCTTGTGCTATGGAGAGGAAGCACGGCTTGAGAGAGACCACCTCCACCGAGTCTTTCAGTCTCGCGCCTCGCGCCTGCTCGATATTCATAGATAAGACTTAAGAGACTACATTTTATACATCGCCTCACTAACGTATTGGGCCTATTGGGCCTCCGCGTTCAAATCCAGTATCATTTCGCACACCAATCCACTCAAACTTAGTACTATTTTGTTAGGATCTGCTTTTGTGGTGGATTAATTAAAATAGTAGAATTTCATGCCAGAGTCGTGACTTGGCTCCACGGCAACGTTGGCGAGAAAGAGTGACAGCATTAAAGTGTGGGGCAAGTAACAATCCTTCAAAAGAGCCTTTTTTTTTTTTTTAATGGAAACATGAGATTTGGTACTCTTTGAGTGAATTACAATTAATTAACTCTGTTGGCGCCAAACACAGTTGGAGAAACACATAAATTTAGATTTTAGGATATTAAACTCTCTTATATGATCATCACTAACAAATAATTAAGAAAGAGCGATAACCATGAAAAGTAGTGTGACCAAATTTTTGACATATATAGTGAATGTAATTTGTGCACATAAAATTAACAGGTGACTTACCTCGTGTGACAAGGAAAAGTTGGTCATGTGACATGTATTGACATGGACCGCCAAAAGCTTTCTGATATCCAACACCTTGTCCGTCGATATCCCCTGTGGCCCGTATCACCAACAAAGTACAAAGGGCATTAAGCATAGAACATCTTATATATTAATTAGTTACACGTACTGCATGCGTTGCACTATAATATATATATATATATATATATATATACTAGTTTTAAGACGTACTACGCACGATTCCCCCGTTCGCTTCGCTCGCGGGAATTAATTTTTAAGAATTTATTAACAAAATTTAAAATTGTAATTAAAATTTAAAAATTAGAAATACAAATACATTTTTTAGCTTATCAATATTCTCTACTGTGATTGAGATAAGATGTGAATGGAAAAACAAACTAATCATGCTAGGACATTACTTCCTCAAAAAAAGTGTATTGGATTTATGAGAATGAGTTCATGATTGATTTGGAGATAAAAAAAAAAAAACGTGTAGTGGATTGATAAAGAGTTAGAGTTTGATTTGGATACAAAAGAAAAAGTTGATTTTGAGATAAAAAAAAAGAGGGGCAAATAGGTAAATTTCATTACCACTCAAAAATTTGTGATTCGTGCTTTTATATATATGATAGATATATATATATTATTATATACTAATAAAGTGGCGGTGGTGGTGGTGTGGGGTACCTTAAGCGTGAGTTGAGAGCAGTCCGGTGCTTCCACAGTAATGTCGAGAACAGTGGGCAAAACTGTAATTATAAACAATTAATAATACATGTAGTAAATTATTATTAAGAACAATAAGTCTACTTGAACAATTGAACTCATGAGTCCGGACTCATAGGGAGGTATTTAAAATTTTTGTAAATATTTAAGAGGTATCAAAGGAATTTTACGACAAGTGATTATGATTGCTTCATTAATTGTCGGAAGATGC